>JARFJB010001290.1:157500-582500 GCA_036346205.1 Vesta saturnalis
CATCCAATTTTTAATTGACTTTAATCAGATAATGCTATTTCGATTTCGAACCCTTTTCGAGATAAACTGTTTCAAACAGAAACTGACGTGGTTTCCTTGTATTCATCACTTATTTTTGAAATTTAACAGATTCCGTTCGATGTTCCTTCATCAGTCACAGATAATACAATGAATAAATAATTATTAAAATTTTCTTCAACCATCAAATGAAACTTCTCTTCAAATAATAGTTTTATTAACGCTGACACACGAACTGAAAATAATTTCATGAATTAGTAAGTTAATTCAATTATCAGTGTATTTCATTTCGAACACATCTCCACCTCTACTTAAACAAACATGTAATCTCTTCAAAAGATTTTCATGTGTAGCGCTTCTAATTAAGTCTGGAGTTAAACTATTGAAAGCAGTTCTAACTCTCGATTTCATATTTTCCATTGTTGTTACTGGGTTGGGGTAAACCATATTTTTAATGAAACCCCACACAAAATAATCTACTGGATTGCCATCTGGCTTTCTAGGAGGCCAACGAAAAGATTCATTATTACCAATCCATCTGTCTTCGAAGATTTCAGTTAAAGCTTCGCCTACTGAACGAGAATTATGGGGTGGAGCACCATCCATTTGGTACCATACACGTTCTCTTCCTGGCCTATTATTTAAAATCATTTGAATTCCATTTCTCAGTAAATCTTCATATTTTGTTGCGTTCAAATTATCATCATAAAACTCGATATGAAAAATTGACTCATTCTTTATGGCACAAAATACATTAAATTGCCATCTTTCTTGAAAACCCCTTTGGCGAACGACATGAGGATTTGCTGGCCCAATAATGACTGTGACCCTTGAAAATTCCAGTTTTTGTAAACTTGGCCTCATCTGTCCATATGATATTGTCAAGGAAATGTTCATCCTCTTGAGTATTGACAAGTAACCATTCAAAGAATTCCACTCTACGAGGCAAATTAGTCTCTTTCAAATGTTGGACACAGTAGAATTTATAGGGATGCCATTTGTGCTTATTAAGAATGGGATAAATTGTCACGTAGGGTATACTTATCTCCCTTTCAGCCTCGTGCAGAGAAGCATTTGGAAATGCATTAAATAATCCCAAAACTGTTATGCCATTGTCATCATCATCTACTTCAAGCTTTCTACGAATGATTTTTGGACGAAAGGTTCCATTCAACCTACAGTTTTGTAGTAGTCGATTTATCACATTATTATTCGGCTTCGGAAGTTGTGGATATCTTTCATGAAATACTTGGCATGTTCTACTTGCAATTCTATTGCACTCACCATGAATAATTATAATTAATAAATTCAAGAAATCTTCATTACTCTAACCTAATCTTGACATTTTTCTATTATAATTAGTATCACAATCAGTCAAAACAACCAACGAAAGTTTGACGTTTCAAAATTGGATTATTTATTTTTCGAAAGCACACATTTTCTTTATAAATTATCTTAATATAAAGCAAACCAAGTCTGAAAATTAATTTAATGAGATGAAAAATGATTAAATAGTATTATCGGTACTTTAAACGTTCATCTGACATAAATTATTATTTAGTTTTTTTAGTGTTACATATTTTCGTTATGGGCGTATTTAATAGTGGTTGCCAGAGCGATTTGAGCCTTCAAACGTAAGCCTCTACCTAGCCTAAGCGCTTGTGATTTTCATTACAATCGCTTAACTTCGCAAATAGAACCTAGCGTTTTCGCTCATCTTTCCGGTTCCGGCATCGTGATCTTCGCCGCATCGGAGGTAGATATGTCACTGCTTGCATACAGATAATACGAAGAAGCGGTCATCAGTAGAGGAGCCACAGCCTAGCTGCAAGCAGGAGCCGCCGGAATATAGCAGCAGCAGCGGAAAATTTCAGGAACGTCTAGGACACCACCAACAGCAGGATCGTCGTCGGGTCAAGGTCAACTCTAATAGGCTAAAGGTATCATTAATAAAGAATTTTAATTTAATTACTTTGTTGTTTTATGTTAACTTTGTATTTCCACCTTTCGAATTGGGTCTCTGATTTCCAAGCCTTTTTTCCTCGGGGTGTGAGGCTGCACCTCGGCAGAGATCCGCTCTTTCATTAAAACAGAACAGATTTCTATTTCTCTTATTCCAAAGCCTTTTATTAGCAACACTGCCGAGATGGTTAAGCAAGGCCGCCGCCGAGCTACTATCAAAGCTGTGTCCCCTAACCCCGTCGATACCCGTCCACCTACACCACCACCTACACACACAACGCACACCTACGCACACACACTCGCCTCTCCACCACCTTCCTCACGCACACGATCCCATTCTAACGCCTCATCCATTTCCACTACCTCTACACATTCTTACATTTCAACACGATCCACACAGAAACCCGAACACACTCACAAACCTGCCCTGTTACCCACACCAACCCAGCCACTATCACCGTTACCTTTACCTCAACCCCTACCTTTACCTTTACCTTCACTCAACACGATTCCCATTCCCTCTACCTCCAGCAACATACTCACCCGTGCCCAATCCTCGAGATATTGCATCCGCAATATCCCGAAATCCATCAAATCCCAAAAATCCCTGTTGAACTCCTGAAACCCTTAAATCCGTGGTCGAACTTAACGTTCAACCACAACCAAACCTGCCTCCTTCAAACTTCCATTCGATTACCTGATGGAACCCAACTACGGTTGCGTCAACATTTTGGTGAACCTTCCTTACCCTCACCCAACTATCCGGTCCTCGTCAACCTAACACCAATCCTAGACATCCATCCTTTTCCTGCGTGATTCGTCACGTGGAAAAGGACATCCTGCGACGAGATCCTCGGTGCTATCGACCTGCCTCACGTGAGGAAGGCCGTGAGCATACTCGAAGGCCACCAACACTACCTCCCTAGTCCGCCTAACCATCACCTCCCAAACCACCTAGAATTCCTATGCTACCGGTGTCCTCATGTTCGGGAGACACTACAGTTGCGAACCTTTTTCCCTACACCTGTCCCCATGTTTGTGTCACCTGCACGCAGGTGGGACATACCCAGGACTGTCCACACGAACCATCCGTTTTCTGTGGCGGAAGCCACAGATCTACGACCCAAAACCGCGACAAACCCAAGTGTAGCAACTGCGGCGATGCCCCCAACCTACTCCTTTAGTAAGCGGGAACCTCCCATTATCCGTCACAGATAGCAATCCTCGATCCCATCATGTCTGAGAGTCTGACTAAGACACCATCCCCTGTATTGACACCGATCCCGTCTCCATCAAATTTTATCCAAGTCCTTGCCCCTACCTGTTTGACCACCAACGCCGTTTTTTAAAAGTATCCTCAACTTCTTCCAACGGCAGATCAACGTCTGCGTAGCCGGTACGCGGAGGAAGGTCGCCAGTCCGAACCCCTTCCTTAAACGCCTTTTTCAATGGATATCGTAACAGGGACCATTAATGCCAGGGGCGTTCGCCGGAAACGTTCCCTAATAAAACACTTCCTTCCACGCACAATACACGTCCTCTCAATCACAGACCAAACTTTCACACAAATGCCACTACAATTTAACACCTATAATACCTTCCGTAACAATAGGCGCATGGAACCGCCCTCCTAATCAAAAACTGTTTCCCTTTCCATTTCAATTTTGGCATCTGCAGCAATGTGTTGCTGCAACGGTGTACAACTCCTTAGTATTCATATCCTACCAATCCACCCCCACAATACACTTTCTGATGACCATTAGTGATGCCTCCAGCCTCCCAAATGCCACCTTAGCATTTACAATACACTTATAATACACATGTTTATAGAAATTTATGTTAATTATAGTGTTTCGGTTATAAATTAGCAAAATTCAACTAAATATATAGTTTGATTTTTACCTTTTAACCTACATAATATGTAACTTTATAAGAAAATGTATAAACATATTTTTAAAGAAAATTTAATTTGACATACCTTTTCTTTATAAAGTATCTTAATATAAAGCAAACCAAGTCTGAAAATTAATTTAATGGGATGGAAAAGGCTTAAATTGTATTATCGGTATTTTAAACGTTCATCTGACAAATTATTATTTAGTTTTTACAGTGTTACCTATTTTCGTTATGGGCATATTTAACAGTGGTTGCATAATTATCCTATAGAAAATTATTATTAAAATTTTCTTTTTAATTTCCACTTTGTAGGTTGGAAGGTCGTGTGTTGTTCCACACCAGATATTTTATTTCTCAACAGATTTCGATACATAACAGTATATTAAAAAACAAGTTTCATAAGACTCATTCTTTAAAATTCGTGCTTTAAGGTCTTATGAAATACGTCTTTTGATGCTATATTTTGTAGCTTGCCCTTTTTGTGCCGTTTTTAAACAAACATTCTTCCCATAGTTGATTTAGGGATTTTTGTGAAGGTTGGTCATGTCTGACCTTTCGTTTTATTCAAATTCTGCACAAAACACGAAAATAGGCGATATTGAAAATAATCTTGCATGTACATTAGGGTGGAGTGAAAAAATCAAAGTCAAAAATTCTAAACGCCTATATGCGGAAAAGTTGTCGATTGTTAAACCTAAATGTAGTGCAAAATTTCAGCTGAATCGGATTAACCCCTTGGCTGCCCCCATAAATTTAAAATTTAGGTATTTTACAGGATTTGGCGAAAAACTTAAAAATACAAACTTATTATCAGAATGAGCCTTATTTTGATGTAATAGTGTTAGATGCCTCTGCGCACGTCCGAAATCTGATTTCTACCAACATAGTACCCCCTCATCCGACGCACGCACTCAATGACTCAATTGAATCGACCTTAGTCGTTGAATCAGTTTAGCTGCGTTATGCCTTTGAGTTAGACGTCTTTCAGTTAAGCGGTCCACTCATTCTAGATTGTTATATTTGTTTCATACTTTTTATTCGTGTTACTTAGTACCTCCAAAAATGCCTCGAACGCGGTCAGACAATTTGTGCCCCGTGTTTGGTGTTCCTGCAGAATTTAAAGACAATGTGCTACCGACATATGCGGACGTTATGAGATATTATTTGTATGTACGACAAGAACGTTTAACTGTGAATAAACAAGAGCCTGGTGTGACAGATGAGTGTTCGCGTTCGTCACTAATAAAGGATCTGAAATGTTTGTGAGAAAAAAGTTCAGTTAGTACTGTAACGGACCAACAAATATTACATAAAATAAAAGAGTACTATCAAAAATATCGTAATATTAAAAAGCGTGTAAAAAAAGACGGAAAATTAAGCTCTTCGGAAAAAATTGTTTCATTTAGAAAATCAGCAGAGAAAACACTCTTCGATATTTCGTTATGTAAATGTAAAGACTTCTTGATCTGTAAATGCAAAATTAAAGTTCCTGTAGCGGAAAGGGCTTTTTTAACAGATCAAAGAACATCACGAAAAATGCTCATTGGAGGTATTGATATTAAAGCAACCAAAATGCTTCATAAGAGGTTGCAACGTAAAGACGAAGACACAGAAAGAAGGCAAAAGTTCCACTTGCAAGTTAGTAACGACAAAATAGACAATAAACGTTCTTCTTCTACAATGCAGCTTGTAGACACTTCAATATCATCTAATGAATGCGATGAAGATACGGAACATGCAACGGATGAAAAGACTATTAATCGAGATTCTGCTTCAACTTCACAAATGAGAACTGAGCTTCCAAATGTAGCACAGGCTTGCGACAGAACTGGTGTTTCTGATAGAGCAGCAGCAATTCTTATAAATGCGGCCTTGAAAGATATGGGAATAATTAATAAGGACAATTGTTCGAAAATAGTAGATAGAAGCAAAATCCGAAGGGAAAGAATAAAAACACGTAGAAATCTGAAAAGGAAAGTTGAAGAAGGCTACTCTTCATCGGAATATGGAATTTACTTCGATGGTCGAAAAGATAAGACCTTAACTTTGATTAAAGAATCTGAAAGAGTAGCTAGAAAAACCATAACGGAAGAGCATGTTGTTATAATTTCAGAACCAGGATCCACTTATCTTGGGCATGTAACTCCAACATCAGGCAGCTCCCATTCTATTAAAACAAGTATCTTAACTTTTTAGAGGCAAATGTTAATATTTCAAAGATGAAAGCTATTGGTTGTGATGGAATAGTGGTTAATACGGGTTCTAAAATGGTATCATAAAACAACTTGAAATTTCTGTGGGTCATTCCTTACAATGGTTTATATGTCTGTTGCACACGAATTACCGTTACGTCATCTATTACAACATTAGGATGGAAAAACAACCGGGCCTAAAGGCTACTCTGGAGAAATTGGAAAAATGTTGGAATCTTGCGAGTTAATGCCTGTAGTAAACTTTGAAAACATAGAAGTAACTTTTCCTGACGTTTCGGTGGAAGAACTAAGTACCGACCAACGGTATATGTATGAAATTTGCAGTGGAATATACAAGGATATTATTTCATTAAGCTTGTCAAAAAAGGATCCTGGAAAGATGAGTCATGCCAGGTGCTTAACGACGGCAAATAGAACTTTGAGACTATATGTCTCAACAGAATTTCCATCGACTAATTTGAAAGTTTTAACAGAATATGTTATTAGAGTATACGCATTTGCATGGTTCGATATTAAAACGAAGTCATCGTGTCGATATGGAAGTAAACATTTATTTACTATAATTTGAAAATCTCGATTTCTGTCCAAAGACTTAATTGATCGAACTCTGCAAAGAAATGGATATTTTGCGCACCCAGAAAATATTTTGTTAGCAATGTTGGCTGATGATCGGAAGCATGTGAGAGAATTGGGTCTTCGTCGAATTTTGAAATGCAGACAAATGAAAGCAAAGGAAAATATTAGGGAATTTAAGATTCCTACATTAAATTTTGAACCAGACGACTACATAGACTTAATTGACTGGCAATCCATTTCACTTACAGAACCACCGCTTACGGTTTCCATTTCTGATAATGATCTTAATGCAATGATCTTAGATGTACCTGACGAAATACGTATTTTAAAGTATCCCTGTCATTCCCAAGCAGTAGAACGAAATGTAAAATTGGTTTCCGAAGCATCAGCTGCAGTATGTGGCAACGAAGCACGAGATGGATTTATAAAATCTAGAATAACATCGAGGGACGCACTACCTAAATTTGACACAAAAAGAGAATATTTTAAGGTATTATAAGCTATTTTTGTAATACATTTTTAAATACAAGGGAGGGAGGGTGGAGGAACTCGATATGTAGCCATCTCTACGTGGCGAATTCTGGGTTGTTTTCATATAGAAAACAAGCGAGGAGCTGCATAAGAAATTCCAAATATTATTTTTTTTACAGATTTCTGTGCCAAATGGGCAGCCGAAGATAGCTTACTAGAAAGCTCAAATTTTGCAGATATGATAACACTTACATTTAACATCTTTTCCATACATAGGCTATTAAATTGAAGAAAAAAAATTTTTTTCATGTCTTTTCACTCCACCCTAATGTACATCCCTTGAAATAAGTACATGAAATTGCCAAAACTACGTTCGCGAATTTGCTTACATCAAAGTTTTCCACACATCCTGTTTTCAACACTTTTTGTAAGAGTGACGTGCATGACATAATTCCGGATCTAGCTTTGACAAACTAAAAATTTTCGTAAAATGTTTCGTGAATTATTGGCTATAATGACATCGGAGATGTTTCTTAATACATTTATTAAAGAATTAAAATGGAAGTAAATTACAAAAACATTGCTAAAGGCTTCCAAAAGTGTTTTCGTAGAAAACGTTTTACCACTTGTGCGGGTTTGCATAATGACCAAGACTTATAATGTATTAAAATTTACTTATTACTGATTTTGAATTAACATCAAATTTCATAATGGTTTCCAATATTGGAAGTGCTTGATAATTATTTGGTACGTGTGAAAACCAGTCGAACGATAATATTAAAAAAATGTTGAAAGTAGCATTTTCTATTATTTCTAAACAGAAGAGCATAAATTAATTATGTATATTCATGAAAGTATTAATTTTCCCTGTAAAGTATTAAGACCTCCCGCATTTGAAGAAGTGTCAAGAATCTTTAAAGTCCCGTTATTGTCAAAATGTTCATTATTAACAGGAGGTGGCTAATCCTTTTCTTTTACCTTTCTCTACCGATACATTAAAGCATTAAAGCTAAATGTCACATACTGACTTAAAAATGATTATGAGGGATTTATGGAATCTCGTCCTTAACTGTAAATCCTCCATTAACATAACAATCTAATTACCAATTTTATTTGAGTAATTCGAATACGAAAGTGTTAAAATCATTCCGTATCTGCACATGTTTATGATTGTAACTTTCGAGCAATAAGTTAATGGATGTAATAACTTCAAGCTCACATAAGTAAATAAAGATAAAGTTAAAGTAACGATGTAACCCTTAATTTCCCACATCAAGTGCTACCCATAATAAAACAACACATTCGCAAAAGCCATTAGATCCGTTTTATGAAAATTCGATTGGTTTAATGCATTATAAAATAAGATTGATACTTGCAATAAAAATATGTTTATGCGATTTGATTTATAGCGATGTTAACATGAACATAAAATATTTAATCATTTCTTCTTACTAGAATAATTTTAAATTCATCCCTTAGTCGTAAATTATTATGTTATAGTCATTTTGAAATGACTTTCTGTCTTCCAAAACTTTTATTATTATCCCTTTGAGTTATTCGTTTTAAGTCAATTACATATACATTTTTGTGGGCTAATTTTTAAATTGTTGAATCTGTGACGTTCATTAAGAATCAAGGAGGTGTTACTAAATCATTTTATGCTATACCGAGCGTCCCAATAAAATGTATACACTCTTTAAATGACTATAACACTAACAATTATTATAATACAGAAAACTTTCAAAAATGAAAATAATGTTAACAAATGTAGAAACTAGTCAATTATCGAAAATGTTCAAATTGTTGGCCATTGTGGTCCATGCACAGCTGATAACGCTGATTGATTGAATCCAAAACGTTCCTAATCATTTCAATTGGTATTTTGGCACATTCTCTTTCAATAGCTGCTCTCAACTCATCGATTGTAGCTGGTTTTGTGGTGTAAACATTGTGTTTAACATGCCCCCACAGAAAAAAATCCATGGGGGTCAAATCCGGTGAGCGTGGAGGGTACTCGGTACTTCCTCTTTTTTTCATTGGTACCACTCACAAAATTGGATTGTGCGGTCATAACCATCTTCATTGAGAGCGTGCACTAATCTAGGAATAAAAATTCTCTATTTGGTACGCTTCAAAATGCGATGGACGCTCGATTTTGAAACTCCTGTCTCACGAGCCGCTTACCGGGAAGATTTTCTAGGTGATTGCTGAAATCTCTGAATGACTTCTCCTTCTCTTGTGGGGCTGGTGGATGATCGTGGTCTTCCGGAATGGTTCTTATGGACATCCTTAACAGTTCCTTCTTCCTCAAACTTATCTCGCAAACGAGTAATTGTGAGTCTCGTTGGTGCATCTCGTTGAAACTCCATCCTTAACCGTCTTTGCACTTCACTTACGTTCTCAGTCTTCCAGTAGCACTTTAGAATGAATTTTCTTTCCTCAAAGTTTAGTCTGACTCCAGCCATTATTTTAAGCAGTCACAACTGAAAAAAAAGTGTGGTTGTTATGAACTGTAAAAGAGTGTATACATTTTATTGGGACACTCGGTACAGGCTGTTTCATTCAGGTCGACCACCGGCCATATATCGAAAACTACTGGGCGTACAAATTTAGGAAAAAAATTATTATTAAAGTGCTCATAAGAAAATCAGGGAAATCATTTTTCAGCTCCGTATTTCACAGCAAGGGGGCGCAATTGAAAAATAAATGTTAAAATTCCAATTTTCTCCGAGAATTCCCAAATTAAGGTATACTTTTGATAACATCATTAGAAAACCTAGACAATTCTGCATCGTTTCGCTTTAAGGCTCACAGACGTACCGACTTTAGTAATACATGGGGAAGTTAGTAAAAGTGTAATCATTTAAATCGCTGTAAATTCTAAACGACGTATCCGATTTTAGTGGACTTAAGCTTGTTTGGAATAGAAAGGTAAGTACTCTTAATTACCATATCTACTGGTACGTAATAATTCCTAATAAAATTGCTAGAGGGTGCAATTTGTAATAGTGGCGGATTTTTTATGTTACTTCGAAAATTTGAATCATACGGTATAACTATCACATCATAATCTTAAAGCAGAGTAAATTTCGAAAAAAAAAGTGAAAACCGCGCATTAATATCTTCGTTAGTTTCAGAGTAATTGACAAAAGAATAATTTTAAACACTTTAATTGAAGAATTGGCTGTTGTCATAGTTTCGTATGGATGGAGGTTGGATTAGTAATAATGATGTTATAATTTATTATATTCTGTGCCTTCCGTCATACTTTATCTAGGCTTAGCACTAGTCCAAATTATGTAAAAGGCCAAATTTGGAGAGGAAAACAAGCGGAAGATAATTATCATGGAAAACTTTTTAAGGGATCAATTTAAAGGTTTCGTTAAAAGTTCAAAATGTCCCCTGTTTTGCAAAATACAACTATTATAATTCTTGTTCTAAAACTAGAAATAGCGAATTCAATTTCAGCTCCTGAAATAGAATTTATGCCATTTTCAATCCGCGTCTCGTGTGGTTGGTCGCGTTTTATAAACAATGTCCAAATGACTTTTGTTCAAGTCAAAATCTAACTCATTAATACAGATCGCACCATCTAGCAATTTTATTAGGAACTATTGTGTACCAGTAGCTAAAAAATTAAAAGTACTTACCTGTTTCTCCCAAACAAACCTACGTTTAGAAGTTACTGGATTCAAATGATTACACTTTCACTAACTAACTTCTCTCATTAAAGTCAGTACGCCAATGAGCCTTAAATCAAAATGACGCAAAGTTATCCATACTTTTTAATAATGTTACCATTCGGGAATTTTCGGAGAAACTTAGAATTTTAATATTTATTTGCAATTTCGCTCCCTCGCGGTGAAATGCGGAACTTATAATAATTTCCAGGATTTTCATATCGCCATTTTAATAATAATTTTTTTTTTACTGAATTTGTACGCCCAGTAGTTTTCGAGATATGACTGGTGGCCGACCTTAATGAAACAGCCTGTACAAGGGCAAGAATCGAAAATCCAAAATATAGGAAATTATTTTACTTAAAAACCCTACTAGTAACGTTCTTATTATGTGCTACATGCCAACTGGCTACGGTTACGGAAAAATTTATTTTATTTGAATAGCTTATATTTTCAAGTTAAGTGTGTGCCTGTTATTTGCCCACGGTTAGCGTGCTTAGTATATTAGTTTGATTAATCCAATCTTATTTGCGGGTATATTTGCATGATCGTCATCAAATCGACAGGAGGATGCGGTGGACATATGGAGTAATATCAATGGATTCTACCTCCTCAGGGAGGGTATCAAGAAGATGGCGGGAGGGTGCTTAATATCGGTTCTTTGCGTGGGAATGGAGGAAATCGGTAGTTGTAGGGATTGGTAAGGGTCTCTCTCGTTGGGATTGTGTCGCAGAAAATTATTTTGTATGCAAAGTTTCTTTGTAATGTTTGTATTCGTATGTGATGGGTGGTATGGTTGCGTGTTGAAGTATGAGAGCTTTAGGGTACTTGAAAGGTAGTCTGTGTATGCGACTAAGTATTTGGCGTTTCACTGGAGGCAATAAAAGAGTGTTTATATTTGTGTATATGGGTACTAGGATATACATAACAAGGCGTATGTACGTTTTTTAGGTATGTTGTAGTGTTTATTCGGCGGCCACCTATGGTTTGATCCCGAAGGGTGCCTAGCAGGTTTAGAGAGTTTATTCATCGCCTTGGCTGTTGTGAAGCCGCAAATGGTGCACATCGTGAACATTTGATTTGATTTGATGTTGTGTTTTTTGAATGAATTGTTCCTTTTGACAGAAAACAAAGATCACATGCCTTGATACGGTCTTAATTGTTGATACGTTCAATTGTAAATTCCTCGAAATCTGTTGACTTTAGGTATAGGAAATGGTACATGAGATTTACTCAGAATTCAAAGCAGACTCAGAAAATGAAATAAAAAAACAGGTGTTTCCATTTGACAAAATCAAGTTGGTGGTCGTAACTTATTTTTGGGCCACCCTATATACAAAATTTTACCACTAACAAAACCACAGTTAAAAATAAATATATACATGTTACAGAAAGTAGAAGTGTATTGGACAGCTCTGATATTATTTACCTTATTACAATGTACTGGAAGTTGTGAGTAAAAAAAGGGTTTGGACCATACGGTGTGCGGAAGGATGTGGTACCTGAAGAAAGAAATAAGTGTGCTTAAGTGTCAATGTTTTAATATTTAATGTAGGGAACCTATCGCTGACCTTTAGATATGGAGGTCATATTTACTATATTACATTAATAAAAGATTCCCATATAAATCGTAGCAAATTTTGTTTTAATATAACAAGTTTATTAACACAAATAAGTATGTAATTAGTCTCGGTCTACCGATTAAGTAAATTTAATTAAAATAAAAGAGCAAATTAACATATTTTAAATAATGGAGGAAGTCATTTTTTTAAGGAGAAAACATTATATAGACTTTTAGAAGCAGTCCTTACCTAAATATATTTTGAGTTGTGCTTGCGGTTATTGGTTTCACCGTCAAGTTAGCTGGGGCGACCAGTTGTCCTAGACCGGTCAGAATTTATATAGTCGTTAAATAGCATAAATTTTATAAAACTGCATCACCAAGTGATGAATAAGGTTCTTGTTTAAAACCACTACCTAGAAAACGTCAACAAACATCCAAACCAAGGCACATTAAAGCTGGAAGTACTAGAAAAGTGCTAATGAACACGTATTATTCAATAATCTTGAACTGATCTTGGGACATTTTCCGGGTTAAACAGCTACATAATATTCAAGCTGGCTATCAAGCAATCTAGGGTATTGTACGGTACTTATAATGACAAGCACATGTAATTCCGTGTTGGGTGATACCTCTTCATCTTGTGATTAAGTCCAATTGTTATTCGGAATCTTGCAGCGAGAATACACACTATTTTCTCATATATCGTTTAAAATTCTCTCAGGATGCAGAGTTGAACCTATCTGCAGATATCAGCTGAACAACGATTACGGTGCTTTGTTCGGTCTGCATGAAAAAACACAAATTGTCAGCTGATTAATGATTAACACTGTATCGGCAACGAAAGGGAAAGTGAAAATATTCACATAAATTAGGAAATTTGGTATATAAAAGTTTTCAATAAGGAGCTCGTTTCATAGAAACAATAATTTTGTTAACTTTTTATTACTAAATGTTTTTATTTATTTATAGTATACAACATTTCGCGGTATTATGCTCAACATTTCTAGTACCAAAGACATTTTATTATGTTGCATTACACTGTGCTTAGTATATACTGAGGGACTTAAACCTTACCTAGATACGAAAATACCACGTTATAGAGATGATCTTATGCCGATCAGAGTCATATTACATTATATGAACATTTATTTAAAAATGACGCCTTACTATAAAGTGTAACAAAAAATAAGAAACTTCTCCTCAACTAATCAGCTTTGGATATTAACTCTATTACTGCAAATGTGAATGTTTAATTGTAATCTACACAACAAGCGCATCGCCAGATACTTTAGTAAATAGTTTCGACAGTGAATCATATTCCCTTGAAGTCGAAACTAAGTTGCCGCTTACTTTGAGCAGTAACAACAATTATTCATACGTATAACGTTAGCTCACCCATTCAAATATTTTGTCATCGATTTTAGATTTAGATTAAAAATGTACTTAGAATGTGAAAAATTGTAGTTTATTTTAAGAAATACGAGATGTATAAATTCGTAGATATATAGTAATATTTTTATGGTACAAGTTAGAACAAAACGAAATAGAAAATAAAACTTTCTCAAAATATATAATCTAAATAAGTTTATGCACTTACTCGTATAACAAATTGTATTTATTTTACCTATTACGATTTATAGTAACAGGTAATAATTATTTAACATGCAGACCAAAAATCTATCTATGGTATGTAATAAAAATTATTAAAACCTAACGTTATACGTATGACTAAATGTTTGCGGACTACTGCTCAAAGTAAGCAGCAACTTAGTTCCGACTTCAAGGGAATATGGTTCACTGTCGAAACTATTTACTAAAGTATTACGGTTGCAGAACACTATGAACGCTCGCTATTTAACTAAACGTCGCATTATTTACATTTCAAACCGAGCTGGTAGCGTAGTGGTGACACGGCCTGCTTAGCATTCGGGAGGTAATGGGTTCGATTCCCGTTACCGTCTACCTTGAATGAGGTTTTTTCAGGGGGTTTTCCCCATATACATGTAGCGGCATGGTCACTGCGTATATGCACACCATGTGCGGCTACTTAGGTGAGTGCTGGGGTAGTATTTTCCCCCTCAGAACCCTAACTTTGTTCCTTCCGATCCTTTCCTGACCATACCCATCCTTAATCCCACCATGCATATATACGTAATGTATGTATGTATGCTGGGACTCCATGATTGTGGCTGAAGGAGCTTGGAAAGCTCGAGCAGTCTGGGAATGAAATACGTTGCCTTTTCCTTTTTTCCTATTTACATTTCTCTTTAACGCAAATTGGTCAAAGGCTTGTAGGGGTAATTCCATATCGGACACTTAGCAGCAAATAAACTATAGCTTGCCGGCGAGGGCCTTGTTCTTGTTAAATTAGAATACAGCGCAGGACACTGTAATGCTTGAACCAGTAGGCTAGAGAAATGTTGTCCGCACGTCCCTTCCACTACCTTGTCCCCTACTTCATTCTCCTGAATTGTTACCTTACTTACTTCCACTTCAACATAAAGCCGGTCCTTAAATAAATAAACTGCAGCAAATATCTACTGTACTTTAATATTATTAAATAAGAAATAAATAAATACCCAATAAATGATTGGTAAACGTTTAAATCTTAAATATTCCAAACATAGCTTCAGCAAATTGCCACGCAATAAATTGATAATCAATATGCAAATTCTGATGTGCACGAAAATAAGATGATTGTAAATGTAGGATGATCCATGACATATCGTAACTCGACAGTTGGTAACCCCACAAATGGTAACTGACAATTCGTAACGCCGATAATTCGTAACGGCGACACTTCGTAACATCGACAGTTAGTAACCACAACTATTCGTAACGGTATAATTCGTAACGCCAACATTTACAAAAACGCATTTTGCATACTTTGTATACTTTCCTACACTAAAAATAGGGGTATTTTTTTCAAGACCACTTTTTTTAAACATATTTCACACATATTTAGCATATACTTTTGTTAATATGCCAACTAAAGAATATTTATGTTTTTTTAAAAATTTGTATCCTGAATTATCACTTTAAAGTAATAAAACTAAGTCTGAATAATAATGAAAAAAATTAAAACCACTTCAATAATAATGTATTTATTATAATAAATAATACAATTTATATTTCTAACATCGATAAGTATAAGCAGGCATACAATTTTAAAAGTAGTTATATTTATTTAATGTAAAAATTAAAACACGTGCGCTATATTTCTTAGAAATGTCAATCGCCGTTCAACAACATAATCTTGGACGACTCTAACTATGCGCTCTTTTATTTGTTTATATGTCAAACGTTGCGGCATTCTTTGACCACTTTCATATTGCGAATAATATGTGTGCTGTAAAGTAACTTCTGCAAAAGTCCATCAAGAAATTTTCACATTGTGGGATGGGCACATTGAAATAAAGATTGAAGTGAATAGTGAAAGCCTTCTACGCTGTTGGTAGTCCTGGCCAAACCATCTGCTGCATTTTGACGATGATTCCATATGTTTGGAGGAAATGCTGGATCTCGCCTACGGCTATTTCTCAATGCACGATCTCTAATATACGTATTTTCAAAGTACTGCAAAAACTCTTCAGTTCTGTCATCAAATTCAGGAAACATTCCTGCGACTTGTAAATATGCATCAGTTGTTTCTTCTATAGGGAGTAATGATATTGAAGTTAGCATCTTAACGCATATTGTAAAATTTTGTACGTTAGAACTAATTTACGTTTTAAACCAATTTCCCCTAGCTTTCGGACCACTGATTGATTTAAATGGAAAAAACATCCTTTTGTTTCAATTCCAGGAAATTCAGCTTGAAAAGCATTGATTGCGGCCTTTTCAAAATCAAGTAGGCAAGAACCGGGATTTAAAGTTGGGAGTCGTCGGGTTTTTAACACACGTAACAATCTTCGATAAGTTTCTTCAGTCTTATTTCGCAGTAACGCAAAAACACAAGGAAATGCTATACCATCAAGTTGAACGTGGATAGTATAAAGTTGGAAAAATATTTCAGGTACAACTTTGAAAGTTCCATCGACTAACCAATTTTGATGTGTCACTAACAAGCTTAATAACTGTTCATGTCCAAATATTAACATTCTATTAGGATCATCAGATCTACTGTCATGTAATAGCAAGTTGTTGTATTTTTCAGGAAGTACAAAATTCATGTTGTTGGGAGTAGCAGGTACAACATCTGTTTCTCTCTGTTTGGCACGCTGATGTGTTCTTGAAATTGAAGTCTTTTTTGGAAGTAGTAATTTAACGCTCTCATTTGTTTCAAGAACTTTTGTACTATCGACAATTTTAGGTGCTGCTCCAGGGTTTTTCATATTTGCTTTCATCTCATTTACCATCTTTCTTCCATCTGCTGCGAAAGGTTGTACAATATGTGAATGTTCTTCGTTACATTTTATGATATCGTCACCTTTCGTATGCACAATTGCTTTGCACTTGTAATTATAACTGTTCCGACACTTCCAATGCACAATTCCAGATTCGGTTACCCGATTTTGAACAAACTCGAAATTTTGGTATATAAGAGTACATTTTCCATGCGAACTAAGACCATACGTAAGTTCATTTGCCATATTAAACTTCTTACAATTATTATTCAAAAACTCTAGACACTAGTTAGAAGATCATTAATGTTCCTCAATTTATATGTTTGAAGACATTCCTCTTATTAGCTATAACCAATCAGAAGGCTTATTATAATAATTGGTAATCCCTAATTCCATACTCTCATTTACAGAATGTTTACTTAGAAAGTTGGGAATTTCTAAAGATTGTCATCGGTTTAAAGAATTCACTAATTACATTGTTATTACTTTATCTACGAATATGGCAATTTAAAGAACATTAAAAGGGACAAACTTTAATTATATTTCCTGTTACAGGTAGATTATATTTATTTTAAGATACAATTTTCAAAATTTATTTTTCCACAAAATATGAAATGAGTTAAAAATGTTTATCCTGATGTTGGTCTGTTAAATTGATAAACGTAATTTCAATTGCAACTATAAATTGCTTTCCACGTTAACAAAAATAAACAAAATCATTCAATCTTGGCGTTACGGATTATACCGTTACGAATAGTTGTAGTTACGAACTGTCGATGTTACAAAGTGTCGCCGTTACGAATTGACGGCGTTACAAATTGTCCGTTACCATTTGTGGGGTTACGAACTGTCGCGTTACGACATGTCTTGTCACCGTAAATGTACCTGTAAATAAAAATACACAATACAAATACAAACAAGTAATAATAATGAAGGTGGTGATTATTCGAAAATAATTTAAAAATTTGGCCAAAAAGTCAATATAAACTACTCTGTGGATTTGGTAACTATGACTGCTTCTTTAGCAAGCAAGTTCATTATTAATACTAAATTGCAACAGAGCCAAAATTTGTTCCAGAAATGTTACACTTGCGTGACATAAGATTAACTGTATTTCAAAAACAAAATGGTGATGACCGACAAGGGTGTTTAGAATTTGTTTTTACAGTATAACGCTAAAATGGTGTTTCATTTTATCAGGTGTTGGTTTATGCACAACGCGAACTCTTGCGGCTCATTTTTTACTGGATTCACTCTCACTTTTCCTTGTTGTGTAAGATTTATATCGATTAGCAAAAACACTATGGATAGGTTTATAATATTCTTAAATACGGTTACTTAAAGTATGATAATCTTTTGGTTCTGGTTCACCAGAGATGAACAAGAAAATGCTATGAACTAATTTTTATGTGCTTCTTTATTTAAACCAATTAATAAAGTATAAAACAAAATATATTACGTTATCATAAGAACTTATAAAATAAACGAATATTCGTGAGTCATTGGATAATTCTACAGTTACTAATGAGTTCGAACAGGTGTCCCTCCTGCTAAATACATACATTTAGTTAAGTTTTCCAGCATCTTCAGTGCTATCATTTCACAAGCTTCTTGTATCCTATCTTCCATATCTCCTTTTTTTAATGGGCGATCTGACATATACACGTTCTTTAATACATCCCTATAAGAACAAATCTAATGGGATAAGATCGCATGACCTTGGGGGCCACTGGACAAAACCTTCACGACCAAGCCATTTGTGAAGATAACTATCATCCAAAAATTCACGTATCTCGTGGTGGCAGTGTATATGGGCACCGTGCTATTTCAGCCACATATTCTATCGTTTATCATTACTAAGTAGATGAAGGAGGCTACGCAAAACTTGTTGAAGGAACTGAAGGTAGATACAACCAGTCAGGGTAGTCCAATAATTACATTATGGAGAATGCCACACCTAACATTTATGTGCCATTGGTTTTGGTTTTGCATTTGTCGGATCCAAAATGGATTGTGTAATGTGTAATGGTGCATATTATGACAACTTACAGCACTATTGCTTCTAGTCGTAGCCTCGTCAGAAAACATAATATGAGATAATCTTAAGTTGAGCAATAATCCACTGGCAAAATTTTACTCGTCTTGTGAAATCATCATTGAGTAATTCCTGGTGTAATTCAATATGGTAAGGATGATTTGTATTTCCTAGTTGACCGATTGACAGTTGATTGTGACATTTTACATTATATTAATATCCGAAGACTACTGATTTGCGGGTTTTCTTTACTATGAAGCAGAATTTCAAGTTCTTTGTATTGATTACTGATATTTACATTCATGCTTTGCGTTTTAGATAACTGCACTGCCAGTAAAATCGAACGCTTTTATTAAATTTTCAAAAGTGAGCCGAGTGGTTTAGCGTAGAGCTGGATACTCCATTCTGTATAACCTTTGAGCAAGAAAATAATTTGTTTTAAGCCTCTCCCTACAAATAAACTATATTAATTAATTCACTTTTAGAGTAACTAATCCATTATTTTACTATTAAACACACAAAACTTTAACAGCTTTAACTGGTTACCAAAAAGCTTGACAGGTCAAATATTTGTCATGTGGGCAATTGTTCTCATGACTACTACGAATAATTCCAAGAAAAACCATTGAAATGTTCAATAATCAGAAGACAAAATAACTCAAAAACAGAGAGAGATAAGACTAGGATACACTTATGAAGAATTGTGTGGTTTTTATTCCCTTAGAACAACGTAAATGTACATAGGGTGTACCACTAGAGAAAAGTGATATTTTTGAATCTCAAGTTTCGCAGGTTTGGATATATATTTTGAACATCCTATGACATTTTCTCTAATATTTCCTGTTCAGAACATAGGTTTAAGCTTGGTCTTTCCTTGGTCCTAACACATAGGTTTTCCTAATAAAACACAAAATGGTACATAATAATAAAGTTATACCCGCAAAAAGGATGTCAGGATGAAAATTGAATTATTTAAAATACCATAAATTTTACAAACATGAAATCTATACCTAAAGTTTTACAGGGCGTTCTATTAAAAAAAATACTAACTTTGTCTTGCTCTCCTTTTTGCCATACTCTGCATAGTGAAGAATAATTTTAAAATATGCAAACTTACTAGGCATCTAATATTGGCGTTCCTTATTCCCTCTACCATATCCTCCCTGATAGTTGGTTTGGGTAAATAAACAATAAATTTCAACCTCCCCCAAAAAATCCAAACAAGTCAGATCAGGTGACCTAGAAATTAAAACGTTTTTCTCTTAATATAACTTGGCTGGTCACCGTAATAAACTGACCCTTCCTATCCATCTACCACGAAACTTTTGTCCCAAAATTGACAGACATTTGCCGAAAAATGGGCTGGACATCACATCCATAATGATGAAAAAACACGCTTTGGCGTATACCTTACGGCAAGTTTTCGAAAAGAACTTGCAATTCGTTGTTCAGAAAATTGAAGTAAATTTCATCGGTCAGTTTTTCATTAAATATAAATGGCCCAATGATCATTCCCCACAATATACCGCACCAAACGTTTACACTTTACCTGCCTTGATGTTCCACCTCTTTCATCAAATGAGGATTGGTATGTGCCCAGTAATGCATGTTATGCCAATTCACGTGCCCATCGCTGTTAAAGGTAGCCACATCCATCCATACTATATTTAATAATAGTCTAGGATTTTGAGCTACCATGTTTAGCAATCAATGGCAATAATCAAACCTTCTATCTAAATCGAAGGGTGATAATACCTGATGGAGAACTGGATGGTATGGGTGTAGCCTAAATTTGAAATAAAACTTTTTTTGTTAAACGATTTTAATAAGGCAAGGTATATATTTCAGGGTCCTCTAAAATTCATTTGACAGTAGTTTGGGTAATGCGTAAGTCGTTAGAAGTATCTCTAGTATTTCCATAAGGATTAAATTTTGTTTACGCTAGTACGTTTGTGATGCTTTCCTCAGTCCGGCATCTACCACGTCTAGGAAACACAGGACCGTGAATTCTTCCGGTATTTCTTAAACGCCTTGCCAATCGCTCAAAAAATCTTTTCTCGTCACGATGTCTATCTGGATATCACGCAGCATAAACTCTTGCAGCAACAGTTGAATTCTTCATGCATTCAAAATATACAGCAAGCATATCAAATGTTAATTTATCTGTTAACGGCATTTTGAGAACAAATTTAATGGAACTAATACTATTTTAACGCAAAGCAATATTTAAAGTGGCTATTGCTTCGAGTCGCGACATTTGCACTGCGGGACACTTGCGCACCCATACCATTTGCGGACCCGCTGCAGACATACTTGTAGTTTCTGGAATGCACTTAATGAGCGTAAGACATTTGCGCTTTAATTACTCTTTGGAATTCATAATTCTAGTGAGAGTATAGGGGTTTCACTAGTTTGTTGCTCCTTTAATTGCAATGTTTCACCCGTTTAGAATAGTTGCACGTGTTGCATCACTGAGCTCACATCTGTCGTTTCCCATTGCAATATTTCTAAAGCGTACATATACAGTTTTTGAGTTATGGATTCACTAGATTTAGTCGAAAGCGCAAAGGGAAAGCCAATGGTTTTATATGAAGGGTGTAGTTACACGAAGAAAAAAGTTGCATAAAGTGCAAATATTCATTGCATTTGCACCAAAGAAAAGACTGAAAAACGTAAAGGAGCCTTAATAACTAGTTCAGACCTTGTCATTAAAAAAGCAGTGGAGAATGATTCCAAACCTGATATTGCGGCTAGTGAGGTTAAAAAAAAAGCTTGTTAATACGAGAAAAAGGGTACGAGAGGAGAACGAAATAGCAAATGTTCATATCAGGAAATAGTTCCGTTGCAAAACTTAGGATATGAACTAATAGTTGACGTTCCGTCATATTCCTGTGTAAAAATAACTGTAAACTGTAGGATCTCTTAAAGAAACATGCAACGCAATCGATATTCAAATTCCAGAAAGCATACTTGAAATGGAAGATGGATCGTCGTTTTTATTTGCCGATGACAATTCAGAAGAACGAATAATTATGTTTGGATCCCACTACGGACGAACTATCTTGGAAACCACTACGACTTTGTTTATAGATGGTACACTTAAAAGTTGCAGAGCAATTTACGCAAATATATTCATTGCATGTGGATATTGGAAGTAATATGAAGGAAACAAACATAATTCCGGTACTGTGTGCGCTTTTTCCAAATAAGAAAAGAACGACGTACTCAAGGTTATTTGAAATTATCAAAGGAAAATGTCCCAAGTGGGACCCAAGAGTCGTTAAAATAGATTTTGAAATTGCCATGATGCTTTATTTGAAAACCTTGTTCCCTGACGTTCAAATAAGTGGTTGCAACAATCACTTCAATCAAGTTTTATGGAGAAAGGTGCAACAATTGGGTTTGACTGTTGGTTATAAAGAAAATGAAAAAATTTGGTTACATGTGCGAATATGTGCTGCTTTAGCATATATACCTTCGGAAGACATTGGAGACGCGTGGTTGTTAATAATGGAGAATGATCCGAACTCAGAACAACTATAGGAATTTTTTGATTATTTCGTCGATCAGTGGATTGAGAACAGTGTCATTGATATTAGTATGTGGATCTGTTTTGGTCAGCACAGAACTAATAACCCCGTAGAAGGTTGGAACTACAGACTGAACACTAGTGTTAGAAAACAGCATCCTCACGTTTTTGATTTAGTAAGAAGTTTGAAAACAGAAGCTACACGTCCTGATCTTTTGCCAAAGCGAAAGTATTTGAACTTAGAAGGGAAACGCCGCAGAACATTCTATGTAAAACTAGATGAAAGAATACAGAAAACACTACTAGAGTACAAAACATCAAAAGATCTAAAAACACTTTTTCTTACGTGCAAAAACTTCAATAAACCCTGATCGTATGCGTGTATACAGTCGAATTAAGTATGTATTTAAAAAAACGCATAAATTATAAAAACAATAAAACATATAAACATACAAAAAAAATAAAAAATCAAAAATAAAAGAAAACAAAACCAACAAAAACTTCTAAAAAATAAACACAGACGGTATCCAGTTGATGAATAACTTAAACACGCCGGCGATTTTACGTTGTCCTAAGCCTGTAAAAAGTACGAAAGAACGTTGTTCTTTATTGCATCCTAAAAACCAAAAAGTATGTCCTTCAACTTTACCTAATGATGGGACTGGTATCATGGTACTTACAATTTTGTTTTTGTGTGTTTCTGTGATTATCTCATTACCAATTTGTCGAAGGGCGCAAATATCTCACCTAGACTATATTACAAATACGATCATTAAGTAGAAATAGGTGTGGGTCCGCAAAAGGCACGGGTGCGCAAATGTCTCGGAGCGCAAATGTCCCTAACTCTATTGCTTTGTGTTATTTTTGGCATTTCAAGACCTACTTGTTTTTACTGGACTGTACTGAACAATACGGGTGCCAATTTGAACAGTTGGGGCGTCATTAATCCTTCAGTATTAGGGCTGTTCTATTGCACATGAAGGAAAAGGAAAGTTCATGTATTTCATTCCGTCCCCAAAAGTGAGATCGGGATGTTTGAGATTTTCAAGCCCCTTCACCCACAATCATGGATTCCCAGCATACATACATACATTACGTATATATGCATTGTGGGATTAAGGATGGGTGTGTTCAGGATAGGATCGAAAGGAACGGAGTTAGGGTTCTGAGGGGGAAAATACTACCCCAGCATTCGCCTAAGTAGCCGCACATGGTGTGCATGTATGAAGTGACCATGCCGCTACATGTGTATGAGGAGAACTCCCTGCTGTACACCATTCTTCTACAACATCGGTCCTTTTTAGAGCCAGAGATATTATAAACAGGAAATTTATAATGCAATATAATTTAAAAAATAGATTTTACTATGAGCTCTAAATTAAGGACATTTAAAGTATATTCCTTTTGTTTTAATAATTTAATAATTAACAAATTTTAATAATTAATGACAGTTAAACGTGTTTTCTGTAATTTTGTTCCTTGTAAAATATATTTTTACAACAATTTTTATTCATATCTTTATGTAACGAAAGAGGGTATCGACTTGCAGTTTTCGCCAATATCCATATATTTTCACGCTATTTTTCGTGAGTTAAAAATCATTATACCCTTACATTTAAAATTTTTGAGAAAATTGCGAAATTGCACGGCTTTGTCACATAATACCATCTACCGGCTAGAACAATAACTAAACCGGCCATGTTAATACTTTATTAGAAAAATTTAAGAAGCCACTTTCAAAAGAGACTAGTTTATTAAAATTGGTTGAGTTAAAAAGAAGTTATGACATTTGTTTCAAGTGAACATTTATCTCTCCCCGCTCTAATTTAACAAAATTGAGCAAAATGCTAAAAAGAGAAAATGTTTCTAAGCTTATTTAGTTTATAATAAAACTATTTTAGACATATCTTGATAATATCGATTCAAGAGAAAAAGCCGATTGTCTAATTTGATGTTCGTGTACGCCCCCTAGCGGCCATCGCAGGAACTTGAAACTAATTTCCAGAAATTTCGCTCAGTCACTTTTACTATCAATATTTTTTTCCCGAAAATGTGAGATGCGTAGTTTCTCAGATACAGCCGGCCTCCTTTTTAATTGACCACCCGATGCAAATAATTAAATTATTAGGAAGAACTATATTTCATTTTAACTTTGTTAATTTGTCAATACACTACAGTTACATGATGGCGGCCACACGCAATCAAAGCCTACTATAAACAAACAATAATTTCGAATTTTGAACTTAAGAAAACTATTAACTTAGCCTTGTAATGTATCAATGGAAAGCTCTTGAAAAGCTTTTTCCAAAAATGCAAAAATTCAGTATGACTTCCGTCTGTAAGAAAATGAAAGTTCATGTAAATACCTTGAAAATAAATGAAGCTATAAAATTATTGTTGTCTTTGCTAAATTCCTCTCATAAAAGTGCCCTAATAATGTATTCATCGAAAATCCATAACACTCATTTTCGAGCTGACGGCATAAGTCGAAAATGCACCAATATAGTTTTTTCCCATTATCTCAAAACCACAAAAGATAAATCAAATTTTATGATGGATTTAAATTTGTAATAAAATAAAATTTGGTACACACTATATAAACGGAAAATAAAGTGTTAATTGACACTCGCTCTTCAATTATTTGGTAAATACACATACATTTTTAAGTGCAATTCACAGTTTATACCAGAAAAAGTTCTTTAGAAAAAATATTTTTAAAAACTCATAAAAGTCTGAGGTTGTCTCAACTGAAAATAAACATCTATTTAACATTAACGTTTTCATGTTTTATCCAACTTTATAACTTTTGCCGAGATAAATTATCATCCTTTAAGTTTGACCGAATTAATTTTAAGTTTTATATCAGATAACTGCAGAAATAAATAAAAGTAACATAGTAAATGTCAAATAATAAATATTCTTACAATTTGGCATGGTTTAAATTCCAGCTGCACATTGATTAATTGTAATAAAAAACATACTATCCTTTAAGTAAATAAAATTATCAAAATTAATGACAAGAATTTGTTAGATTTTCCACTCTTTTTTTCTAATAATTAATTTTAAAAAGTATAATCTAAAAACTGACCATCAATCGTTTTTTATTTTCTACCTTATTTTCGGTTGTCATCGACAGGTACTTAAAAATTTTGTGACATACTGCTCGTAAACCCTAAAACATAGTCATAAACAAAATTCTTCAAAATTTAAATTTAGCCGAAATAAAATTTACAAGGTCGTCTGTGACAAAAACGAAACGATCGTAGGGTGCTGTAATAAATATGGATTATAAAACATAAATTTGACAGAATGGACCGGGTTCGGAGAGCACACACACACACATATAGGAAAGAGTGGGCAGTTGTAGAATTAAGCTCTGAACCCGTGAGCTACAAAATTATGAGACCATTTAGTCCCTGTTTCATCCAAGTTAAGGTGTTAGAGGACATTTTGTAAACTGTCATTAGAGCAGACACCGTTTTTAATGATCTAGAAATAAAGAGTTGGCCGACATTTTTTATTACCTGCGGTTTTAAAATTTATTAAACGTGTCCTGATTAATACACAATATTCAAATTTTGTTTTATAATTTAAGTGCTTTGACGTCTATTTATGTCATTAGTCTTAATAATTGCAAATTCTTGTCTTGCATACGTTTTCATCAAAATATTACGTACTTTAAGTATGAGTATGTACTGAAATACCTGTTTTTTAAGTAATTGACAAGTTTGACATTTCTACAATTAACAACAATAACTTATGCAAATAATTATTATTCTTGCTTTCCGAAATAGTAAAAAGGTCTAGACCAGTTTGGATGTCGTGTAGGGTTCTTGAAAATATGAATGGTAAGAACTTGTTTTACTAAAACCCTTGTACCTAATCCTTGCATTAACGCAAACAGCAAATGTAAAATTCCAAGTAGTAACATAATTCATTAACGCCTGAATTAACTTTTCATTAATCTTTTTGGAAATTTTATGTTTTATGTGTTTGCAGTGCCTTCCTGAGCAAGATTTTTTGTACCACTTCCCTAAACCAAGAAATGAACTGATACCATATACATGATGTGCACTATTGCTAACTTTTTTATTATTGAAGCTACGAGGTCGGTTAAATTAGAGAAGTAGTAATATTCCTGCCGCTGATTAACGTGGTGGTAATAATTGAAAATCGCGTTTCCGAGTTATTTTAAAAAAGGTGGTTTTCTTAAATGGGCCGCCCTGTATATATCCTAATCGATTTCCAACGCTTTTCTCAACATAAAAGGTTATAATGAATTTCAGCCTAAAACCAAAAGTAAAGGAGGTATAAGTCTATTTCACTTAACGCTTATAGGATACCATAAAATTTAAATAAATACGAAATATTATACAAAATATGATATAGTTATTATTTAATTTAGTACCAAAGTACGTCTCTTAATTGTGTTTAGCGATTTTTATTTCTAAATCATCTAGGCATGCTATGCGAATCAACAAAACCAGTAAATCTTGTCGTTTTTACGTTCAAACCTACATACCGGGTGTCCAAAGCGTCACACGACGGAAGATTGTGGCTTCGCTGTTGATTTTTCATTAAAATCATTTATACAAAAGTTATATGGTTCCAATACGTGCACAACTTAAAAATATTTTAGCACCTACAGGGTGATTCGTAAAAGTAGTGGGGGTATCAACTTTTTTATTTTAAATGAAACACCCTGTACATTAAATTTTTGGTATACTAATCAACGATGTATACATTTGTACACATAAAATCCAACGTTATTTAACAAAAATGAATTTCTTTCCTGAATGTAAGGTTAGCCATAAAAATTAATACTTGGTTTATTATCTAAATTGACACAAATTAGTTCAGGGCTATAATTAAACTAGGTATATGTTTTGAAAAGATTTATTGATGTATTGAATAGGGGAGAGAAGGCTCCGTGTGAAACTTTAGCATGTTCAACGTACATCAATTCTCTTATTTCAAATGGAACACCCTGTATATTTTGATATGGGCAAATATTACTCTTAAAGACTTAACTTTTATCCAAATACTTTGATACCACTAAAACTTATAGTTTTTAAAATATTTCCATTTTTAAAATTTTTCTATAATTATTTTATAACGTAACGATTTAATAGAGTGCCATGATTTCAAGTCGCAATACCAGATTAGTAATAGTAATAATTAATTTTATTAAATATTTTTAACAATAAACTAAACAATGTAATATTGAAATAATAAACAAACAATTAAGAAGAACAAGCATACGCAAAGGTACACTTAAAAAAATTATAAATAAGGTTTAAACAAGCCTCCCGTTTTCTCAATGCACCGATTCAATCGTTGTCTGTAGCAACGTTGTAAATTATACAACATTTGGTGGGTTACATTACGAAACGCTTGTTGAATTCTTTCCCTCACATTTTCTGCAGTAGTCGGCGATGTTCGATAAACTTCATTTTTAATGAAGCACCATAAAAAATAGTCCATGAAAGTCAGATCGCGTGATCTAGCTGGCCACCTGATAGGCCTATAACGACCTATCCAACGATCAGGAAATTGCTGATTTAAAAACTCCTTCACATCACGAGCCGAATGTGCAGGAGCGCCATCTTGTTGGAACCATATTTCCTCATTAGCGAATGGGATGTTCTCTTCAATCCATGGTAGCACGTTGGTTCGCAATAAATTTAAATAATGTACTGCATTTAAATTGGTTTCCAAAGAATAGGGTCCTAATAATCTGTTGCCAATAACACCAGCCCAAACATTGAGACTCCATCGATGCTGATTGTTTCTGTATCTAATTATATGTGGATTTTCCATGGCGTAATAATAATGACTAATTATAATAATGTCTATTTACAAAATAATTGTTATGAAAAGTAGATTCGTCTGAAATCACAACTGTATTAAAAAAATTATGTGGTTGTTGCAATCCCCAACGACAGCAATTTTATCTATTTTCAAAATCATGTTCATCCAATGCCTGGTGGCGTTGGATCTTGTATGGATTGTATTTATATTCATTAATTATATTGTGTATTGTTGATTTCTGTAAATCATGTTCCACTGCAACTTTTCTAATACTTATTTGAGGGTTTTCTTGTATTACTTGAAGCACCACCAGTTGAGTTTCCTCGTTGTTTACAGGTTTTCGACAATTGTTCTTTTTACATGCAATCGATCCTGTTTCCTCAAATCTACTTTTTAAATTTTCAAGAACTCGTTCATCTGGAAACGGGCATCGGGAAAGTTTTGTTTAGAAATTTTAGATGCAAGTAAACAATTACCTCTCCTATTATGTAAATCATTTGAATTAATTTGTTTTCGCACATTTCATTTGAAAATTTAGACTTCTCTTGATTCAAGTTTTCTTCTAAATACATTAGTCAAAAAGTGAAAGTAAAATACACCTAATTGACATACTAAAACTTTTAATAACTTAATATTAGTCAAGTTGCTTTGGTATGTGTGAATCCTTGCGACATTGCAGGCTCACATTCCATTAATATAAGTAATTTGATTGTAATCTCATTACATTTAGAATTTACATCAGTTCTACATACATAAAGACAAAATTTACATCGATTGGGGCTTGAACCTTGGTGGCGCAGTTGGTTAGCGCGGTACTCTAGCAAAGTACAGGTCGTAGGTTCAAATCTTACTCGAGGTAAACTTTTTATTTATGTATTTAATAAAATTAATAATAATTTTTAAATACTAAAACTTTGTTTTATTCTTTTTAAATTATGGCACTCTTTTAAATCGTTACGTTATGAAATAGTTATAGAAAAACTAAATTTTAAAAACTATAAATTTTAGCGGTATCAATGTATTTAAATAAAAGTTGGGTCAATATAGACAGGGTGTTCCATTCTAAAAAAGAGAATTGATGTACGTTGAACATGTTAGTTTCACGCGTAGCCTTCCCTCCCCTATTCAATATATCAATAAAACGTTTACATCTTTTCAAAACATATACCTAGATTAATTATATCCCTGAACTAATTTGTCTCAACTTAGATAATAAACCAAGAATTAATTTTTATTGCTAACCTTACATTCAGGAAAAAAATATATTTTTGTTAAATAACTTGGCAACGTTGCATTTTATATGTACAAATGTATACATCGTTGAAAAACTTATTCATTATGCTATCCAAAAATGTAATGATATACAGGGTGTTCCATTTAAAATAAAAAAGTTGATACCCCCACTACTTTTACGAATCACCCTGCAGGTGCTAAAATATTTTTAAGTTGTGAACGTATTGGAACCATGCAATTTTTGTATAAATGATTTTAATGAAAAATCAACAGCGAAGTCACAATCTTCCGTCTCGTGACGCTTTGAACACCCGGTATACATATGTAGGTTATTAGCTCATTTTACAACTTTTGGCCAAGTTATGCCAGTCTACTGGTAGACTAGCTGATAATGATAGCGTACCTATTGAAACGCGTTCGGTGTTTTTAGTTTTTTTTTTTATGTTCTGTGGTACATGGGTGTATTTTGTTTGTTACCCATCCAACCGATCAAATGGTAATGTTTTTGATAAATGTATGTTAAAAAAAATTGCGATGTATGAAGAAACGGAAGTACATGTGCTAGCTTATTTTGAAGTAAATCGCAAAAATTCCATACGAGATTGTGAATTATGTTTCGGAATTATACAGAATATTTTGGAAAAACATAAATACGTACCGTATAAATACAGTTATATTCAGAGTCTTTTACCAAGCGACCAAGAAAGAAGAATTATATTTTGAAAATGGTTTGTAAATACAAATAATCTAATGAAAGTAATGAAAATCTAATGCGAAATGTTCCGTGTAATCCACGGAGACGCTTTAGTGTAAATATACAGTGTGATCTCTTGGGCTCTAAAATCGTCGGACCAGTGTTTTATGAAGGCACTTATCAAGCGGTCGGTACTTAAATTTTCTCCAACGTGGATTTTTTCATGATCGCATTATTGCTGGCAGGGCACCAGTTTGTTGGCCTCCACGTTCTCCAGACATTACATCAATGGGTTTTTATTTCTGGGAATATTTAAAAAACGAAGTTAACCAAAATCGTTACAATAATATCGAAGATCTTCAAATAGCGATAACTTATATCATGCGTAGCATAAATGGACGTACGGTTTTAAAGGCTACAAGAAGAGTATCTAAGTGAGTCCAAAGATATATTGAGGAAAAGATATATTGGAACATTTAATTTAAGTTTTTCTAATAATTTTAACAAAAAATAAATCAATTGATTCGTTTTGTTTTGTTTTTATGTTACATTTTATGCCCGTCCAGATCAGTGAAATAGGCTCCTATCTCCTTTATTTTTTGTTTTAGACTGAAATCCATAACAACCTTTTATGTTAAGAAAAGCATTGGCAATCGATTAGGGTATAAATATACAGGGTGTCCCATTAAAAAACTACATTTTTTAAGATAACTCGGAAACGCAATGTTCAATTGTTTTTCTGTTACCATCACGTTAATCAGCGGAAGGAATACTACTCTAATTTAACCGACCTCGTAGCTTTAATAATAAAAAAGTTAGCAATAGTGCACATTTAAATTTTATCACGGTGTATATGGTATCACTAAGCGCTTACAGTGTCATAGACGGAATAAATTATTTTTGTATGAAGTATCACAAAATATAACACATTTAACGTGGGTAATTCTTTTCGGTGAATTTTCCTAGAATAGTAATAATTTATTTTATCAAAATGTAAACTTTTACCATTATTGCACATATTTAAAATACTTAGCTTTTTTGGGTTTTTTAATGATGTATTTTTGTATTCATGTTTAGACAAATCTAAACGTTTCGGTATCACTTATTAAATTAAAAAAATATGGTCTACCAAAAATCCATAAGCCTGATGTTCCGTTAGGGCCTATTAGTGCAATTGGTTCTCCTAGATTCAACCTTGCAAAACACCTTACATTTCTATTACTATTATAGGTAAAAAAAACCATTATATTAAAAATTCTGCCGACTTCATTGAAAAAATATTTAAATTCAAAATTGAAGAGGGTGATATGATGGTCAGTTGACGTTGTTTCACTTTTTACAGAAGTCTCACTAAAAGAAACTATTGAGTATATTGATGATATTTTTCCAAAGCACATAACAATTCTGTTTCAGCACTGTCTTACTACGACCTATTTTCTATGGAATAATAAATTTCATGAACAGTTTGATGGTGTAACAATGGGTAACCCTCTTGGTCCTGTTATAGTTAATTTTACATGGACAAAAAAAAACCTTTAATTTGGTGTAGATATGTAGATGATATATTTGTGATTGCAGACATGAAGCACTACATAAATTTTTTATTTCTGTAAAGGGTATACGTCCTAGCCTCCAGTTTACTACGGAAAAGGAAATTAATGGAAGTTTGCCATTTCTGGACATACGAATATCTAAAACTAATAATTCACTACCTTTCAAGGTTTACAGAAAGCCTGCACACTCTGATAGATACCTTCACAAATTATCAAACCACCATCTACCTCAAAATATTGGTGTAACTACACCTTTAGTGGATCGAGCCAAACGAATTTGTGATCCTGAATTTTTGAAATTTAAGGTCACCTGAAGGTGTTTCAAACCCATTATCATCTTTCAGAGTGTATAAGTTATCTTGTTCATGTAGAAAGGTATACATTGGAACCTCAAAACGTAACTGTATTACAAGACGTAAAGAACATGAGATTTTGTTGATTAGGTCAACCAGAGAAATCTGCGGTAGCTGAGCATGCTTTAAATAATTTAAATCATGACATTCAATTTGATAATATGGAAATATTCTCAAGACAAACTCATTACTATGTTCGTTTACAACATAAAGCTATTAAGACACATAAACAATCTAATAACTTCATTAGACAAGAAGAAAATCTCCGTTTAAATAGGTTTTGGCACCTTACAATTAACGGCACAATGGCACGTCTCAATTTTAATTTTAGCTCTTGGTATGTGTGGGATTTTTGCTGTTGTCCTAGACTTTTAAGTAAATCCATTACCAATTATATGCTAAATTACCACCACACTACAATTTAACATAAATAGTTGAAACTAAAATTAAAAAGTATATGAAACGTACTACATTGTGTTTTCACTGTAAAATAACACTTACAATTATTAACAACGCTATTTCTTTGTTAGACAACTGAATCTTTAATTGATATCAAGTTTCTATTTGTAAATCATTTTATCAATTTCAAATTAAAGACTTTCACATTATACTTACATCATAAATTGGTTAAATTTTGTTAAATTCGTTCTTTGGTTATGACATTTTTCACTGTTAGCCTTCGGCCCTTAGAGGGTGTTGTGGTTTGTCACTTTCAAGGCAGTTAACAATAGTTATTTTATTATGGTTATTCTTCAATAAAATCGTATTCCATAGCTGGATTATGTGTAAACATAAATATGCCATTAAAAAACTCAAAAAAGCTGAGCATTTTTATTTTATTTTATTGCTTCGCACAAAGACATAAAGGTGTGCACCTAAGTATACACCAGAGCAGAAGACTCGGATATGCGCCTTACATTTAATATACTTACTAGCTTAAAATATACTTACTGAATATCCAACTATTTTACCGATAGTTTGTTATAGAAATGTTATTCTGTTGTCAACAGGTGGTAGTGAATGTGTTTGTGAAAATTTGGATACCTATTTAGAAGTAAGTTGCGAAAAATCATATTGTGTATTATTAGCTCAGTAGGTTTCGAATATTCGTATCTGGGATTTTTGAATTGAGTGTAGTATCATGCCACAAAGTCACCAAAGAATTTGAGAAAAATGGAAAACCGAAGATATGGCAAGGGCTTTGCACAATGTAAATAACGAATGTAAAGGTTTATAAAACGCCAATAAATCGTATAACGTACTAAGATCAAACTCATGGGTATTTAAAAAGATAATATAAAGAAACTAACCTGACAGCTAAAGTAGTAGTTCAAACACAACTAGGAGAAAAACAGTCTTAGGAGAAGAAATAGAAAAAGATCTGGTTAATTATATTTTAACCATGGAAGCCAAATACTACGGGTTAGCAAGAAAACATATTCTCAGCATGTTAGCTTGCACACAAAATACATCTTCTCTCCCCATGAAATGTTCAAGGACGACAATACAGGCCTGTCAGTTGTGCAAAACAAGACGACCCAAGTAATTGGAAGAAAAGGAAAGAGACATTATTACATCCGTAGAACGTGGATCGTTCGTTATGTTTATCGCGGTTATGAGAAATGATTGTTGGTTTGTACCATCCACGTTAATTTTTTCCAGGAGTAATCGTAATAATCAGCTGATGCATGGTGTCCCGCCCCCTTCCTTCAGGGTGCTGTTTATCCCAGTGGGTTGGTGCAAATAAAGACGAGACATTTCATAAATTTCCTTAAACCTACCGAGCAATCTCCAGTTCTACCTTTGCTGGATGGGCATTACAACCATACGGCAAATTTTTTTTTTATTCAGCTTTTGTTTTTAACAATTCTGGTCCTGAGCAGTCTAAGTTTAGCCTACCGTGCCAATACACCCAATAACACTTTCTAGATTGGGAGGAAGACATTGAATTGCCAAGGAATGCCTATGAACGGCTACGTTCTGTTTTTTCATATCAAAAGGGAGAGAAAAACGGGAACTAGACCTATACTGCATATTGATTATGTGAACGATCGAACCGAGTATACCTAGCAAAGGTGGCCGAGATGGTATCAACGAATGTAATTCAGCAGCGCAATAGCCACTGGAATACAGATAATACAAAGAAAGAACTGTATCGATTCTTCCATGCTAAGGGACTGTATGTCAGAAGTTAAGCACGTGTCTTTTATAAGCCTAATAGCTCTTTTTTGAATACGATCATGGATATCAAGAGGGTATTGGGCAGCTCCAACCCAGAGGTAAGAATTATATTCCATATGAGGTCGAATTTGGCCCTTATACAGCAGAAATAGCTATCGGTAGGTAAAGTACTGCTTAGATATGTAACTGTATGTGCCTATTGTACAAGCTGCTGCTTTTGGTAGCTAACATAAGATGGTCAATCCATGGTAAGGTTGAAGATACAGTCATTCCCACATAGTAATAGAGCATAAAAATTTAAGATCAGAGCCATTCATACTTACAACAGGAAATGATCGACATTTTTGGCGGAGGCAACACTGAGCTCTGTTAGCATCGAATTTAACTAGAGTATTACTTCCCCATTCAAGGATACGTTGAATGTCTTTGTTGATTGAAATGGCAATTTTAGGTTTGATGTCTTGATTTAAGAGAGAAACTGGATTATCGTTATGAGTAAATTAAGATGAACTACAGTGAAGAGTGCTGTTGTTAGAAAGAAACTGGATCGGGTTAATCGTTGAAGAAATAAGATCATTAATGTATAGAAGAAAAAGTGTAGGAGCCGACGTTAATGCCAACTTCTTCTGATAAGAAGCCATAAACTACGACACGTATTCGTCGTTTAGCAAGGAAAATAAACACCCAGTTGATGAGCGTACCTATTAACCCAAACGAGGTGGGTTAGCAGGTAAACACAAATGGTTTTGAGATAGCGACTACTACTTTTTCACAGAATTCTTTTAATGTATTGTTTCAAACTTGTGTCACATATGAAAGAAACTCACCTGTTGAATGACTCTCCCTAAAAACAATGGTGGTCACTAACAAGTCTGCTAGTTTCAAGGAAAGAAAGCAGTTACTGGTCGATGGCTTTTTCCATTATTTTAAACAAGATGGAAGTGATGTCAATTGGTTGGTGATTGGAGGATCGGTCTTATCGCCCTTTTTGGGATTAAGTTGAAGATCTGATAACTTCCGTGATGAAAGATATTCCCAGAAGACATAGAGGTAGAATAAAGTTTACATAGGGCTGGTAGTAGTTTGGGGAACATATTTTAAAACTATAGCTAGGCCACTCGCTTTATTGGGATTAAGCCTACTGATGATCGCATCTAGGAACTTGAAAATGAATTTGTTTCATAACGTACAAAGAAGAGTTGAATAAAGGCGCATCTTTTCCAGAATCACTAAAACACGAGGTTGATGCAAATAAATCCACACAAATATTGGCAAAATCAGCAACTACAGATCCGTAAAAGTATGTCGTGGGGGCAAATGAAGATGTACCAAAGCTTTTACTGATGGCTTTAGCTAAAAACCGAATGTTACTACTGCCCAAAGGAGATGGAGTTAGTTTATAGCATTTTCGTTGTTGAAACAACGTTTTACTTTTGCAAGTTTATCTAGCACCAACGTAGACTGCATGACTCTCTAACATTTTATTATATTTCCATGCAGGAACGAGAATGACCTATACGAATTTGCTATTTCCATGAGGATTACTTCAGATAGTGAAAGAGCAAAGTCCCAAGATGAGGACCACTTAACAAAATGTTCACGGAAAGGTTGCAAAGGAATTCCGTGAATCAGTCCATTTAGCTGAAAAAAAACGTATGGTTCTGTCAGTATTCCAAACAACAGGGGACAGTAGAAGTCATTTCTATTAGACAAAGGTTGGATAGACCTACTGGGGAGAGAACTGAAGTTTTATAAACAAGTGGATATGATGTAAAAAAGAGATCTAGAAGATGTGTAGTGTGGAAAGGTTTACCAGGGATTCTTATGGGTTTAGAATTTATTTTGTGTGAGAACACATGAAATAGCAAACTTTTCTGCACTATGAACAGCAGCATTAGTAGTAGATGAAAATTGAACCCAATTAGAGTTATGAACATTGAAATCTCCCACAATTCAGATATCGCAAGATGGAGACTGAGACCGAAGATAGTCAACTTTCAAACTAAGGTAATCGAAGAAGCCTTATGAGTTACTATCATTAGGAAACCTTCAAATGCAATAATAGAATTTTACAAATTTTGGGGCCATAATGTTTAAACCAAATCATGTACAATTGTTTATCCTCCAAAGAAGGAATCCTTGCAAGCGTTGTTGTCCTTGAGGTAAGCACATATTGTGATAGGTATCTAAGAAACAAAATAAATGTGATGATGCTGGTAGTGGCCAAGACTCCAACGCAGAAAACGAACTACTTGTTCTGGCTGACATAGATATCAATAACATCGGCCAAATCGTTCCAGACGATATAAATCCCACACGCCTGTTTTGCGATGGTCGCCGTTTAGAAGACTGCAAATGAGAGCTATGGGTTTGTTGCTTCATGTTCAATATGTGGGCACATGAGAAATGTTCAAGGGCAGAGAAAGACAATTAAATACGTGATTTTTTCAGATAATTTATATTTTCCACTTAAGATATATTAATATCTAAGTTTATTTCTTGAAAATGAAGTTTATTTTGTTACCCCTGTTTGAAACTTTGTTGCTTTGTAGAAGAATCTTCGGACTAGGTGCATGCTGAATTTTAGATTTTTTTGCAAAAAAGCTAAAATGGTTAAGAAAAAGCAAAATGTAGGCCCATACTCGGGCCTTCTTCTCTAACTATTATTCTTATAAGGTAATACAGAAAAAAAGTGACAAATGAATAGTAATTCTAAATATCAACTTTTATAGTGAAAGCTTCTTTCGCGGGTCATAAAAAAAAGCAATGGATCAAAACAAAGTTAAAATATTTTTTTCATTTTTTGATAGTAAAGGATAAGAAACAAAGTACACAAAGGCCAAAATCACATGTTTCCAAAAGAGTACATGGTCTTACAAAATTATCTGTATGATCGTCCTTATGCTTTTCGACACACGTCCCGTACTTGAAATCAGGGAGAACCTTGACCACTTACATAAAATAAAGATAGCACTTGGCATTATGGTGTATGAAGGCAATCAAAAGACCTTAACTATATTTAACGAGATACTGGCTTTAAAAAAATATTCGGAGTTCACAGGTCTCTCAGAGAATACAAGTGATAAGTGCCGCATCAATCACACCAGCACATCTGAAATTGCAGGCGCTCCCTCTTATGCACAGGCCACTAAACAAGTCTGTCTCATACTCCAAAAAATATTCCTAGGGAACCAACGTACTCAATGCAGGCTCAACTTAAAAGTAAAGAGGCTTTGCAGAGCTCCTCAAAAGTATAAAAAAAGGTATCTCGAGCAAGAAAATTGGGGATGCTTTTTACGCGGTTCGTAAGTTGGCGAAAAGCGAAGTAGTTATAGAGTGTGGAAGTAGTGCTCAAAAAGTAACGCTTCAAAATAAATTGTCAGCGCACAAGGATAAATATGAGTCTATAGAACTGCGTCTTCTATTAAATGATGATAGAAAGTCTTATTAGACGAACCGATTATATACTCAATGACACATGCACTTACACGTAAACGTAAGTGTAGAAACACCTGTACAGAAAATTGGATTGGATTAATACGGTTATTAAACAAATGTATTTAGATGTACTTACATTTGGTACGCATAAGGGCACAAGAACACCTAAATGTAATCAGGTACTTTAAATGTAACGGGTACGGTCACACAGACAAATTGTAGAAAATGAGGACACATGAGGCAAGTGTGCAGGTAACCGCAAGTTAACGGGGTACGACTCAACTACCATTGAGTGCATTAACTAAAGTACAATAATAGTTATAAACAATTACATTGGACCTTATACAATAAAGTACTGGTATCTGATAAGTTCAACGCCATGCCACCTGCATGGGGTGGGGATATAACTAACACAAGGGGAAACAATTTATAATATGATTAATACGCATAATCTTACTATAGAAAACAATCTATATCGTTACCCTACCTTTCAAACGGCAAAGAGACGCCCTCTTGGACTGAGCTAACACTACACAGAGATATCGAAGTAGGAGATTAGCAGGCACACGTTAAAAAATAATTTAGGTATAGTACATTAGAAAATATAAGTAATGATCAGAACGACGAAAGGGCGGCTGAGTGGGTACAAAACACATGTATCAACATTAGCAAAGAATGTATACCCTACACGAGATCCCAAAAAGGTGAAAGAAAGCGATTTGGTGGTCTGCTGAGTTAAGCGGACCTCGGAGAACAGTTAGAAAAATTCGAAAGGCCTTTCAAAAGGAGCGGTGTCCGGCATCGAAATTGGCAAAAATATATAAAATCACACGCCACGCATACAAAAATAAACTAAAAGAGGCAAATAATAACTCTTGGAAAAGGTACTGTACAAACGAGGGAAAAATTCATGGACCTTCCGCATAAAACAATAGCAAAGCATAAATCAAATATTAATGCCAACAAAACTATGTTTAACAAAAATTCGAGAACTTGGACCAACTCGATAACCGAAAATGAACATGCACTTAACAAAAAATATTATGGCACATCAGTCCCTCCTTTTACGCAAGCGGTTTTGTCTAAAGGTACATGGGCTAAGTAATAATAAAAAAACTTATATAACACACTTGTGACTGGTGGCTAAGGCTCTATGACATTCTTTACAGTAGAGAGCTTTTCCAAACGGTGTGGAAAAACTAAACTCATGTGACCTTAGACTATTATCCCACTCCCCATACTCGGGGAAAATTTATGATAAACTATGCACAAACAAGTTATATTTTTCTCTGAAAAACAATTATTTACAACAAAATCAATACGAGTTAAGAGAAACCAAACCAACCACATACGCTCTCACTTTGGTCTTATCTAGCATAAAACAAAATCAACAAAATGAGTGGCACAACGAGCATTGACAACGCTAGATTTGCGCAATGCTTTCATTTTAGAGTGGCATCCTGTAGTAATGCAAAGCTAAGTAAATCCAAAAGTACCTGTAATTTGCTTGAAATGACTCAGAGCTTTCTGGCGAATAGGACTATAACAACAAATGGAAAACCTAAGTCGAGAATGCTTTCAAGGCTTCTGCTTTGGATTCTATTATGGCTGGTACTAATAAAAGTTGGTTTGAATAAATGCAAAGCGTTGAACTGTACCCGAATAACTCATTCGTGCAAGCTTTTGCGGATGTCCAAGTCTCGGTCACAGCCCACTCCTCCGCCAAAAAATCGTAACGGTATGGAAAACTGTATGGAAAGCCACTCGTAGCTGGACTAACGCGGTAAAAGCAGAATATGCCATACATAAGACAGAACTTACCTTCTTTCCGGCTTTGAGTAATATCACACTCCCAGCATTAGGCATAAATGGTAGGAATACTTCTCCTACAGACACTCTAGGTGTAAGACTAGAAAATAAGCTTATATTCATGTCACGGGTAGCCTCGCTCACCTTGGTTTGGAATCACGACGAAGTAATATACTGTAAGTGATTCTACATTACCTTTAGAATACACGGTGTGCAACAAATAAAATTACACGCAGTTTGTACGAGTTTAAATTCGGTCGGAGCGACGTGGTATCCCCAAATACAATAAATATACAATACAATATTAGTTCTAAGAAAAAAAGACATCACATTGTATTCGTATGGGTTTGAGGTAACGAGTTAAATAAAAGAAACACTGTGGTAGACGAATAAGCTAAAACCACGCAGCATCTCCCTGCGAAGAATGTAAATATACCTCGAAAGCTCACTGCAAACACAACAATGATACACTCATACTACCCAAATGGCAATAGGTGTGGTCAAACGGTACGAAAGGTAGGTTTTGCATGACCACTTGCTACAAGTGCCTTTTAGTAGGTTAGATCTAGTAAAACAGGCGGTGTGTCTGCTAACGAGACATGGCCCTTTCAATCATTTCTATGCTTGTTTTAAAATCCGTACACCCGAACATGTAGTATATAGGTATAACTACCAACAAAGGGTAGAACAAAGAAATCAACTGATGCACTTAATATGGCACACACACCTATACAAAAAGTCACAAAGACATAACCCACTTAACGAACTTGCAGAGGAATTCTTACTTGATGGGAAACTTAGAACTTGCTTATGAAAACCAAGTAGCAAAGAGGCATGGTTCTAAACTCACTAGAAATTATTTTATGTTATTTATTCAAAAAGTTTACGATTTAGATTTTTACATTTTTAATAACCTACTTATACGTTGTAACTGTTTTGTTTCGGATTTGAACTAACACGTTGTTTCTATTTTTATTTTATTTTTCTAATATGTATTTATTTATTTCTCTATTTATTTATTTTTTGTTTGTTTATACGATTTTTATTTATATGTGTGTTTTGTCCCGTTTTACTTCAAATTGGCCATGTTACAGATTCACCTATTTTCACGACTTCATACGTTTGTTCTGCTTTATTTTTACTTTATGACCCATACTTTACTTTGATTTCTTTACATAATTTTTAACTACTTTGTTTCAGAAACAATTATTCATATAATTTTAATTTACACGTTTGTTTTGTCCCGTTCTACCTCTAACTATACATTTAACATTAAACTATTTTCCTAATTGAAATTTATAGGTTTGTTCTGTCCTGTTTTAACTTCTTTCTTTGTTCAAATTTCTATTATTAATTAATTTTTAACTATGATATACAATTGTTTTGTCTTATTCTTACATATGTGTTTAAATATAAGTTCCAAGCACCTGCATCCCAGGATTCCTGGCATGAGCATATTAGCATTTTACCCACTAACAAAGATTGTTGTTAATATGATTATAATAATAATTAGATCACAAAATAAATATGTTCAATAACATTAAAGTCATAAACATAGACTTGCAAATTAAAACATGGCATGATGTCCCTGCTAGTTTTTAGGAGCATGGAATTGGGATAGTGTGTTGTTTGTGTGTGTGTTTGTGTGTGTGTGTGTGTGTGTGTGTGTGTGTGTGTGTGTGTGTGTGTGTGTGTGTGTGTGTGTGGGTGTGTGTGTGTGTGCGTGTGTGTGTGTGTGTGTGTGTGTGTGTGTGTGTGTGTGTGCGTGCGTGCGTGCGTGCGTGCGTGCGTGCGTGCGTGCGTGCGTGCGTGCGTGCGTGCGTGCGTGCGTGCGTGCGTGCGTGCTGTGTGTGTATACGTGTGCGTGTGTATATATTATAGGGCTATCCATTTTCGTCATCGCTTCAGTCAACGATTTCATACATTTCGGAGCCTCAATACTGACATCATCAGGAATGTTGCACACTTTTTGCGCTTGGGTGGTTGAAAATTCGAAGTCTGTGGTTGGCTGCTCGTGCTTTCCACATTCCCCTCAGCTGTCGTAGGATAATGGGTGATTGCGGGAACGTCCTACACGAAAACCAGCGCTGATTGACAATGCATAGCCGACGAGTTTTCAACAAGTTGGAGTTTCCCAAAATGTATTGGCAACATTGATGGTAAGCACATTTCAATCGTGGCCGCGGAACACAGTGGGCGTTTGTATTTTAATTATAAGGGATTTCACAGCATCGTTGCAATGGCAGTTTCGGACCAACTACAATTTGATGTACCACGATATCGGGTACTAGATACGTGTTCCATTATACTTCGCTGTATGATAAAATGACTTATGGACAACTTGATTTTCCAGCATCTAGTGTATTACCGGGAAGAGAAGTTGGATTACTTGGGTAACTAAAGGATTATTGACACCGACTTAGCCGGACTAGACGGATAATCTAAAACGTTTTCGGAATCCCAAATTCCACAGATTTGCATCCAGACAAAGTTGAGAGCGTTATTCTAACTTGGGCTTACTTACATAACTGTCTTCGAAGAAATGCCTATTCACGAAATTATTACACTCCACCTGGATCGTTTTATGTGGAAGATCCTGATGAAAATGTGATACCTGGAGCATGGAGATCAGATGTTCAAAATTCACAACCTTTAACTGGCCCACAGCATGTTCATGAGAATTTCATGACCACTTTATGTCTGGTGAAGGTTCAGTTCCTTGGACAGCTAATATGATGTAAACATTCCCATTTTAACTTTCATATTGACAATAATTTGAAGTATAAATTATGAAATCTTTTAATAGCGCGGTAAAAATATTGCTAACTACATGTAGTTCTTTATGTATACGTAAATAAATAAATAAATTGCACAAATATAGGTCAAATGTTCATATTTTGTTTCTCCGTAACGCCCAGTTAACTATATGATTCCACCTGCCCCCGCCCTAGCAGAGCGAGAGCATCCGCGAGCAAGTTTCTCATTGAAGTAGGTACTTACATCAACATCAGTACTTCTGATTCCTCTGGATTCGGTTACTGGAAGCAGGAACAACAGACGTTGATAACCAAACCAACTCGACCTTTTGGTGAAGCACCAATATTTTTCCTCACTAAACTATTTGTGTTCCCGCCGAAACTGACCTTTGAAGAGGATTAAGGATTCTGGCTAGAGGTTTTTCCAACGAGTCTGTGTTGTTGTGTTTTAATCTGCAATGAGTGGGACACAGACGTATTTCTAATAACATCAACCCCATTAATTACATTAACTGTTCATAACTCTTATAACTTTTCAGCTCCCTCACATTATTCTAGATCTCCCTCACTTTTGTTACCTTACTCCCAAATTTCAAACACCTTGTAAGGCATCTGTCATTGCAGTGTCTCGTAATTCAATTATATATATATATATATATATATATATATATATATATATATATATATATATATATATATATATATATATATATATATATATATATATTACGATGACCCTCTATCTTAATTATTTTATTTTGTTGAACTTTTATTTTAATTATTTTATAATTATATAATTTATTTTATTATTATAATTATTGAAAATTGTTATTGTAATTTAACATTGGCTAAAACTCTTTATTTAAAATACATTTTCGGTAGAACATGAGACTCATCATAGGGGATTGGGATCAAAATTTAGAAGAAACTTTACTTTTAAAATTATAAAATATTAATTTGAATTATATTGATTTTTTTGAATACAATAATCATAGTTAATATGATTAAAGCACATTGAGTTAAAGTCCTATTATTTTTACCGTATCTAAATTGATCAAGTAAATTGAATTATAATTTTTAATTCGCATTAATACCTGTGTCACACCCTGTACATAACAAAATTCTTCTAAAAGTATACGTGGGCATGTGCTGTGAATACGCAGACATGTGATTTGACTACAAAAAAAAGTGAAATTCGACATACAAGTAAGTATAACTACGTTTGAACTAAAAACAATATTAATATAAACCATTTAAATTTTTAGAACAAATAATATTCCCTTTTCACATGCATACATGTTGTTGCACGTCATGATTGTTACAAAGGATTGAAATTATGAACATAACAATAAAGTATCAATGTCAACAATAAAGTACTCACATAAAATGTCCTCCTTTTGTGGGTTACTGCTGCTGAAGTTGCTTGTAGACAACAGCTCCTGCGAACTACAACTCTGCTCCTCGCACATCCAAATTTTCTTTTATATAAACAGCTTATTCACTTAGGTAAGTTTCACTATTGTTATTATAATATTGACGAATTTTTATTTTAGGGTCATCACTTCTTCTTAAATTAATTTCAAAATAAATTTTGATAAGCATGGATCGTTGAAGGTTGTTATAAATTAAACACACTTTCGATAAACAAGGTGTATAATGATAAAAACACGAAGACAACTCAATTAAATATCCATACCAACATAAACAATATAAATTTAAAAACAAACAATGTCGAAACTGCGGAAATATTTTTATAACTTATCGAAAACCTCCGATTTGAAATTTAAAAAGGTAAACTAACCTTAATTTAATTATTTCCCGACAAAAGACTATCACTTGTTTCATTAACACTTCCGATACTAAATCGCACTTTGTTATTTTACCGAACTGACGTTATTTTGTTTAAAAAAATTATTTTCAAGAAAAATTTGGCAACAGCTTACTTTGGCAAGCTGTTGAAACAGAGAAAAATTAAGAGAGTTTGTGAACCTAAAGCACTTGTATTTATATGATTTTGGTTGACGACCAAATCTTCGAATGTTTTCTATAGTTACCAAGAATAATTCCTAAATTCTGATTGGCTACTGTAATTTTTACATTACGATATTTTTTTTAAAACCCTATAACTTTCGCCCCCTTTAACATTTCTTAAAACTAATAACATTTTCATAATCTACAAAATTTTCTCTATAATTTGAAACCAAACACGAATTAATTCCTACACTTAATAACTACGTTAATTTTTACACTTATTTATTAATTTTACGCTAATTTTATGAATTTTACAGGCCTGGAAATGACCTCTACATGAATAGGGGATCCTACTACACCCAAATATTCATCTTATACATGCCTACGGCCAATTTGAGAGGAAAATTATTTAAATTCTACCCATACACTTAAAAACTAAAATTAACAAAATGGACATGAATATACTGAATTGTAACATGGAATTGAGGCTACCTTACTATTTTTGCCTCTACTAATTTATTTTATACAAATTGTCTCAATTTAAAATACTTTTTACAAAAATTTTATGCGAGGAAGTAACATAACCTCATATTGTTTATATAATTTTAATGTAAAATTTCACACTTTTAACCACAATAACTGTTAGTGTAAGTGTTTAAACTTAATGTTCAAGTCACCAATTAATTTATTTTACCACTTTCGTAGGTTCATAAGTTCTTCTACGACTAGTGTCGGAATGTTGTCACTCACTAGTTTTAGGTCATAAAATGTTGATTAAACACAATAATCCCAGAGCTGCTGCATGATTTATGTTTTATAGTTACTTGTTCTATTTTTTCATAATTTTTGCACTGATATGTGTTTAACGCACTAATACGAATGTTTTCAATAATCTTGGCTGCGTACATGTGAATTGTGACATTGATACCAGCCTAAATCTAGTTTTAACATTATTTCTGTCAATTACAACCTGTATCACATGTCGTCAGGGAATATTGTTTTAAATAAACTTACTAAACTAAATGAAAACTTGAATTAAATCATAACGATAACAAACATACCCTATACTTCAATGTACTGTGCTGTCGATTACTTATACTAACATTATATTAAAATTATATTAAGAAATATTTAAATTTTACAAACATCTCAATGTTTATTAATCATTTTTATCTAGAATTATTTAATAATATGTACCATTTCGTACCAACTAAAGAAATACTTTACTATGCGACTGACATAGCTACTTGCATGTAATTTGAATCGTCTCAACATATATATATATATATATATATATATATATATATATATATATATATATATATATATATATATATATATATATATATATATATATATATATATATATATATATATATATATATATATATATATATATATATATAGAATAAGAATTGCGTGGTTTTTCTAGTGCTGACATGTGTACGTTTAAAATAAGCATTCTTTTTTGAAAGAATAATTTTTTTATGGATTTTATTATTGTTGAACATATAAATGAATTAGTACGAAAATATTAACCCTCCTGTTCCTTCTATTTGGTTTTTGATGTACAATTGCGTAACATATAGATTATGCACGTGAACCGATAAATCCTATATAACAGAATTTTTCATAAGTGCTATATGTTTCGGAAAGCTAAACATGATCCGAATTAAAGTCGTGAAATGTAGTGTCCCATTTAAGAAATTCCAAGTTTAGTTATTATCTTAAGATTTAGTGGCCCCAAGTTTATCTAAATCTAAATACGATACTGTATTTTGCGTAAAAAATATAGAAGTAGGAATCAGAGTAACAAACTTCACTTCGTTTGTCCGACCCCGTGTGGGATACCAAAAATTCCTTACAAATATTTCAATCTATCATTAACTTTATGGTTAATAAGGTATATACAGCGTTGCCCATTAGTGCTCAAAGTCAAAAGTGGAGAAATTTATTTTACAAAAAATGGTTTTGTAACGAAAAAATCACATTTTTAAAATAATTTGACTTATACAGGGTGAAATTTGGAAGCGGGTCACCTTCGAGAATATTTTTGTAAAAGAACGCCCATTATATGTTTCATGCTTCATAATCTGCTTTGGATTCTTTTTCCGATGATGTTTGAATTTTTGGTTTTGGATGACGCATTGTTGAGTTATAAAAGTAAATGTAAAAAAAATAGTCGCGACAAAGTTCACCATACTAAGTCCATGCGACAGTATTAGGACTAGTTTAGACAACATATTTGGTAATTATGCAGCCAAGGGATGTACTGAACCTACAAAAGAATCAAACTTTAATTTTATCGTACAGGTTATTTTTTACGATGCGATTAGTTTGGAGATTTTGAAAGAGCGTTTATTCAATTTTTTGAAATGAAGCATTCTATACATTATTAAATTATTGGGATGACTCAATAATTACGCTGCATTTTTGTCCATAACGTATTATAGCTAAAGTCAATAATTTCAGAGATATTTGCACTTTTTTCGCACACCGCCGTCTACTAGTTCGACTATAATATCAAGAACAACTAACTTACCACGATCTACTGTTAGCAAATAATAAATATCAAGATTACAGTATATCCTTTCATCAAGAACTGTTGGGGCCTGATTTAGAGACCAGAAAAACATTTTTCGAGAGGGTGTTGGGCATGGGAAGGATATCACCTAACTTCTTCTGAAAGTATTATTTATTGACCAATCGACCTTTACTCAAAGTGGTAGCCAAAAGAATCATGGTAGCGGGTGATAATCAGAGTGAATGGACTGTAAATGTTTGGGGTCCTATCGTGAGTAACTTTATAATTGGACCACATTTCCTTCATGGGCATCTAACTGATGAACTATATTTGTACTTCTTGCAATATGACTGGCCTCACCTTCTGCAGAACGTTCCTCCAGCTCTAAGGTAAAATATGTTGATTCAGCACGACGTTGCTCCAGCACATTTTACGCTAGAAGTGCGACGGTTTTTGAATCAAGAATTCGATCGGACGCGGTGGTCTGATTTGTTAGCCACCTAGATCCCCAGACTTGACGAAAATGGATTTTTAAAAATCCATCCATCCAAAATAAAAAATATTGTGTACCACCCCTCCAACTACAGCAGACTACGTGAGGCAGCGTATAATACACGCTTTTGAAACAGCTTCCACCGAAATGAATATGTCACGTGAGGGTCACTTTATTGTGAATATTACCTACAATGAAATTACAATTTGACACGTTTTGTATTTTTTTATTCTCTTTGTCGAAACGTTTGACTTATCAAAATCTGGCCGGTACGTTAGATCGAATCGATCTAAATAAAGTTTGATTATTTTTTAGGTTCAGTACATACCTTGGCTGCATGATTACCATCTAAACTAGCCGTAACATTGTTGCATGGTCAACCTTGTCGCCACCATTTTTTTATATTTTCTTCAATAACTCAACAATTCGTCATCCAAAACCAAACATTAAAAATTTTTCGAAAAGAGGATTTAAAGTAGATTGTGAAAGATAAAGAACATATAGGGTGTTCTATTTCAAAAAATATTTACCCTGTATAAGTCAAACTATTTTTAAAATGTGCTTTTTTATTACAATATCATTTTCTGTAAAATAAATTTCTTCACTTTTAGGTAATGAAACCTATATTTAACTTTGACGTAGTAATGAGTAAGCTTGTATATGTGTAATTAATTTTTTTTGAAAAAAAGTCATACATTTGAGCTCAGTTAAAATCAAATATGAAGTTCATTTCATCAAATCTCCTATTCAGTAATTATAATAACAGTAATGTGTAACATACAGTCAAACTTCTATATAACGAAATGGCTAAATCCTGAAAAAAAATTCGCTATAGGGAAATTTCGTTATAGAGAAAAATTTAATATCCTATTTTATTACATACGATTTAATTACGCAGGTTTACATATGTATTACATATATACATGTACATACATATTTCACTCTTTTGTAAAAAAAGTCTGTAATTTTTTGTTGCACAGAACAGTTGAAGAATGTTCTTTGTTCAAAAAACACTTCACGATTATTAAGGGCACTAAAAATGTTTGCCGGCACGTTTTCCGAATACTGCAGCCCGTTACGGATTATCGCAAATGCATTAATCATTTCCGCAGTCGACGGTTTTTTTGCGGGTTCGTCAGCCTCATCCTCTTCGTCTTCGACTGTTTCGTTTCGTAAAGAGTCCAAAATTTCTTCGTCCGTAGGGTACTCGGTAGTAAGGAGGTTTTCGTCAACGTTGAGGTAGTCCCGTAAGTTAATATCAGCACCGATTTTATCGAACTATTCCAATGCCGCCCATGATTTCTGCAAATCTGCAAGTGGTAATTCATCGTCTTCACCCCATTCATCAGAATTTTCCGCAAATCCGGCTTTGGAAAAACAATTCCTTATTGTGATTTCCATAACTTCGTGAGTCCAAACCTTTGCCAGCTCAGAAATGCATTCTCTTAAATTGATCGTTTTGTCAGCTGTGTTGTTATCAGTTCCGTTGATGATTTTCATTAGAACTCTTTTACGATAGTGGAATTTAACATTTTTTATTATTCCTTGGTCCATTGGCTGAAGTTTGGATATTAAATTTGGAGGAAAGAAATACAGTTCCGTACTTTTAAGTTTTTTTGCTACAGCAGATGGGTGTAATGGACAATTGTCTATAACTAAGGCTATTTTTCTATGTTCCCTCGTCATTTGTGTGTCTAATTTTATTATCCATTCTTCAAAAATCTGGCTAGTCATTCACGCCTTCTTATTAGATTGATAATCTACTTCCAGTGATTTTGTTCCCTTGAAACATCGAGGATTTTTACTTTTGCCGATTACAAGAAGTTTCAGCTTTTCGGTCCCTGTCATGTTTGCACCAATTAACACAGTGATTCTTTCCTTGCTCTGTTTTCCACCAAAGCATTTATCATTTTTGAAGTTAAGGGTTCTATTGGGTGTACGTTTGAAAAATAAGCCAGTTTCGTCTGCGTTAAAAATGTCTTTTGGTTCGTACTTTTTTAAAATCTTTTAGTTTTCCATTTTTCCAATGATCACAATTTTCTTCGTTAACAGCTGCACTTTCACCACAAATCACCTTTTCCACAATACCGTGCCTTTTTTTAAATTTGTCCAGCCAACCAGCGCTCGCCTGGAAGTCCGATAATCCAAGTGTTTCGGCAAACTTTATAGCCTGTTGTTTAATTAATAGTCCCGATAATGGCACATTCTGGTCACGAATTAAATGCACCCACTTCAAAACTGCTTTATCAACATCTTCGTACACACATGTTCTAGCACGTTTTGCCGCACTTCCCACATCGGCTAATTTCAAAATTGAGTCGCGATTTTTTATTATTGTTGATAAACTGCTAGTGGGAATATCGAATTTTGCCGCAATGTCTTTTTTCTTGAAACCTTTGTCAACTTCTTCCAACACTTTAATTTTTTCGGAAACATTTATGCACTTTCGCTTCGACATTTTGCGTACTACACGACAGAACTGAATGGTTTTAAAACTGAAGTTTAACTGAGGACTTTCTATTGAAATTTGAAATGCTCAATAGGCAAAGACACCATTAAAGGATTAAGAGATTAAAGTTTCTAGCAAAATTTTCAATAAGAATGTTTACAAAGAGGCTTAACGTAAACTTGACAATTTTCTCTTTTCTATTGACAAATTCTTGCAACTTGACTAATTCGATACAAATTACATATGTAGTAATTAGTGGTAATTCCCAAATCCTTGAAAATTTTCCCAGAATTTAGGTATTTTTTGTCCTAAAAATTCGTTAAATAGAAATTTAACTTCGCTATTTGGAAACACTTTTACATGAGTTTTGGTTAAAAGTGCAGTGTACCGAGCGAAATTTCGTTATATAGAGAAATTCGCTATAGAGAAGTTCGTTATATGGAAGTTCGACTGTAATTACTAAAACCCTTAATTATATACATTTATTGGAATACTCATCTTTTGGAACCACAAAACGTAGTTTTGATACTGGACGTAGAGACCACATGAGATAAAGATTGCATCAACCAGAGAAGCTTGCCATGGTGGTCGTATTTTGAATAATTTAAATCATAACGCTCAATCTGATAATAATTCTTTTTCATGGAAAACTCGTTATGTTCGTTTACACAGAGAAGATATTGGAATATATGAACATCCAAATACCGTGAACATCCAAAAAGAAAATCTCAGATTAAACAGTTAGGTATGTCTAGATTTTATGCTCAGTTTTTCCTAATATTCGAAGTAAATGCTTTACCAATTAAGTATGTTGAGTTATAATAGCATTGTATTGATTTAACATATGTACTTAAAATTATGATAAGATAACAATTAGAGTCCTTAAACTGTATAGGAAAATTATTTATTTGTTGGATTTGAGATTTAACTAGATATTTAATCGATATGTTAAGCTTTCAGCTGTGAACACTTTTACCACTTTCAAATTAAAGTTTTTCTTAACTTTGGACATTTTCAAGGCATTTAATAATATTTAAACTCTTAAAGCTCTAGCTAATCTTTGTTGAAGTAAAATTAGATTCTGTAGTTGGTTTTTTCATATACGTTTGCTAACTAATACACCCGGCTTATGTATGTATTTTCAGATTTGATGTAATTATCTGATATCTTAATTAATTTTTATAAAACTATTAACATTTACTGAAGATCATAACTGTAATTGTTATCGAGGCGTTCAAATTTGTATGAAAAATTAATAAAACACGATTACATATCCAATAATAGTTTGCATTTCCATATATATGCATTTATAGTGAATTAACAAATCATACTCACAGGGCCTATTTTAGCTTTAGGCGCATTACGCTTGCGGTTGGGGCCCAATTCAGCAGAAATAAAGAACATAAAGTCGTAAAAATTCCCAATCAAAATAAAGATGTATCGTGCCTACCCTTAAACTCACACCGTTAAATTAAATTGCGGTAGTGACGTCAAAAATATCAAGAGATGATAAGAACGCTTTGAGAAAAAAAATAACTGTCAAGTGGAATTTAAATGATTACTAAAATTCCAAAAAAACATGATAAATAAATAAAAACTTTGGCCACTTTGTTTCAAATAATTGCACCAAACGCAAACAATCGCTAAATCGGTTTCCATGACCATCCAGGTGAACAAGGCTTAACTGTCATTTATCAATCAAACATATGCTATTTTGTGATGTCATTGAAACGGAAATTTCAAAGCGAGAAGCAGATAACGTAAGAATATACAGGGTTTTACAAAAAATAAATAATTTGCAGTTACTTCTGGTTAAACAATATTTTCTTTCGTGGAAATTAAGCACAGCCATGGCTTTATAGACATTCGATTTAAACAAAAAATTTCGAAAAATCAGAAAGTTAGAGCCCGTTCCATATATAATGATTGGGTAACTTTTACTTATGCATTGTTTTAAAAAGTAAGTGTACTTAAACTACTGAAATACATTTTATTTTGTTTTAATTTTAGGTTAATGAAGATGAGTTACAAATATAAATAGCAAAGTTGGAAGTGGAAAACCAGAAAACTCAGTAAAACAGAAAGATGCAATTTTAATGTATTTTCAAACAGCACTGCAGCGCTAGTGGCACAAGAGAGGAAAGCAAGGTCTAATTCGAATTCCTATTGCTTCCTCAACCAGTAGTATAAGCTTAATCGAAAAATAAGAAGCAACAAATGGCGAAGAAGAAGCAAATATTGAATCTGCTGCAGAAATCCATGATGTGAATAGGGATTTTACGTCTCAGGTAGGTGAAATGGTCTTTTTCAAAAGACTCAAAGCCTAGACGTAGCGGAAAAATACAAATTTAGATTTTCAAGAGCATTTTATAAAAAACGTACCAGAAGAAACCATGGGCAAATTAAGTGGATGTTCAAAACAGCCTGTCGGTAAAGTAATTACGTTGTTACAAAGTTCAGTATTTTACACAATTAAAGTAAACGGCGGAAAAGTTCTCCGTGGATGACTAGTACATAGTAGAAAACATGACTCTTTTTACATGGCTCTGTTACATATAAATCGTACTAGTGCTAGTGACTAAAGTGACGTAAGAAAGCCACGAATGATCTATGAACACATACTCACTGTCAGTACATTAGTTAGTAGAAGTCATAGAAGGAAAATAGATACTGAAATGGAGAAGAGATACCAAACAGCAAAATACTACTGGCGCAATGTTTTATTAAGGGTGGGCACTACCATTAAATTTTTAACAAAAAATGGTTTATCATTTTATGGCTGCACGGCGGTACTTTTCATCAAGGAGAATGGTAATTTTTAAACTCTTTGTAATTTCTTAGTGGGAAGTGAACATGTTAACTATCTTTCATGAACTATTCGCAATTTATCAATCTCCTTGCAAAGGAGGTAAGAAATTTTATAACGGTGGAATTGAAAACCGCCACATACTTTGCTGTTATTGTCTCATCACCAGATATTTCTCACATCGACCCATTAACCCTTTCTATAAGTTATGTTTTACCTAATGGCCAGCTAGTAGAAACATGTTTAGGTTTTGCGCCATACTTCTGTAGTATACCACAGAAACCTATCAAGTGTTTTACATACTAAATTGGAAAATCTCGAGATGAATATCAATTACTGCTGGGGCAACAGTTATGATAACGCATCAAATATATCTGGAAATATGACGGATTACAGGTAAAAATTAAAGAAAAGTCGAAAAGTGCGCATTTAGTACCCTTTCCCAGTCATTCTTTGAATTCATCTGGTAATATTGCTGCCGAAAGTTGTTCAAAGATAGCGAGGTATTTAAAAAAAGTCCACAGTGTTAATATAATTTTTTTTCGACATTTACACATAGATACTTCAAAAATGCCCAGAATTGCTAAAACCTAAACCACCAATAGTTAAAACATGTGATACAAGATGGTCGGCTAGCGATGATGCTACAAAATCCATTGCTCTTGGTTTTAATGAGATACAATTAGTTTTAAAACAGTTACATGAGGATTCCAATTAAGAATTATAAACCAGAACGGATGTTGGATATTTACTTCGCAAAACAGATACATTCCTATTTAACCTCGTGACGTTGCTTTGAAAGGGGATTTTGGACAGGATAAATGGCACTAATAAATCATTGCAAAACATTAAAACGAATTTAGTTGCAGCTTGCATACGATATAACGGTTTAATTGAATTTCGAATCGATTACAGGCTCATTCGAGATTCACATCTCGAACAACCGGCGCCGTTACCATCAGTTCTTAGAGGAATGAGGAGAACCGCTGTCATCGACGTACCAACAGTACGCGATTCCGTCGCAGATTCAGTTGCCGTACCACCTAGCGAGCAGCGACACGCCACCGGTTGCCTCCGCACAGAAGAGAAGGCGCAAAAGAAGACGCAACACCGACCACAGGGTCATCCAACAAAAGATGCGCAGACTACCACCGCCGCCGCAGCCGCCACAGACACTCTCGAAGAAGAGGCCAGCTCCGATGACTTCGTGTTACAGAATAAGAAGAAGACGAAGAAGACACCAAAGGTTCGCTCACCTACGCTGACGCCTAACGATAACATGAAGCAGAAGACACGAGACGACACCAGGGAGATAGTGAAAGTGCCGCCAGTAGTCTTTAGTCAGAAACAGAACTGGGTCGCGTTTTCTCGAGAACTACACCGACAATGGATCGCCATCACGAGAGCCAGTGCATCAGCGAGGGAATACGGATACAGCCAGCATCAGTTCAGCGCAGAGACAGACTGGTGAGGTATATGGATAGGTGTAGTACCCGATATGTACCACACCTATTAGGTAAAGATCGGCAACGATTAGCTAAAATAGCGATCAGTGGCGTGCCTGCACAGAAGAGAAGGCGGCAAAAGAAGACACGACCGCCACCTCTGGGAGTCATCACCCCGCTAACACAGGGCCATCCAATAGAAGATCCGTCGACGACCACCGCCACAGCCGCAGACGCCACCGACACCATCGAAGATCCGCCGAGGTCGACGTTAGCTGATAGCTAAAACTAAAAAGATTGAAGTACTTTCTGTTTTCAGGATGAAGCAGAAAGGACGTCCGATACCCCTTATGATGGTAGAGCTACCAACCGAGGAGGGCAACAGGATGATCCGGGAGGTTGAGTACGTCGCCCGCCTCCGTGAGGATGTCAAGTACAGGGTTGCTATAGGGCGGTCGCACGCTGTGTAAAGTGCGCCGGAGATCACCACTCCTGTCAATGCACGAAACCCCTAACAGACCGGGCAAAGTGCGTTAACTGCGGTAGGAACCACCCTGTAAGCCACAGGGGTTACCCGAAGTTCCCTTGACCTCCACAGCGGAAGAATACGGAAGGACCATAGCGATAGAAGAGGACACCACCGTCTGTAGGAGTACCGAGTGCGGCTCCCGCCGCTGTCGCTACAAAACCTGTAAAAAGAAAACCACGGTTTTAAGCAATGAATAAACCAATAATAGATTTTCTACCAACGCATTCAACAATAAATTGTCACGCACATGCGCACATACACGCACATGTACAACCGTACACCCGCACTCACACTCCTACGAATGCGCACGTGCATATGCACACGTAAATTTGCGCGCACACGCATATGCACACACAAACTCTCGCACAAGCCGCACTCACATGCACACGGCCACGCATACTCACAAGCACTCTCACGCACCCACTTATTCGTCCACGTGACCACATGCTTGCACGCACACATGTATATTCACACGCGCACGTACACGCCTGGACATGCACGAACACTCACGCACCTATGCACACTCGCACTTATAAGATACCTGACGACGTGATCTTATCGAATGTCCATGGCGATCTTAGTGTAGAAGAATTTTGTAACGATTTTACTGAAAGAAGTAATGCAAGATCAAATACTTTTTCGTTATTTGATCACTCGGGAAAAATGTATGTATATTTACTCGTTCTCTTTCAGAAGTATGTAATCGTCTCTGTATTACCTTCCAGCTTATATATTCATATGTACGTACAGTACGTTATGCAGTTGACTTTTTTTTCGGTATCATTAAATCGACCAAGTTTCGCCAAGATCGGTCATGATGCCTGTGCGTGTGTGTGTGTGTGTGTGTGTGTGTGTGTGTGTGTGTGTGTGTTCGTGTGCCTGGCGTGTGCGTGCGCGTGCGTGTGCGTGTGCGTGCGTGTGCGTGCGTGTGCGCGTGTGCGTGTGCGTGCATGTGCGTGTGCGCGCGCGTGTGTGTGTGTGAGTGTGTGAGTGTGTGTGTGGCTGGGTGAGTGTGTGAGTGCGTGCGTGCTTGCGTGATTGCGTGTGCGCGTGCGTGCGGGCGGGTGCGTGGGCGGGCGCGCGCGCGTGCGTGCGTGCGTGCGTGCGTGTGTGCGTGCGTATCTATGCGTGTGTGTGGGTGCATGCGTGCGCGCGTGTGTATGCGATTGTGTGTGTGTGTGTGTGTGTGTGTGTGTGTGTGTGTGCGTCTGTGTGTGCACGTGAGGGTGCGCGCGCGCGTGTGTGTGTGGATGTATGCTAAGATACACGATAACTCAAGTTTTTATTTCTCCTGGAGCTCCATACTATAACGTTACAACGTAAGTTATTTATCAATATCCTTTAACAATAGGACGTACCAGTTGTCGAGTTCTAAGGTAGACTTCATAGGCGTGTACGATTGCAATGTTTTATTGAAAACTTAACTACAAAAAGTGATTTTAAAGATATCATTGTAATATATCATTTAATTATAAAACACTTCGTTGGTTAGAAATCATTTTATAGAGTTTTTAAATTTAAGGTAAGGCAACAATTATTTATATATCATAAAACAACCCAACGCCACTGAAATCTGCCAAACATGTTAATTTATTCCTTCGCTTCGTTTCTGGACAGATTATAGATCAATTTTTTTCAATATCTGAATAATGATTAATTTTATAAGAAAATGTGTAGACACATTTATTAAAGAAAACTTAATTTTACATAACTTTCTTTTATAAAGTTTCTTAATGTAAAGCGGATTAAGTGTAAAAATTAAACAAATATGATTGAAAATGCTGAAACTGTATTATTGATATTTTTGGAGAAGCGCGCGGCTGTGGAATTTTGTTTACGTTGGTATCTAAATGTCCATTAACCTCTATCTGACATGAAGTTTTAAACGTCTGTTTGACTTACGTTGTTGTTTTTCTTGCAGTTTCCTATTTTTTAAATTAGTTTATTATAAAAGAGGTTACATAATAATCTTAAAAAAATTGTTATTAAAATTTCCATTTTGTTGGTTGGAAGGTAGTCTTGTTCCACACCAGATATTTATTTTATTTAATAAGAATGGAATGTGAATCAGTGAAAATGGTGTAATTCTTGTAATGTTACCATTATAGAAAAATCGGTAAGTAGGTAACCTTTCAACGGTAAGGTGCATCGGACAGAATTTTCAAAAGTCGGGGTCTATGTGTCAGTATCTGCGTTGGGATCAGTTTCCTCATCTTCTAGTATAATATTTAATAATTTAACAAACTGTTCATTTACAATTTACAATAATAAATAATATCAATGAAAAAAAGTGTTGCTAACTGAAATCGTGGAAGAAGTATTACTAACAAGAAAAGTTCTACTTTTCTTCAGGATTTTTAATTAAACAATGTGTCGTTTTTTTATCGACTACATGAAAATTGTAATATTTTGCGATTTGTTTTATGTTTTTAAATATATATTTTATTTGATTTCTGAGTCTGATTTAAACAAACTGAATGAAAGGTAAAAATATGTAAATGCAAATAACGAAATTGGATTCTTGTTTACACAAAAGATTAACTTTTAAAAGCAAAACTGGTTATACAACAAAATGTCTAAACTTATATATGCAAAAGGGTGAAGGGTTACATTATTGTACAAAGAATTTCCCTGAATAAAACTAATTACCTACTAATCACCCATCTAAGATTTATACATTTATAAATTGCAAAATTAATTGTATTTGGTTATCTGATGTACGTAACTATTTTAATCTTCTTAACGCTAATTACCCACACATTTCAGTTTTGGGAATATTGAAATTGCCTAAATAGATATATGATACTGATCGATATTGAGAATTTAGAATTTTTATATATTTACTAAAGCATTGGTTTTTATTATTTTTTATGCAGATTACTTTCTATACCTTCTATTACTTCTTGGGAGGCAAAAAATCCTCAGAAAGTCTTAAAAAGCAGGATAACAATTCGTGCAGATTATCAATTTAATTAAAAAAATGCCAGAATATTCGTTCAATTAGATATTTTATCCTAATTTAATAAGTAATAAAAACAAATTCTCCTAATGCTGTTTACAACAGGATAAAACTAATTAATAATTTTATAAATTCAATTCTAAGTGTATTTCAGACATGCTCATTAAGTGTAAAAAGGGGATATATGCAAGTGATTGCGTTATGGGGTTAGTATTTTGTATGATTGTAATTTTATTGAAGATGCAACAGCACATTATGGGTATATTAATATTAAGTACACAAAAAATTTATAATGGATATAAAGTAAAGCTTCTATTATGCGTTATTGAAATTCAGCACTCTAAGTGCGTTTTTTATTGATAACTGGACGATTATCACACTGGACATTATCTATAATTATTAATATTAGTGCTATTATAAAGAATAAATCAGTGAGAGCACATTTTTAAGTAAGTGCCACATCTTTCCGTAAACGGTTTTATTTTTTTCCACTATAGTTGAAAAATTAAGAAAAATTTTAAACAAGCTTTACGAAGAGTAATGGCGGAATAAGGAACGGAAGAACTGAAAAAATATTATTCTAAAAACATAATATACCAATATCTATGAGTACAAACTTTAGTCTGCATAATATAAAGCGTGGGTGGGTGGATGGGTGGGTTGCGTGCGAGCGGACGTGCGATGTGTGCGTGGGTGCGTGCGTGCGTGTATGTGTATGGGTGGGTGCGTATCTCTGTCTGCGCCTTTACCTATGCCTGTGCATGTTTTCAGCACTTTGAAAATCATGCAGACTATTTTTGACTTGATGTCTGCGTATGCATGCTTGCGCGTGTGACTGCGTGCGTGCAAGTGTGTGTGGGTCTAGTGTGTAAGTGTTGTGTGTGTGTGTGTGTGTGTGTGTGTGTGTGTGTGCGTGTGTAGGCGCGTGAGTGTATGTGCCTCCATAGTTGCGATGACTTAAAAAACATGTAACCGGTTGTACTGAAACTGCTCATTTTATTGAAAAAGGCGAAGACCGTTATTAAAGGTAACTAAATATGAGACAAATTTCCATAAGGAAGATTTTTGTAGAGTAATAACTAATAACTAAGGTCTAAGGAATCGAAAAAGTCCATAAAATAACTTGCATCTACATCGGAAAAACTATGAACACAACAGGTACTTTTATAAAGTTACTTCAATTTTAGATAAGTTTTTCTTATTAAGTTTTTAATTTGATACTATGTAAATGTTAAAAATTATTTAAATATCCTATGTAAGAAGTCATGCCAAAAGGGAAGAAAGATTAACATTTAGTATAGCAACAATTTCCATGTTTGACAAACGAAGAAAAAATATCAGTATTCATTAATACAAATTTAAATAGAATTGGATATTTTCTATTGAAGTGAATGTAAAACCATAGAATGTGTATATTATATTATATAAAGAAACAAGTGTTTATTAAATAAACAAATTTAGACAGTACGATATATAATTGATTAAAATGAGTACATGTATTTTGTACATTTAATACAAGAACAAATATGAATAAGTCTCTTGTCTCTATTTGCTAATATACCACGACATATGCATAAGAAAGTTATGTACTACCCACTCCAGATTTTTTATCAGAAATTAAGGGTTGAAAACAGAATTGTTGCATATTTAAACACTTAGATCACTAATGTTGATATTAATACTATAAATGTTTCATATTGAGAATTACATCTTTGCGAGAAGCGATTAAAGAAGCATGACCGTTAAAAAATCATGAGTAAATGTTATATTACATAAATTAATGAGGCAGCGGATAAATGGGGTTCAAAATCCTAATGGTTTAGATTTTTTTTGTTATGAAATTCTTGCAAACTTAAAATATATCTTATAATTTTCTAATAATCTGTTGAGAGATGCTCTAGGCGTAACCAGATCAGAAATAATTCATTTTAAATTACATTTTGTCCAAATTAATTACAATTGTAAATTTTTAAAAGAAGGTGGGTATTATATTACACGTGACTAACGGTTTAAATCTTAAGGAAGCAATTATTTAAAGAAAATTGGAATTAATGCACATATGTGTTTAATAAATGATAACTATTAATATAACTTTAACAAAAAATTAAAATATTCTCAGGTCGGTTAATTAAATATTTTACTCAATTAGACAGTGCTATTAAAAAATTACAGAAAATATGTAAATGTCATGAGTGCGTAACTGAAAAAAAAAGTTAAATATATTGATTGTGATTCTAAATTGCACGGCAATTTCTCGGGGATTGATTCTGTAGCTAAAAATAAGAAAGAAATTCATAATTAACATAGGTCCGGATTTGCTTCGTTAGCGAGTTACGGCTGGCGAAAGATGTTGCAATGATTCCTGGACAAAGATGGATATTAAGTCATCCTGAATTTCCCGGAAGGTAAACTAAGGGGCAAATTCAGTGGTTTCTCATGGTTTTTAATTTTAGAAACTTAAAAAATGGGTCCCAGAACTGTATCGCTTTTAATTTTTAAGAAAACTGCGTGAAAAATAAAAAGGTAAGGTTAAAAAATACACTTTCAAGTTTAGCGTAAAATAACTTCGTTAAATTGCTAATGAACACATAAAACGATTTAATGAAAATTATAGAGAATTTTATTCTGAAAAAATGATATAAATAGCGCCAATGAAAATTAAACTCATTCGAGAAGATTAACTTGAATTACAAACAAAAACATTGAAGAATGTTTGTAGCTTCATTTAAAAATTTCTTTTTTTTTTTTAATCCATGTTAAACTTCGCGAATAAGTTTAATTTTTATTGTCGTTATTTATATAATTTTTTTCAGAATAAAATTCTCTACAATTTTCATTAAAACGTTTTATGTGTTTATTAGCAATTTAACGATGTTATTTTAGGCTAAACTTAAGTGTATTTTCTAACCCTACTTTTTTTAATTTTTGACGCAGTTTTCTTAAAAAATAACTCGCCCTCACTGTCTTTCTATCGGATTGAAATTCCAAAATTAAAAAAAAAGATGGCTGCTTACCAACATCTTGACTAACTACAACCTAACATAATCTTATATAATATAATATCTATTCTAACTTTCGTTACGAAAGGGAAATGTGTGTCTATCTCAAGGACAATATGGCTTCCAAGAGGATTTCTTCTTTGGAGAATGAAAAATTCGTCGTGATTTGGTTTAATCATTCTGGTCTTAAATTTGTGAAATTCTAAATTTATAGGTCTTCTAATGACAGTGACTTTCAAGACATCTTCGATTACCTTAGTTTGAAAGTTGACTACATTCTTTCTCAGTTTCCATCTTGCGATATCTTAATTCTGGGACATTTTAATGTTCATAACTTTAATTGGCTTCAATTTTCATCCACTACTAATCCTGCTGGTCATAGAGCAGAAATATGTGCTGTTTCATGTGATCTCTCACAAATGATTTATGAACCCACAAGAATCCCTGATAACTTTAACCATACTCCATATCTTCTAGATCTCTTTCTTACACCAAACCGACTTGTACATAAAACTTCACTTTTTTCTCCACTAGACCTAACTGACCATCGTCTAATAGAAATAACTTCTAGAACCTTGTGGTGAAACAGTTGCAGTCGCTTTAGTTATCTCAAAAGCGTTTGATCCAGTATGGCGTAAGTGTTTGCGCTGGCCAAACTAACCCCGTTTGGGTTGTGTGATACGCTCATCAACTGTTTTTTTTTTAGTTAATAAGTGTTGTAGTTAATGGATTATTTTCAAAAAAAGTTTGCATTTATGCGGGTTTGCCAAGGATCAGTTATGGCTTCTTTCTCTGCTTGACTAAAATGCTCTTATTTCTTCAAAGGTTAGCCCAACCCATTCCCTTGCTGAAGATAACACTTATCATTGTGGTTCATCTCACTCTAATCATAATTGTAATCCACTTTCTATCTTAAATCAAGACATCAAGCTGAAATGGTCATTTCAATCGACAAAGACGTTCAACGTATTCCTGAAGGGGAAAGTAATAATCTACTTAAATTTAATGCTAACAAACCTCAGTGTTTCCTTGCGTCCGTCAAAAGAAATCGATAATTTCCAGTTGTAAGTATGAATGGCATAGTTTTTCGACTGTTATTTTGGGTATAGCATCACTACAAATGCAGCTGCTTTTTTTACAGATCTCCACAGTACTTTATGTCCGATAACTATTTCTGATAAATAAGGCCCACATTCGAACTCCTCTAGAATATAATCTTCACTTCGGGGTAGGTACACACCAATACCCTCTAGATGTTGATCGTATTTGAAGAGCGTTTAGACTTATCAATGACCCGTCTATAATTTCTGATATACTGTCATTTAAGGAGAGAAGAACCGTTTCAATTATTTATTTGTACTGTCGGTATGCTCATTCACACTGTCGATATACGGTACAAATCTCCACATGTTGTACCCAACTGTCGCAATCCATGTTCTTCTGCGCGACTTCTAAACTGAGGAATGATTTTCCTAGTTCCTGTTTTCCTCACACCTGTAATATGAAAAAATCTAAAGTAGCCGTTCGTAAGTAGTATTTATTGGCAATTCAATGTCCCCTTATACATCCTCCTGAGTATTCCTGAGTTATCTACTACGTAAGGCTAAACCTACCCTGTTCAAGACCACAGTTATTAAAAAACATAATAAACGTCTTCTAAGTTGATGTTACTAGTGTCAAGAATGCATTTACTAATAAGCTCTTATTTAATAATAAAGTACATTTAGTTACAATAATGGAGTTAATTCGATTATTTGATCTCTATGTTATTCAAAATTATTTCTCATTCGATAATAAAACTTATTTATCTTTAGAAGGTCAAGTTTTTGAATTAAACGTTTCCGGTAACACTGTATTTTGGTTTTATTATGTTGATAACATATTATGCTTTGATGGTATCATCAGGTTGTATTGTTCTTAATTAATAATAACAGTTTACATCCAAACATCAAATTTACACTAGAGAAAGAACAAAGAATTAATTTTCTAGATTTACGCATAAAAGCTAATACATAGAACAAATTTGAACTCCCCATATTTAGAAATTAAATACGACAATTTCAAGTGATTCCTGTCATCACAAAACTCAATAATTAGCTGTACATAGATCAGTAGTACATAGATCTATGCCATTATTATTAAAACAAGCAAATTTCAATATAAAAAATATCAATTATGAAACTAATAGCACAAGCAAATTATGACGTTTCATATATACTTTAGTTTAAAAAACAAGAATACAAAGTAAATGTTTATGTAATGTCAAAGATTCAATTGACGACGTTTCGTTGAGTGTTTATAAATGAAAGTGTACATCTTGTGGTTCTGTTTGCATTGTGTAAATACTAAGGATCTTGGATATTAGACACAAAGAACACACTAGATGTTACAAACATAAACACCCAGATAAATCATATTATGCCAAACATTTGCTAGTAAATAATCATCGAATTTTTAAAAAAATATGAACTAGAGTTTTTAAAAGTATTTAAACATTTATAACCATAAAAAGAAAGTACCCTTAACGAATAAAAATGGAGATCCACACAGTTAACACACATTTAAAATATAGAATTGTAATTTATCACGTTTGCGTATTACATCAATGATTTGTTACCATAACTACGTTAAAATATATATATATATATATATATATATATATATATATATATATATATATATATATATATATACAGGGTCCGCCTTTGGGAGCTGATCCTATGAGTATCTGCTAAACCAAACTTACTATAATTTTGAAAATTTGGTGACAGGGTAATGATGTTAGGCTAGCTCATCTAAAATATTTTCACGTTCGTACCGCTTCCGGTTATACCAGAAGTCGTTACTTAGTCGCTTATTTTAAATAGAACACCCGTATATCAATACATTTTGGATTCTATGTCGAATTTTAAGGTAAGTTTGTTAAATAAACTAGATACGAATATATATATATATATATATATATATATATATATATATATATATATATATATATATATATATATACAGGTCCGCCTTTGGGAGCTGATCCTATGAGTATCTGCTAAACCAAACTTACTATAATTTTGAAAATTTGGTGACAGGGTAATGATGTTAGGGCTAGCTCATCTAAAATATTTTCACGTTCGTACCGCTTCCGGTTATACCAGAAGTCGTTACTTAGTCGCTTATTTTAAATAGAACACCCCGTATATCAATACATTTTTGGATTCTATGTCGAATTTTAAGGTAAGTTTGTTAAATAAACTAGATACGAAATTTTAATCGTTTTAAAAAAAACATTTTTAAAAAAAAATTGACAGATGCGGTTTTAGTAATAACTTGTTAATTGTTCTGTTCCTGTCAAACAGTTTGAACAAAACTTTGAGGTGTTGTAGGCAAAGGTTTATTGCAACAGTCTGCAAAAAATGACATTTGTATTTTTCATAAAAATAAAATTATGAATGTTTGAACTTTTTTTTTTTATGATTGTGGACCTGAACAGGCTAAATAAGGACTATCGTGCTAAAGCACTCAGGAACACTTAGAAGGATGGATAGAGGGATAATGAATTGCCAATAGATGCCTATGAACAGCTACCTTAAATTTTCTCATATCATAAGTGAGAGGAAAACAGGAACTAGGGAGATCATTCCAGAGTTTAGAAGCCGTGTAGAAAAATGTGGATTGCGCCCGTTTGGTACGACAAGTGGAGATTTGTACTGCATACTGATGATGTGAATGAGCGAACCGAGTGTTTCTCGCAAAGATAGCCGGAGATGGTATCAAAGAATGTAATTCACCAGCACAATAGCCGTTGTAATAACGATAATACAAAGAAAGAACTGAAACCATCCTTCTATGCTCATGGGACCGTATGTGAGAAGTTAAGGACGGGTCATTTATAAGCTTAATCGCTCTCTTTTGAATACGATCGACGATATCGAGAGCGTATTGGGGAGCACTAACCCAAAGGTGAGAATTATATTCCAGATGGGGCCGAATTTGGGCCTTATACAGCAGAAGAAGTTGTCGAGAGGTAAAGTACTGCTTAGATCTGTACAAAAAGCCTATTTTACGAGCAGCTGTTTTGGTAGCTGACAGAAGATGGTCTACCCATGAGAGATTTGAAGATACAGTCATACCCAACAGAGTAATAGAGTCTGAAAACTTAAGAACTGAGCCATTCATACTTAGAACAGGAAATGATCGATCTTTTTTAGCGGACATAAGGCAACACTGAGTTTTGTTAGCATTAAATTTAACTAGATTATTGCTACCCCATTCGAGAATACGTTCAATGTCTTTGTTGATTGAATTTGCCATTTCAGCTTTAATTTCTTGATTTCACATAGAAGGTGGATTATCACTATGAGTAGACTGAGATGAACTACAGTTAAGAGTGCTATCGTCATCAAAGCAATGGATGGGGTTAGTTGTTGAAGAAATAAGGTCGTTTATGTACAGCAGAAAAAGTGTAGGCGATATAACGGATCCCTGTGGTACGCCCGCGTTAATGTTAACTTCTATTGAAAAAAGCCATCAACTACGACACGTATTCGTCTTTTATCAAGGAAACTAGAATCCCAGTTGATGAGCGTATCATTTAACCCAAACGAGGTGAGTTTGGCAAGTAAACACTTATGCCAAACTTGGTCAAATGCCTTTGAGATATCTAAAGCGACTACAACTGTTTCACCGGACTGCTCTACTGTATTGTTCCAAACTTGGGTCACATATGAAAGAAGATCACCTGTTGAACGACTTTGCCTAAACCCATATTGGTGGTCACTAAGGAGTTTGTTAGTTTCAAGGAATGTGAGCAGTTGCTGATTGATGGCTTTTTCCATGATTTTAGACAAAATGGAAGTGATGGCAATTGGTCTGTAATTTGAGGATCGGTCTTATCACCTTTTTGGGAATAGGTTGAACATTTGCTAACTTCCATGATGAAGGGAATTCCCCAGAAGATATAGAGATCGTATAGAGCTTAGATAGGACTGGTGCTAGTTCGAGGGAACATTTCTTTAAGACAATAGCTGGGATACCGTCTGGGCCAGTCGCCTGATTGAGATCAAGCCTACTGATGATCGATTCCAAGAGCTTGTACCGAAAAAGAATTGGTTTCATAACGTATGAAGAAGAGTTGACTAGGGGCACATCTTTTCCAGAATCATGGAGACACGAGTTTGATGCAAACAAATCCACAAAAACGTTAGCTTTGTGTTAGCTAAAGGAGATGTAGCTAGTTCATTGCATTTTCGTTGTTCGAACAACTTTTTAGTTTTAGTGATGACACTTTTGCAGATATTTCTAGCACCAACGAATTCTACATGACTGTCAACCGATTTATTAGATTTCCATTTAATGTAACATTTATTTTTTAAAGATATTGCATCAGAACAAGCCTTATTGAACCAGGGTTGGGGACGTGAATGACCTACACGGTACTGTTTTTTCGGAATGTATAACTCCATTCCCATGAGGATGACTTCAGATACTGAAAGAGCGATGTCCGAAGAAGAGGACGACTTAAAACAATATTCACGCCATAGAAAGGTTGCAAAGAAATCCCGTAAATCACTCCATCAAGCTGACTTAAAACACCACAAGGTTCTATCAGTTTTGCGAACAACAGTGGAATTAGGTACAGTAGAAATGATTTTTATTAGACAATGGTCGAAAAGACCTAAAGGCGAAAGAACGGAAGTTTTATAAACAAGAGGGTTTGATGTAAGAAAGAGATCTAGACGATGTGGAGTATGGTTAGGGTTATCAGGGATTCTTGTGGGATCAAAAATCATGTGTGTGAGATCACGTGAAATAGCAAATGTTTCTGCACTATGACCAGCGGGATTTGTAGTAGATGAAAATTGAAGCCAATTAGAGTTAGGAACATTGAAATCGCCTACAAATGATATATCGCAAGATGGAAACTGAGACAGGAGATAGTCAACTTTCATACTAAGGTAATCGAAGAAGTCTTGAAAGTTGCTGTCATTAGGAGACCTATAAATGCAACAGTAGAATTTCACAAAATTAGGACCAGAATGTTTAAACCAAATCACGTCAAAATTTTTATTCTCTAAGGAAGAAACCCTCTTGCAAGCAATTCTGTCCTTGATGTACGCACATACGCCTTCTTTATATCGAAAGTTAGAGTGAAGATGGTATTGAGGAAATTGCAAGTCGGGTGACTCGGAGCTTTCAGTGGAGACTTGTGTTTCAGATAGAAACAATATATCAGGTTGTAATTGTTCAAGATGTTGGTGAATAGCATTAAGATTAGACCTGATACCGCGGATGTTGCAGTAGTGAATCAGAAAGTTGATACTTTCGATGACCGAGGTCGCTTGGGCCCTGCCCTCCCGGACATCCGAATGGGTCAGGATTTTACGCCCGGAATTTATAACCCTAGAAACCACAGCGATCTTATTTTTTTAATTGGGAACTTTTAATCCGATAGGAAGACAGTGAGGGCGAGAAGGAAGAATAAGGATGAGAATAGATTAAGGATGATGGAAAAGGTAACCGGCAGCCCTTACCGAGCTCAGAAAATCGGAGACCCAATATTAAGGAGCCCATGGCAAGGGTGGTGGTACCTCCCCGGCTGGCATGGAGTATACATGCCTACCATCTATGATACTATGAGACTATCAAAAAATGCAAGTTACTCAAAAAAATGAAATGGAAACCCCCTATTTTTTATTACTCAGATCGATTTAACGTCAAAAATTAAGGTAAGTTTGTTTAAAACTTTATTTGCCTAAACGTAACAGTTTCATACTTATTATCAAAAAAGTCCCAATTTTAAAATTTGTAATAAAAATGAGCTACATACTTAAATCTAGTATTACTTGTTCGTGGTCACCATGGAAACCAAATAATTGAGAATTGAAATGAAGAAAAATATTTGAATAAGTTACTGCAAAAAATTATAAAAATTGATAATTTTGTGCTTCAAAAGTAATTTTTTTTCAAATTCGATATACAACATGTGTAAAAATTTAATACTTTATGAGTAAATCGAAAAAAACTACTTTTTACTGCGGACGTTGTAACTACATACTTATCAGTGCATTCTTACACGATAAAGTCGCTTATTTAGTATTTCTTGCTCGTGATCAAATGTAAATTAATTTACAATAAATGTTCAAAATGTTGCCCGTTAGACGCAAGACATTGTTGAACCCGTCTTATAACGGCTTCATTTGTAGCCCTTTGAATTTCTTGTGGAGAAAGAGAATTGAAGGCATTTTGCACTCTTGCAATGCAATCTTCTTTAGTCATTGGTGGTGTAGCATAAACAATATTTTAATTCGACCCCAAAGATAAAAATCCATTGGTGTAAGATCAGGTGACCTAAGTGGCCATGGAAAGGGACCATTATTGGCAAACCAACGATCTTCAAAAATTTCATAAAGTTTCATGAAAACAACGTTGGTGTTGTGAGGGGGCGCACCGTCTTGTTGGTACGATAAATTTTCCCTTTCTAGATTTAATCGGGGTTGAATTCGAGTGTTTAATATCTCAAGATAATTTGCTCCTCGAAATTAAATTTGCAATCATAAATCGCAACAATCAACTATTTTAAACCTCTCAAATTCTGGTTGTAAAAATACACGTCAATGATTTCGTTATTCTGAATAGTACAAAATACGTTAAAATTACAAATTTCCTGAAAATGGTATTCGCGAATTAGATTGCTATTTCAGTAATGCGAGTTTCGGCGATTAAATATGCCATTTTTCGTAAATTTAGATTCGTCCGTCCATATGATAGTCAAAAAATTAGGAATTTCTTGTATTTTGAGCAAAATTGTTTCACAAAATTCGATACGTTTCAAGAAATCCGCTTCTTTCAAATGTTGAACTAATTGTAAACAGTATGGTCTAAACTTATGTTTCTTAAGAATTCTTCTGATAGTTGTTGGTGTTAAGCCAATATCTGTTTTCGTGTCGTTTATGGAATTACAAGGATAGGCACGGAAATATCCTAAAGTTATAACTTCATTCTGTTCGTTATCAATAGCAGTTTTTTTGCGAGGCGCAGAGTGTTTAAATGTGCCAAACTGTTCCAAATTTTAAACCACATGTCTTATTGTATCTGCTGATGGTCGAAGGCGCTCAGGATAGCGTTCGATAAATGTTCTTACTGTTCGTTTTACAACTCTATGACATTCTCCGTGAATTAAGATTAAATTCAAATAATCTGTATTCGAATATTCAAGTCGAGCCATTTCATCAAGAAAACACAAACTGTCAACAATTTTATTAAATTATTGACTACAAAAGAAAAAAAAAATAAGCATCTTTATCGTGTAATGATGCACTGATAAGTATGTATTACCTCCGCAGTAAAAAGTAGTTTTTTTTACTCATAAAGTATTAAATTTTTACCCTTATGTTGTATATCGAATTTGAAATTTCTATTTGGCAAAAATGACTTTTGAATCACAAAATTATCAATTTTTATAATTTTTTGCAGTAACTTATTCAAATATTTTTCTTTATTCCAATTCTCAATTATTTGGTTTCCATGGTGACCACGAACAAGGAATACTAGATTTAAGTATGTAGCTCATTTTTATCGCAAATTTTAAAATTGGTACTTTTTTGATAATAAGTATGAAACTGTTACGTTTAGGCAAATAAAGTTTTAAACAAACTTACCTTCATTTTTGACGTTAAATCGATCTGAGTAATAAAAAATAGGGGTTTCTATTTGATTTTTTTGCGTAACTTGCGTTTTTTGATAGTCAAGTTCAGACATTCATAATTTTATTTTTATGAAAAATACAAATGTCATTTTTTGCAGACTGTTGCAATAAACCTTTGCCTATAACACCTAAAAGTTTTATTCAAATTGTTTGACAGGAACAGAACAATTAACGAGTTATTACTAAGACCGCATCTCTCCATTTAAAAAAAATCTTTTTTTAACACGACTAAAATTTCTTAACTAGTTTATTTAACAAACTTACCTTAAATCCAAAAATGTATTAATATACGGGGTGTTCCATTTAAAATAAGCGACTAAGTACCGACTTCCGGCATAACCGGAAGTGATACAAACGTGAAAATATTTTAGATGAGTTAGCCCTAACATCATTACCCTGTCACCAAATTTTCAAAACTATAGTAAGTTTGGTTTAGCAGATACTCATAGGATCAGCTCCCAAAGGCGGACCCTGTATACATATATATCACACACACACACGCACACACACCACACGCACACCACACACACACACCACACCACACGCACACACACACACACACGCACACCACACACACGCACACCACACACACACCACACCACACCACACACACACACACACACCACACACACACACCACACCACACACACACACCAACACACATATATATATATATATATATATATATATATATATATATATATATATATATATATATATATATATATATATATATATATATATATATAAACGTATCCCAGATAACATTTCCAGCATGGGGATCTCGCTTATAAAAGATACAGATTTGGTTAAATTAGATGAATTACTCCTAAGGATTAGTGAAATTATAGGACACTCTCCAATTTCCAAATTTCCAGGTATTTTAAGACTTATGGCAAGAAAAAGGAAAATGACAAATTTCTTTTTCTTGTAATATCTTTTTTGTTATATTAGACATATAAATCTTATTTGCACTTTCTTAAGATATTTTTTATGCAGAATTTAAATATCAATTTGGATTTTTATTTGCACTTTCTATTTTTTAGTTTCAACCCCTAAATTAAATTTTTCGTATGGAACGACAAGTCGGCTTTGAAATAATTGATCGTGTTTTTTTATCCTCTTTACAATGATATAGCACATGTACTATCTATTTTTAAAAACAACAAAGAAAATTAAAAAAAATATATTTTATTAAAGACTCTAACAATAAGTAGGCCGTGAAACATGAGAAAACGACAGATAATAGATAACAACAAGAGTAAAGCAGGTAATAGTATTGGAGATAATTATCCAATTATAAAAGATGTTCAAACAATTGACCATTCCGTTCTAAACATAATTGTGCCCTGCGTAGTGTCGACGTAATTGCTCTGCGTAGTTTTTGGCGTTTAATGCTACCAAATGCTGCAAGAACAGCTTCACGAAGATCTTCGGCATTCTCAAATGGTTGCACGTACACTCGATTTTTTACGTAGCCCCAAAGGAAAAAGTCCACGGGCGTTAAGTCTGGAGATCTGGGTGGCCATAAAATCGGCCCTCAATTACCAATCCATGAATTTGGAAACCGATTATTAAGATATTCGCTGCTGATGTTTGATTTGTGGGGTGGGGCGCCATCTTGTTGGAAGCAGATATTAATATTCTCAATCAGTGGTAAATCATCAAGTTTATTTTCTAAATCAGTCTGTAGTAAATTCAAATACCTATCACTATTTAATGTTTCGTTAAAAAATATGGGCCCAATAAGTTTAGCGCCTAAAATGCCACACCAGTCGTTAAAACCAAATCTCACTTGATGCCGACTTTCCTTAACAACGTGAGGATTTTCATGGTCCCAAAAGTGAACATTGTGTCGATTGAAAAGGCCTTTGTTTGAAATCTGCTTTCGTCAGACCACAAAATCGTAGCTGGAAAATTATAGTTATTCTCATATTGATTAACATACCATTGGCAAAAATGTAATTTTCTCCCTTGATCTCCATCTCTAAGTCCCTGCAGAATAGTGTACTTATACGGATGATCCCTGTGACGTTTTAAAATTCTTTGTGATGTAGTTTTCGAAATACCAGTGATATGTTCAATTCCTCTAACAGATGTTGAAGGATTTTCAATAACTGATTGTAATACATTTAGTTCTGCATCTTCATTCCGTAATTTCGGATTTCTAGTAGGTTTTGAAAATGAACCATATTCTTTTAAATTAATTACCAAATTTCTGTACGTACGAGCACTGGGCTGCCTTCTTTCAGGATACAGCCTCAAGTACATCCGTTCAGTTTCTAAACTGTTTTTACGAGACAAGATGTAACAACTCAACATATCAAACTTTTCAGTATTAGTAAATAAAGCCATGTTTGACACAAAAATATTCTGGAACGAATCATTTTTAAGTGACATTAAATTCGATTGTGTTTTTATGTTTCACGGCCTGCTTATTGTTAGAGTCCTTAATAAAATACATTTTTTTAAATTTTCTTTGTTGTTTTTAAAAATAGATAGTACATGTGCTATATCATTGTAAAGAGGATAAAAAAACACGATCAATTATTTCAAAGCCGATTTGTCGTTCCATAAGAAAAATTTAATTTAGGGTTGAAACTAAAAATAGAAAGTGCAAATAAAAATCCAAATTGATATTTAAATTCTTCATAAAAATATCTTAAGAAAGTGCAAATAAAATTTATATGTCTAATATAACATATATTACAAGAAAAGAAATTTGACATTTTCTTTTCTTGCCATAAGTCTTAAAATACATGGAAATTTGGAAATTGGAGAGTGTCCTGTAAGTTCACTAATCCTTAGGAGTAATTCATCTAATTTAACCAAATCTGTATCTTTTATAATAAGCGAGATCCCCATGCTGGAAATGTTATCTGGGACACGTTATATATATATATATATATATATATATATATATATATATATATATATATATATATATATAATACAGTGAATCCCTGGATTGATTGGACGACTCTTGTAAAAAGCAAACAATCTTGTATTTGAAATTTTTGAGCTTCTGGGATCCAGCCCTGCTTGGTTTAAAACTAATTTGTGACAGAATTTTAGTTTCAAAAAATCACGTGTGCTTTGGAAATTTAAAAAAATGGTTTTTACTCTGGAAAAAGTCCTTTCCTGTAAGAAATACGACAAAACGTTACTAAAAGGAGTTGTTCAGGATGAAAGATTACATATGTATACAAAATTTCAAGTCTCTAGGCCAACTTTTATTTTTTTTGTTATTAGCAAAATTTGATCAGAATTGGAAATAATGTTAATCTTAAAATTCGGACGCCTCGTAAAAAATGCGACATATTTCTGTTAACAAAAGTTGTTCTGCATTAAAGTGTACCCGCTTTGTCAATTTGGAAAGTAACCAGATTAGTTTGAAATTTTCCGTTTTTAAAAGTTTTGTCAAGATACAAGAGAATAGTTTGAAGTATCAAATCACTACTTTAATAACAAATAACGTTAAAACAAACTGAATAGTATCACTTGTGTCCCTTTTACTGTTATTTTATTCTGTAATAATCAAAAATATTGGCAACAAAACAAACAAATTATTTAATTCAGTGTTACGGTATTGGTGAGAGATCGATTTATTTTGTAATTAACCTTTTTAATGAAAAGTATCCGATGCAATAGTACAAAAATATATGTGAGCTGGCTAATAAAAAAGTTTTCGTAAACCGGAAGTTTAAAAAAAAACAAAGAAAGCTCTGTATGAAAACGATCCAAAAATGTCATTGAGAAAGCGAAGTAATAATTCAGGTATAAGCATTTGCAAAAAAATTATAAAAGTTGTAACATCCATACATTTAAAGCACAATTTCTTCATACGCTCGAAGATGGTAATGAAGGTAAAAGATTAGATTCTTGCTTGTCTTTGGGAGAAGAAATCTTGAACAACCTACATTTTCATGAGCAGATAATAATTTCGGACGAATCTACTTTCACAACAATTAGCGTCTCTAAATCTCAAATTATTTCCAGAAGGCAATACTTAAAAAAAAGTATGTTGTGCCATTCTTTATTGAAGGAAACATTAATCAGAATACGTACATGATGATTCTTGAAAAGTTAGTTGACGAACTTCCATTACAAATACACCAGATCAGTTATTTTCAGCATAACGGCTGCCCTGCTCATTCTACTCGTCTTGCTTCCAGCTGGTTAAATGAACAGATTGGAGAAAGATTGATTCGGAGAAACACCTGATCTTACTATTATTGATTTTTTTGTGTGGGGCAGATTAAAACAATTAGTTTACTCTGAAAGAATTCAAGTGATGTTGAAGAGTTAAAAAATTGGATTCAAAACGCTACCACAACAAATACCTTGCAACAAATACAAAATTCTTATAAATAATTACGTATTGAACATTGTGCAAACTTAGGAGGTGTTATAAGTCACAGTAGATAGGTAATTTTGCTTAATTGCTTTGTTATTGTTGAAGGATGATTATCCAACAATAAAAAAAAGTTTCTTTCATTTTCCACAGGGGTCTATCTTATCGAATGTGCGATGGGAAATCTTGTACATTATCATCATTTTAAATTCTGATCAAATTTCGTTAATAATATAAAAAAATCTAAAAAAATAGAACTTGTCCTAGAGACTTGAAATTTTGCATTAATATGTAGGTTTTCATTCTAAACAAAATTTTTGAGTGACATTTTGCCGTATCTCTTACAAAAAACGACGTTCACTAGTTTTTTAATTTCCGACACGTGATTTTTCGAAACTAAAATTCTGTCACAAATTAGTTTCAAACCAAGCAGGGCTGGATCCCAGAATTTCAAATGAAAAATTGTGGATTTGTATAGTTTGAAGCCTTTGTCCCATAGTAACGTTAATGCTTTATATACATAGACGAGTTGTCCATACCTGTATATAAATTTGTTGATTTTAGTTGCTAATGTGCGAAGTATTAAAAAGGATTTGGTTTTATAAAAGTATTGATTTTGTGATTTCAACCTTTTTTTTTGTTAGTATGCTCATGCTTATGGTAAGTATTTACTTATTTATAGCTTATATATCTTATTCGTGGACTGTTCAGGAGTCCTTCTCCTCTTCAGCCCTGGTCAATCCATGTTTGTTGGTGCTGCGATGTTTTGTTGTTATTGTATAGTTTACAATCATGATATGTGCTTATTTTTGGTGTAAAAAAAGAAGAAAAAAGGTTTATTTATTTAATATTTAATAGTTCGTTAATTGGCTTAAATGGTGTATTGTTAAGTGGGATGTAGTGTGCTTAGTGTGATTATTAGATTCGTCGTCCGTTTTCTTGTTGGGTCGTCATCGAATAGACGGGGAAATGCGGAGGGCATGTGGGATGTTGTCCAGGGAATCTTCTCTCTCCTCGGGGAGGCCGTCGAGTAGTTGTGTAAGGATTGCGAGGGGATGTTTGAATTTTAATTTAGGTTTTCTTCGTAGGAATTGGGGAAACGGTAGTTGTAGGGTGTGGTAAGGATCTCTTTGGTAGGGATAGTGTCGCCGAAGATTTTTTTATGTGCAAAGTTTTTCTGTACTGTTTGGATTCTGTGTGTGATGGTTGGTATGTTTTCGTGTTGTGTTGTGAGGTCGCTAGGGTACCTGAGAGGTAACCTTTGTATGCGTCTGAGGATTCGGTGTTCACAGGAGGCGATAGAGAAAAGGTGATTGGGGTTTATATTGGGTGTATTGGTGATCGGAAATCCATAACATGGCGGATGTATGTTTCATAAGTGTGTAGAAGTGTTTTGGGGTGGCAACCTCTGATTCTACCCCAAAGGGCGCCCAGTAGGTTTACGCGGTTCCTAATCCTATTGAGTATTTTTTTAACATCGGGGAGCCAATTTAGGGTTCTAGTAAAGAGGATTCCTAAGTAGGTGATTTCATCTTGGAGTGGGAGTCTTTCTTGATTTGGAGTGAGGGAAACATTTCTGGAGGCTAGCTTTGAGAACTTATCTTCAATGTAATTAGGATGGCGGAAGAAGATAGTTTAGGTTTTAGTGGGATTGACGGAGACTCTCCACTGGTTAGCCCAGTTGGAGAAGTTCCGCAGGGTTTTCGATATTAGACGGTAGGCCGGTAGGTTTTCGATTAGCCGCCCAGAAGGCGGTGTCATCTGCAAACTGCGCAACGACTACTCCGGGTTGTATGACTTCGGGAATGTCGGATGCGAAGATAGTATACCGTATCGGGGCTAAGGCGGAGCCTTGGGGTACGCCTGCTGTACGTTGAAAACGATCAGAGAAGGATTTCCCTATTTTGACTCGAACTGACCTATTGGTCAGGTATGAGAGTAGGAGTTTGGAGAAGGGGTTGGGTATATTGAGGTTACGGATCTTGTGCAGGAGATCGGCGTGACAGACCCTGTTGAATGTTAACTTAATGTCCAGAAGCACAGCCAGATTGCATTGCTTGCGTTTGAATACCCTGGTGGTCTCTGCAAGCAGCTTCAACAAAGATCGTGACACGTTTGGTTGGGACGGAAGCCGAATTGGCTGTTGGAAGAAAGGTCGTTGAATTCTAGGTGGTCCCTTAGTCGCCTGGCTAGAATCTGCTCGAAGAATTTTCCGTGACAACACAGGAGGGAAATAGGTCTATAGGAGGAGGGTGACGTTAGGTCAGCGTTGGGTTTTGGTATCGTGACGGCGGAGGTCGACTTCCAGTCCGTCGGGAAATGAGACAGGGTTAAGCATTTGTTATAAATGTCGGAAAGTATACAGAGGGCTGGGTCAGGTAGGTGCCGGAGGATTTTAGTATGTAGGCCGTTATGAGCTGGGGCTGAATTTTGCCTAGAAAGCACTCACGATGGAAATAGTGGACTATGGGTTCGGAAACTATGATATGGTCTACTATAGAGGCACCTAAATGTTCGAAATAGGTTGGTTGAGCGTTGGAGATTCGCAGCAGTGGCAACTGCAACAGAGCGGATGATAGCGTGTTACCGTTGCCATTCGTTGCGATGTCTCCGAATTGAGCGTGGCGGGCATTGAAGTCACCTAGGATAACAGCATTAGGGAGGCTAGAAGCGTAAATTAAAAGGTCATCTGATAGTTTGTTGTGACCTAGTGGGTCGTAATAGGAAATAAATACTATAGTAGTGGGAAAGTGCACCGTTTCAGCAACGCATTCGAGATGCTGTAGGTGCGCCGGGAGTCGAAAACGAGTGAAAGGAAAGCAGTTTTTAATTAATAGGGCGGTTCCATGTTGGCTATTGTTTGAACAAGTGTGAAAGGTGTTGAGATTAAGGGTGCATCTGGGCGTAAGCCTTGTTTCGGTGATGGAGAGGATGTGAATATTGTGGGACTGTAAAAAGTGTTTGTTTAAGGGACGTTTTCGACGCACGCCCCTGGCATTAACGGCCCCTGCTATGATATCCATTGGGATTGGAGTTAAGGATTGGGTTGGCGGATTACGGCTACCTCCATCCGCGTACCTGACACGCAGACGTTGATACGCCGTTGGAAAAAGTTTTGGGAGAGAGAGTCTAGGCAGCGAAGAATCATGTCCTGTCAGTCAGGGAAATGGAAGAAAACAAATAGAAAAAGGAAGAACAGGTCAAGAATACAAAAAGTGAAGAGGACGTACGTAAATTTTTAAAGAAAGAAAGAAGGAGAAGATTGACACAAACGGGAATACATATAAATTAATGGGAGAGATATTTCAGGAACGTACTGGAGGGGGAGAATATACAGGAAGGAGAAGTAAGATAAAGAAGGGAAATATATGAAACACAGAAAAAGGAGAAGAGATAAAAGAAGAGTAAGTAATAGGGGCAATACAGAAGGTGAAAACAGGTAAAGCGGCAGGTGAAGATGGGATACAAGGCGAGGAGTGGCTATGTGGGAGAGAAAAGGCAGCAAAAAGGATGCCGGAAATAGTAAACAAAATATGGAAAGGGGAAGGATTCCGGAGAGGTGGAGAGAAGGACATATGTGCCCAATGCACAAAAGGGGGGACAAAAAACAAGTGACGAATTACAGGGGAGTCGCATTATTAAACACAGCATACAAAATATACGTGACCGTACTGGAAGAAAGGTTAAAGACGAAAACAGAAGAAAAGAAACTGCTACCAGACGGACAGGTAGGATTTAGAAAAGGAAGAAGAACCATAGATAATGTATACGTACCGAAACACATGGCAAATAAGGCATTAGAAAAGGAAAGGGGGAAAATGGTAGCGGTATTCATAGACCTAGTAGCCGCATTCGATAGGGTGAACAGGCAAAAACTGTGGGAATACTTGAGGAAAAAGAAGATAAAGAAAGACTAATAGAAAGGATGGAAGAATACGAAGAAACGAGGAATAGGGTGAGAGTGAATGGGGAATTAAGTGAAGGATTTTTAACAAGGAAGAGACTAAGGCAAAGATGCCGAATGAGCCCTAGCTTGTTCGCGGTATACACAGGAGATCTAGAGGAGACATTAAGACAAGAAGGAGGCGTGGTGGTGGGGAACAGGAAAGTGTGGTCGCTGACATGCGCTGATGACAGTGCCAATAGCGAAGGAAGAAAAAGAAATGAAGGGGATGCTAAGAACGATGGACAGATATTTGAAAAGAAAAGATTTGGAAGTAGATGGGGACAAAACGAATGTAATGATATTGAGAACAGTGGGAGGAAAAAGGAAAAAGGAGGAGCGGAAATGTAGGGAAGAGGAGATATAGGAGGTAAAGGAATTCACTTACTTGGGATACACGATGAGCCAAAACAACAAAGGTGGGGAGCATATAAAAGAACGAGTGAGAAACAAATTAATACCGAAAGTGTGAAGGAGATGAGTAGAAGATAGGAGAGCAAGATTCTACAAAAATGTTGGAAAGAAATAAAAGAAGGAAGAATAAAATATGGACAGGAATCCAGAGCAGAATATTGTAAAAGAAATGGGTATGCGAAACAAGAATTGGACAGACTAAGAAGAGAAGGAGTGAGCGTGAGAGAGGAAATAATTAGAAGGAAAGACTGTCCGGAATGGACTTAAAGAAAAGGAAACTATTTTTTGAGAAACTAATACATAGTGTGGTGTTGTATGGGGTGACGGGGGTGGAAAGAATATAAACAGATAGAAGGATTGAGAGAGAAAGACCGAAATACATTATTAGAGAGGAGGTGCAAGCAGAAAACATAAGGGTGGGAGCGGGAAAGGGAGAATTAAAGTATGAGGAGGAGATGAGTAGAAGATAGGAGAGCAAGATTCTACAAAAATGCTGGAAAGAAATAAAAGAAGGAAGAATAAAATATGGACAGGAATCCAGAGCAGAATATTGTAAAAGAAATGGGTATGCGAAACAAGAATTGGACAGACTAAGAAGAGAAGGAGTGAGCGTGAGAGAGGACATAATTAGAAGGGACAGGGATGTCCAAAAGCAGGAAGGATGGACGAAGGTGAAAAAAGGAAAATATAATACTAACTATAGGTATATTAACGGCGAAGGGATACCGGGATATCTGAACGGGGAAGGGAGGAAGGAATGAAAGAAAATGATAGCGAGATTTAGATGTGGAAACGAAGAAAGGGGGAAGAGGAAGAGATGGAAACGATAAATCATATGTTGAAAGAATGCAGGGAGTTAAAGGAAGAGGATAGGATGGCAGAGGAGGTACTGGTGGAAAAAGGAAGGGGGGCGGATTGGATGGAAGAAATATGGAAAAGAAGAACACAGTTAATTGGCGAGGAGGCAAGACGGAGGAAGACGGTGCAGGTGGAGTAAGGAAAGGAGAGTTAGCAAATAGGCAATTTATTGTAAATAGTGTACACAATATTTTTGCAATATTTGTAAATAAGCAGATAAAGATTATTATAGATAGATGTATATGGACCGGTTTCTGGAATAAAAACTTCATCAGCAACCAGTACTAATTACGCAAAAGTTCAGCTGAATACACCTCACTTATTAAAAAAAAGATTATTCTAATTTACATTTAAAATTAATTAAGTAATTTCACCTAATTTAGTTTCAATTATTAAGGTGTCTGATTTTTATGTATTTAACTTAACTTTTGCGGCGCGTTAGATGTGTATAATTAATACTGGCTGCTGATGAAATCGGTCCTGATAAATAATTCGAATAGATTTTGTGAGGATACAGTCATTTTATTTTTATCTAATTTATTGAAAAACTTGAAGATGGATTCTATTGATTTATTAATTAGAATTATTTAAGTTTGGAAAATAATTAAACGACACATTTACTCCTTACAATTTACGTCATTAAAGGCATCAAGACATTAAATTTTGTTAGCAAAAAGAAGTAGAGGAATGCGAAAACCTGTTTTGGATATCAGAGTGGTAATTAAATTAAAGACTCAACACTGGTAATTCAGAAAACAAAAAATTAATAATCCTAAAATTTATTTCTAATTGTTATATAAGAAAAAAAGGTTCAGTTTAGGAATTACCTGTATAAATAAAATGTATTAGTTTATATATAAATAAATTGGGAAAAGTAATGCAAATGTACATGGAAGAGGATCTAAACAGAAGGTCCCATCCGCAAATGCCAAACTAAAAATGTTGAACGGATTTAATGATACTGTAGATTATTACATTTAGGATTTACATTAGTTCTACATACATAAAGACTAAATTATACATTAATTGGGGCTTGTATCGCGATAGCTCAATTAGTAGAGCGGTACTTTAGCAAATTTTTTTTAAATGATTTAAATGTTTCACCAATTATAAAAATAATGCAGGAAAAATGGTAAAAATAAACAATTAACAGGATCTAATTACTTTAGTTTTTATAGTGATGAATATGAGCAACGAAATAGTATGGGACGATTGTAAAGTGAGGAAATGCTGGCAAGAATATTTTAGAAAGCTGTACAGTAGTATGGAAACTAAGACTGCAGGGTTAAATAAGGATAATGTAGAAGGAATGGTAAATGAAACTGAGAAGGATATTGGGATAAATGAGGTAGAGAAATCTGTAGTAAGGTTGAAAAACGGCAAGGGAGCAGACGTAGATGAAATCACTGGTGGAATGCTAAAGTATGGGGGTGCAAAGCTTATACGAAGAATGTGTGAATTATTCAATGTATGCCTTATGTGTAGAAAAGTGCCGAGCGATTTGAAGAGCGCGATCATTGTACCACTGTATAAGGGTAAGGGGAACAAGAGTGATTTCAAGAAATACAGAGTTTGCTCCGCATGCCTGGTAAAGTATTTGGAAGAATATTGACTGATAGAATACGAGTAACTACCCAAACTAAGATTTGGGATGTGCAGGGTGGCTTCATGCCAGGGAGAGGATGTATCGATCAGATGTTTGCTCTCCAGCAGGTGATCGAAAAGTGTTTAAGTGTAAAAAGTGTAACGGTATAAACGGGTGGTAGAACGGGATTACAGATAAAATTGGCCTTTTTGCCCCGACTAGCCAGCGTATGGGTGTAGGTCAGATGTTGAAAAATTTTGCGCATCCAGAATAGTAAATCATACGTAAGTCACAATAGGGGCTGAAGACAAAATCGAAGGTTTGGGCGCCAGAATGTTTGGTAGTCAAAATAAGGGTTGTCGTGCCAAAATTACGAGTACATAGCGTGTCCAAACATACAAAAAACATACGCTTACCTATCCGCAATCAATTCCAGGTGTGCTGGACAGCAACTCAGCAAACCACCTGAAATAGGGCTTCAAAAACACAACACGCTTCTCAAATAAAAGCGTGATAAACACTCAATAAAAATTACGTTAATACACCTCAGTGTAATAAATTAGGCATTAAATAATAATCAAAACAAAACAAAAAAATAAGCTATAGAATGAACTCTAAACTGAATTAATATTCAAAAATTAAATAAAATACTAAATATTAATAACGCTATTACTCAATAAAACAAAAATAACTAACTTCGTTACGTTAAAAACTAAATTACCGGTAACTTGCAATTTGCAAAAAAAAAACTCTTATGTAACACAAAAGGGTTTCCACATAATTAAAACACATTTATGAAAACTAACAAAGCTATAATAAGATTAAAACAATAATATATAAAAAAAAATGGTATAAATATCAACATACGATAAGGCGCATAAGAAAACAACAAATACTTAATCGGCGACGAAAGACTGGCCAGCGATCGATGTACCGCCGGTCTAAATCACTAATCTTAACTATTTCGTGGAAAATACGACCACACTACCTCAGGGTCAATTGCCCTTTAATACAAAACAAAAGAAGAGTATGAAGGCGAAGTGTCAATAATATAATTAAAATAATTAAATCTAAAGCAAAAAAACTTAATTCAATAGGCAAAACAACTCCGCTTTCAAACTTCCGTATACAAAGAAAATAATTTAAGGTACATACACAAAAAAATATGCACAAGTTCTATTAAATTGTTCCAGAATTATTGAAAATACTCAATCAAAAAAACTATATTATACTACCTTAATGGTTAATTACCCACTTCTGTGTTACAACGATGGGGATGAACTAGGTGTTCAATTACTGCTATTCGGATGTGGATTTCCCCAGGTCTGACAAGATGATGAGTGAAAATGTTGACGTTTATTCTTTTATGCACAAACAATTCCTTGAATGAATCTCGAAATATGTTACTGTCTTAGTTAAAAAAAACTTTTAAATTAATAACTTCTTTTTAAAATGATAATAAAGTGAGCGTTTAAAATTGCTTGGTAACTTTTAGCTTTGGAATAGTTTTATTTCCACTAATAATCCAAAATGTTAATAACTTGATTTAAAATAACGTTAATTTTGGTATATTGCGAAAGTTTCTTTATCTTTATACACGCTTTGTACGATGAATAGGTGGCACTGCAAGAACGATGATGTTAATATCCGCAGAAGCGATATAAACCAAAGAGGTCACTGAAGCACTATACAACACGACGATGTCCTTTAGGTAACTTTACGTAAAACCGAAATCGGCACTAGGTATAATCCTTTGGTGATGAACAATTTTAATAAATCCCTTTACAGGTAATCTTCACGAGTAGCTAAACTACCCTTACTACACCAAAAATACGTTCGTTAAACACCACAAGGTCCAAAATTTCAACGTTCTAAACCACCCCCTTAAAGCGTAACAATAAACGGCAACGTATACTACTCGAAAGCACGATCAGTTTCAGAATCCCAAAAATTATTAACAAATTCCATCTTTGAATTTTGAATCCCACTACTCACAAAAAATCTTATCTAAGTTAATTCCACCAATTAAAAAAACGGAAGGGGAAAGTAGGGTACCCCAATACACAAATTCGTTTCCGTCCGTAAGGACTCGGTAATTTTCAAAAACTCAAACGTCAGCAAAAGTATCCTGTACAGCCTCTCTATGTTTACCTTAAAGTACGAACAATAAGGCCCACATGCAATCTCTATGACTCAAAACCAGCATATTCACTTTTACACTGAACAACTATACTTAAGCGTCTTTAAGTCGCCAGCATGACATCATACACAGATAAATTACACTATTTATTTAAATTACTTAATTTTCTATTATATTCTACGGAAATCAAACGAAACAAACCTTAATTAAACTTATAGACAACTATTTACAAATAAGCGTTAATCAGACTTCTGTAAACGGGGAATAATAAGGAAAAACAACCTAAATTTCGGAATAATAATTCACAAACAAAGAAAACTAAAGCTCGCCATACACCTACCATCCCTAAAGGTCGCTACACACGTTAAACACAAATTTATCTATAAAAACTCAATTTGACAACAAAAAAAAAAGTATATACGGAATCTAACTAAGTACATAAGACTACAAACAAAATTACCCAATACGTATACAGGGTGTTCAAAATACCCTGACAAAAGGAAGCTGTACTGTGCGTTTGTACATCTGGAGAAAGCATACGACAGAGTAAATAGGGAGAAGCTGTGGGAAATACTAAATACAACGGTAATCGGGCATATGTTAGGGTGAGAGGAAGGATGAGTGAATACTTTAATACTGAGCAAGGAGTGCGACAAGGCTGTGTGATTTCACCGTGGTTGTTCAATGTATAGATGGATAAATGTGTTAGATAGGCATGTACCAATACAAATGGTGTAATGGTTGGTGACTTAAATGTATGACTTCAGGTGTATGCAGATGACACAGTTTTATTAAGTGACAAGGCGGAACAGATACAAACTGCTCTGAGGAAGTTTGATACAGTCTGTGAGCGCATGAACCTAAAGGTAAACGTGAAAAAAGCTAAGATTGTGGTGTTCAATCGGGAAGGGGGCAAGTGGATGAGCTGGAATATCTGGGTAGAACGTTCACTGCAGATGGAAGTGCAGTGGTGGAAGGAAAGTGATTGGAAGTATGTGGACGATAATGAGAAACGAAAGTATGAGCCTAACTGCGAAACGAGCACTCTATAATGGCGTGCTTGTCCCATCAGTACTGTACGGAAGTGAGACATGGGTATGCCAAAAAAAAAAACACGAAAGAAAAATAAATGCGGTGGGTATGAGATTCCTGAGAAGCGTATGTGGAAAAAGATAAAGAATGAGTGCATAATGAAGGAGTGTGGCGAGGAAAAGACGATGATGGATAGATATAAAACTAGTACATCACGTTGGTTTGACCACATTGAGAGAATGAACAACGCAAGACTAACGAAGCGAATATATGTGGGTGAGGTTAGAGGTAAGGCCATGTCTGGTATTTCGCGTAAGACTTAGGTGAATGTAGTAGAATGTATGATAAAGGAAAGAAAGGTAAGGAGTTTTAAAAATAAAAGGGCATGTCAGAGGCCATGTATGAATCTTGCGGAAGCTGGGGAGGTATGCGGAGATAGGAAAGCATGGAGAAAGATTGTCAATGATAAATAAATAAGATGCAGGGATTGTTTGGCCTACCCCACAAAGGAATGGATTGAAGGTTAAGTTAAGTTACGTTAGTCAGCATTTTGACTTAAAACAAAAATTGTACCAAAGGCCTTTAAGATTTTTTTCAGATGAATGTAGTTTGAAATAAGATTATATTGTTATTTATTTAATAATAGGTTTATTGTGACGTTTAGTAATGTATCTTTGTGAGAATTATTAATGTAGCATAACTATTAATACATTATGATTATGGAAATTAAAAGTGTATATCAACATATGGAAAATTCATAAAATACTTTATATCACTTCCTAATAATCTCTTGAGCACACCTCTCAACACTAATTTATCACTGAACATCTTCAATTAGCTGACATTTAAATTATATTAAATTAAATTTTATCCAAACTAATCACATCTGTACATTTTCTAACAAGGCAATTGTGATTAATTGACAAGTATAATCATTAAACACTAAGGGGTTAATAATTTTCCATTTAACGAGCTTGTATATAAAAACAACTTATTTGGTTACATATTTTTGAATATGTTTATATGTGATTAAATAGAGAAACGCAGAGCAAATGCACCTGGAGAATGGTCCAAAAAGAAGGTTCAAATTCTGAATAAAAAATAAAATAGTTACATTTAAAAGCTTTTTCCATTATAAAGCAAAATATTGTGCAAAATAAACAATTAATTTAATTACTTTAGTTTTTGTAGTCAGTATTTTGACAAGTGCCTAATAGGACTTCAAACATTTTTACAGATGAGTGCAGCGAAATTACAAATGTAACCAAAGGCATATTATGTACCAACAATAATGGTACAATTCTCATTCTTTTTAAACATTTGAACTATGGTTTTAATATTAATATTTTAATAATAAATTGATTTTGTAGTTTAACAACACAGATTTATTAACGCAGCATAAATATTAATGCATTATGATTAATGATTAATTCGAATTTATTTAATTAGCACCAATTATCAATACAATTTAATTGTTTTAAATTCAATCATCTAAAGTGGTGATTTGAGAAAAGATTTTCATGTTATTCACAAGTAACAAACAACTACATGAAATTGCAGTAGTAATATCATTAATAAATATAACGAATAGAAAGGAGTCCAGGTTAGACCCCTGAGGTACCCCTGACGTCGCAATGAAGTGGTCCGTTATGTACCTATTATGGTACACATACTGCGAGCCGTTCAACAGAAGAAAATACTCGAGTTAAATTTACTAAAAATGAATTAACAGACAACTTAAACTAGCTAACATGTAATTTTTTTTAAAATATAATCATATGCGGGAGAAAAACTTTCCGTATCTTTTTAATTGTTACAAACATTATTACAAAAAATATTTATGTGTAACATTTCTAACAGGAGTCTTTTTTTATAGTCACTTTCTTTTTCTAAAATCGTGGTATTGTTATAGTCAAAGGCATGTTTGAAATTTATTGAATGTTGAGCCAAAGTTGCGCTTTTTGGTTTTATTAAAACATCCGGTTTTTGTTGGATTATTCGATTTTTTAAAAGTTGTAACGAAGTGCCGATATAGGTTATTTGATAAATAGTATTTGTGGTAAATTGTTTACTAAATTTACATTTTAATTTTGAATGTAAGGTATTATATTTATTTTGTGGAATAAAGGCACGTTTTAAATTAAATTTGGGAAGTGTTTTAATCATTATACATTTTTATTGATGTAAGGAATGGGTACATACCTAAAATATTCATCGTTTATTTTCGTGTGTTTGTTCTAAAATGAATCTACTTGTTTTTTAACTATTTTCATAATAAACTTTTTTGGATAATAATTATTCTTGATCAATGCGAATATTATTATTTTGATGTTGGTCGGTCTAAATTTTGGATCTGAAATCGTTAAAAAATTAGTGAATAATGTTTGAAACAATATTACATTTCATACGAAAAGGGTCATTTGAATGAAAGTTATTAAAACGACAACTGTGTGTTTCCTTCTGGAACCAATCAAATGACATGGAATTATTATTATGATTTCTTATAATTTTAATAATATAGGAATTTAATTATAATTGATTTAATTGAATACTTGATGTTAAATGAGATTGTTTTCCTTAATGTACGATGATATCTAATATCTTAAAGATTTCCCATTTAAACGTAAGGTCTATTTTAAGTTGCTTGTCTGACTTTAGGGAGCATATTGTGTCTGCAAGTTATGATGTGGTTGGGGTAAGTGAAACTTGGCTTTCTAGTACTGTTCAGGACTACGTGTTGCATATTCCTGGATATACATTTGTCAGGAAAGATAGACGTACTGATACACGTGGTGGAGGTGTTGGTATGTATATTAAAAACTACATTAACTTTTATGTTGTAAATGTTGAACCTATATCTGACGCTATTGAACAGTTGGGTCAAAATTAAAATTAATAACACCACTATAACGGTTGGTACCATATACAGGAGACAGGAATTTTACTTTGCGGAATTTTTAACTGCTTTTGAAGATTCTTTTTGCTCTTTATTATCTAGTACTGACGAATTCATGTTTTTGGGTGATTTTAACATTGATTTTTTTAAACTTAGTGAACCCAAATATACTCAATTTAAATCACTCCTTGATGCGTTTGGTTTTAATCAAATAATATCGGAACCTACAAGAGTAACTGAAAATACATCCACTCTAATTGACTTAATTATTGTCCAAGATAAATATGTTGAATCTATTAACTGTGGGGTAATTGATATGCATCATATTTCAGACCATTGTCTTATATTTTGCGACTATCCCATAGGCGATATTTTAAAAAAGCGTACGGAGTTTTATACCTATCGTAGTTTTAATGATTTTATTTACCCAAATTTTTAATTGATCTCGACTCCATTAACTGGCAGACAATATATGATGTTAACGATGTTAATGATAAGGTTAAGGTTTTAATGACACACTTCTTACTTTGTTTGATAAACACACCTCTGTAAAAACTGTAAAATTTCAAAACCGTTCGCCCTTGGCTAACTGATAACGTAAAACTTATGATGACCCTCAGGGATAAAGCGCATAGAAAATTTAAACGTACCAAAAGAAAGGAGATTGGGAATTTTATAAATCTCTACGCAATTATACGACATTTGCCATAAATCAGGAGAAAAAGGCGTATTTAGAATTTAGGGTTCGCAACACTCGCCCTTCTGCTCTATGGAAAGAACTCAAAAAATTAGATATCCATAATAAGCCTTATCGTCCTGAAATACCTGCCCATCTACAAGACTTGAATCAAATGAATTCTAATTTTCTTAGTATAGCTAATTCTAACAGTGATACTGAGCTTGTAAAATTTTATAGTAACAATCTTATGCACAATTTTACCTCCAAATTTAACTTTGTTCAGTACCAGAATCCATAATTTTAAAACATATAATTAGTATAAAAACAAATGCTACTGGTTGCGACGGTATAAGTGTTAAAATGCTAGAATTGTGCTGTCCAGTTGTGTTACCTGTTATTACTTATATAATTAACTTCTGCTCTCTAATAATGTATGTCCTGATTTATGGAAATGTGCTCATGTAATCCCTGTACTTAAAACAATCGTCCTGAGACTTTTAAAGATTTACGTCCTATCAGTGTTTTACCTGTTTTATCGAAAGTATTCGAAAAGTGATGGCTCAACAAATTTACAATCACCTTTTGAATACAAAATCCTTCCTAGTGTTCAGTCCGGATTCAGACCCGGGTACAGTTGTGGAACTGCGCTCTTAAATGTCACGGACGACATCTTTACCGCAACTGATAATAATATGTTAACTGTACTAATAATCTTAGATTACTCGAAAGCATTTGACACAATATGTCATGAAACTCTCCTAGCTGTTTTACACTTCGTTGGATTCGATAATGCTGCTATCGCTTTGCTACAGAATTATCTTTCGAATCGCAAACAAAGAGTTATGTCAAACAATTAAGCATCGTCATTGCTTGACATTAATGCAGGTGTTCCCCAGGGATCAATACTGGGTCCCCTACTGTATACTATTTATACATGTAATCTCGGTAGTTCTTTAAAATTTTGCCGTTATAACTTATACGCTGATGATACCCAATGCAGTATAGTTTTTCTAAAAATGACGTTGTCTCGGCCATCTGTTTGATAAATCAAAAGTAAATTGCCTCGTTAAATACTCAGTGTCACAATTTAAAAATTAATGCAAATAAAACGGTACTTTTACTCTTTGGTAAAGAAGTCTCCAAGGAACGTATAAAAAATAATGTCGTTATTCGAATCAAAGACGTGGATATTACAATCTCTGACACGGGTAGAAATCTTGGATTAGTAATTGATTCTAAGCTTAGATTTAAGAAACATATATCCAACTGCATTAAAAAAGCTGTTATAAACTTAAAAGTACTCTATAATAAACGTAAACTTTTGAATCGTGGCACAAGAGCACTACTGTGTGACACACTAGTTCTGTCCCAATTTAATTTTTGTGATGCTGTGTATGGAACTTGTATTGATAGTTTGGACTCTAAAAGAATACAACGCATCCAAAACTGTTGCCTCAGGTTTATTTTTGGCATAAAAAAACATGAGTCAATCCACTACAAGCTCCATGAAATAGACTGGCTTAACATGTGCAACAGAAGAGTTTTGCATTCAACTTGCTTCTACTACAAAATAATTAATACCAGAACTCCCTCGTATCTGTACAATAAAATCGAATTTTCATCAGAACTTCACAACTTCAATTTAAGAAACAAAAAATCTACTTCTAATTCCTACTCATAAATCACAAATGTTTAAAAGGTCTTTCTCCTATAATATAGCGATAAATTATAATTCTATACCTGAAAGAATAAAATTATTACCATTTAATAAATTTAAAATTCGTCTCCGCCAACTCCTAATGAGCAGACAGTAATGACAATTTTATTGTTAGGTTTAAGTGGCAGAACAGTCGCCAAATGTCTTCACATTTGGCAAGACTGAACTTCGACCTTTTGTGCACTAATTTTAAGTTTAACTCTGTTTTGTAAATAACTTTATTTAGTGTTCAATAAATGGCAATAATAATAATAATAATGTAGCCCTTTTGAAAAACCGAGGATATCTACGATACCAACGAGACAGCTTGACACTTATCATTTGAGCTTGACAGGTCTTAGCGGGAAAATGTTCTAAAAGTATTGCGAGTATAAGCCCTATAAAAAGGGAAAAACCATCGTTAGCATTATGGAATGATGTAATGCAGAAGGGAGCTTGATACACACGTACTACATTTTCAAAGACAAAAGTAAAAAGGATGAATGGCTTGATATAATGCTACCAGGTTCATAAGCCAAAATGTCAAAAAAATCCGATTATGTTGATACTGAAATATTTATGGACCCAATCTCTTCCAAGAAAACCTCATGGTAAGGTATTATTTATACTAGACGGATATACCTCCCATACAATCAACCCAGATTTTCTATAATTTGCAGAAGAAAACGACATAGCTTTATTTTGTTTGACCGCGCATACGATTCATTATTTAGCCGCTGGATCGTGCTATTTTTAAGTGTCCAAAGGATAACTATTATGATGCATTTAGACACATGTTGAGAAATGACTCCAGAACAGTTCTAAACACATTGGAGTTTGGAAAGCTACTGGATGAAGCTTGGGGAAAATCAGCCACTGCTCAAAACGCAATTTGCTCGTTTAAGTCGACTGGAATACTACCTGATAATTCCTTAGTCATACCCGAATAAGAATTTATAATTCAATCCAATCTAATCTAGTTTACTCTATAGAAAATCTATTGTAGTACGAAACAGTTCAAGCTCTCTCCAAGTAGATCACTCTGGTATCCAAAACCAAAAAACTACTTTTAACAAATCAACGGTTACTGACGAAGTTACTACATGAAAAGCTCTAGATAAAGTTTTCTCCTTACCCACCTTATCTATACCTGTAACAAGAACTCGTACAAAATTACATTTCATTCATTAAAAAAAATCACGAGTAATAAAAAAATAATCATATTATGGTCAAAAGTACCAAACGCTTTGCAGAAGTCACACAACACAAATATACAATACGCAAATAACGTTCCATCCATTACCCATAATGCAACCATAGACGGTATCTATAATAAGTAATCGATAGAATTTAATTAGGTTAGTGCTTGTAATTAGAATTTTGAGATAAAACAAAAATTGTATAAAAGGTTTTGAACATTTTTACAAATCAATGTTGGACAAATTTCTAACTTAGCCTAATGAATAACTAAGTATCTACAAATATTGTATAACTGTCAGTCTTGTGAATTATCTAGAATAAGATACTATTTTTTTAATAATAAATTTCATCTTTCAGAGAATTACTAACGTAGCATAACTAGTAATGTTATATTACTGAAGTTCAAAGTGGTATATCTGATTGTAGAATATTTATTAAATGTTTACTAAAATCGAAATTTATGAAACATTTTATACAATAGAATCACAATTGTTCAAGATGATTATGATTAGGGCTAGGATTTCTATGCATTTGCATGTTTTTTTTTCTTACAGTAATCATATGCAAAGTGAAGTATAAACGTGTCTTATGAGTATGTGCACCACATATGTGAATTTGAAAGTGCATATAAATGCATATTTTAATGATTTTTCTAAATGCATGCATATTTCGTAATATTTTAATGTTAGTGCATATTTTGTACGTTTTGGCATTTTACAGTTACTTTTGCATGTGACTATTTAAAAAATTCTTCTTTTAAAATTTATTTTGTGTTTATTTTTAACATAGGAATTACCAAGAGGATTTATTTTTACAGTCGGAGGTATTTACAGATTGTTCATCCTCTAAGTATTAAGTATGCTATTGTGCTATTGTTAATAACTGGAGGATTATACCTGGTTTTTACGATCGACGATAAAATATTATTTTGTACAACGTGTGAGGATAAAGTCAGTGCAAACAAACAGTTTCAAGTAACACAACACCTTAACACATTAAAATAAAAAAAGTGTGTGGGTTTAAAAACTAAAAAACAGTCTCTGTTGCCGGGATGTCTTAATAATTTAAGTAGTGCTAGTAATCAATCTGACGAATTTAATAACAAACTGTGTAGTGCGTTAGTGGCTGCGGACATTCCATTAAGCAAGATTAATCACCCCGCATTTCGAAATTTTTTAGAAGAAATTTCAAAAACCCCTATGCCTGATGAATCTACTCTTAGAAAAAATTATTTACTTAACTTGTACCATGATACCATCCAATTAATTAGAAGAGCTATAGGTGACAATTATATTTGGGTTTCGATTGATGAAGCTACAGACAGCGTTGGCAGGTACGTAGAGACTTAATTATTGTTTTGTTAGATTAAATGGCTGATGTACTAATACGAAGGTTTTACGAAATCAAGAATATATCTTTGTCGAATTTCACCTATACTCGTTTTTAAAATGTATCGTTCTTTAAATAATGATTTAAGTTTGTTGTTGCAACTAAAGATTTATTCTAGTAAAAATTTATTTTCAGATACGTTGCTAACCTCGTTGCTAACGTTATAATAGGCATTTTAACGGGAGAGGCAAATACCAGTTCATATCTTTTAACCATGGATGTTTTTGAAAAATAAAAATAATTCGGCAATTGCAAAATTGTTTAATGATTCCATGGCTCTTTTGTGGCCCCAGGGTATTCAGTACGAGAAAGTGCTCCTTTTTGTTACTGATGCAGCACCTTACATGCTCAAGTCTGGAGCAGGCCTTCAAGTCTTATACTCGAAGATGATTCATCTCACCTGCCTGGCACATGGAATACACAGAGTCGCGGAAAAAGTGCGGGAAGTACATCCAAAAGTGAACAATTTAATTTCAAACCTTAAGAAATTCGTAAAGCTCCACATCGTATACAGGCATTTAAGGAAATAGCACACCAAATACCACTGCCCCCAGAGCCTGTAATAACAAGATGGGGTACCTGGCTGTCTGCAGCAGAATATTATTTAAATTACTTTGATACAATTAAAGAAATTGTAAACATATTTAACAAAGATGATGCACTTTATACACAAAATGCACAAGACGCAGTTAATGCGAAAGGAATTAAGGAAGAACTGCTGTTTTTTCAAACTTTGTTGGTTTGTCAAAAACAATTACTTTATTAGAAAGACAAGGTTGTTCAGTTTCAGAAAGTATTAATCTGGTAGATAATATTAGTACCTCTCTTGCTAAACTTAAAGATCCAAAGGGCCTTGCAGTACATAAAAAAATGAAATATGTTTTAGAGAAAAATGTAGGTTTTGCCTTAATTAGAAAAATAGATGACGCAATAACTGGTCAAGCTACTATCGCAGATGAACTGAAAGAATATAGTATAGTCGAATTAAACAATTATAAATAAGCTCCAGTTACATCTTGCGATGTTGAAAACAGTTTTTCCAAGGATAAAAATATTTTTACAGACAATCGGCAAAGTTTTACTTTTGATAATTTAAAAATGTATATAATTGTAAATAGTAATTCATTTAATATATAGGCTAAATTTATTTTGTAAAGTTGCATTATTTTTTATAAATAAAATAAATTAATGTGATTATTTTTATTTTTTGATTTCTTTTTCCGAACTGCAAAACGCATATTTTCTATAAAATATTGCTTTTAATGCATATATCTCCAATTTTAAGGGCATATTTAAGTGCATATTTCACAATTTTATAGTGCATAAGTGCATGCATATTTTGGCATTTTTAAGTGCATACAAATCCTATCCCTAATTATGATTATTTCACAAATTGTTTAAGGAACTTAGCTTGCATATATTATTTGCGTAGATATTTTTGACTATGTTTGTATATGAATAAATGGAGCAACGCAGAGCAAATGATTCAAAAGGGAGGCCCAAATTCTAAACAAAAAATAAAATGACTCACTTAAAAGTTTCTTCCACCATAAAAATAATGAACAAAATAAAAAAAACAATTAATATAATTTTTTAACTTAGTTTTTGTAGGCAGTATTTTGACAAAAATTGAATAGTAGGCCTTGTACAATTTTTACAATTGAGTGTAACGAATTTACAAATTTAGCTAAACGCATATTGTGCACCCACAATAATTGTATAATTGTCCTTTCTTTTAATAATTTGAAATAAGATCATATTATTATTATTTTTTTGTTTAATGCGCTTCGACTGCAGAGGTCATTTGCGCTTTACCTGTTTTGTTTCTGTGTTTTCTTTCCTTAGTTGAATCCAGGTTGTATTCTATGTATTTCTTTTATTGGAATTTATATTTTGTCGTACAAGTTAAGTGCCTTTAGGTATTGTATGGTGTTTTTATTGCAGTTAGTTTATTGAGATTTGCGCTCAATCTGTTTGATGTTGAGAAAGTGTTTCTTAGCGTACCATACTTTGGACAACTGCAGATTATATGTTCTACTGTGATGAGCGCGTTACAGGTTGTGCATATGTTTCGGGGTTTATTTTGAAGTATCGTTTGATGCGTAATTAATGTATGCCCTAATCTGAGACGATGTATAATGTTAGAGTCTTTTCTATCTGTTATCTTTAGTCTCCATTTAGTGATGCTGGTTTTACATTTTTAGAAGGGCGTTGCTTCTGTCCCAATTCTGTTGCCATAAACTATTCATTTTGCTTTTCATAAATTTTGCCAGGTTTGGGTATGTTGCTATATCGGTTTTAGGCTGTGATAAGTCGTTGGCTGCTAAATGGGCAGCTGTATCTGCTCTCTCGTTACCAATGATCTTAATATGTCCCGGTATCTATACGAATTTAATTACAAATTTTTGATCTGCGAGATGTTTGATAGTGCATATAATCATTTGTATTATAGGGTTTTCATTGAACGTGTTTAGTATACTGACTAGAAAACTGTGCGAATCACTAGCTATCAGTAATCGTTTATTATTTGTGGCAAATTCACAGAAGCGTAGCGCTTCCCATATCGCATACAGTTCGGCTTCGTAGATAGAAGTATAAATCGGCATTGACCAACTATGTTCTACGTTATTTGCTGAGAAAGCTGCCCCTACACCTATATTGGTTTTGGATCCGTCTGCATAGACTATTAAGTAGTCTTGATGTTCATCCAAAATTTTATTAAATTCAGTTTGGTATACAGATGGGGGTGTATTTTCTTTTGGAAATCTGGATAGCTCGTTGATTATATTGGGGATGACACTAGCCACGGCGGGACCTCTAGTGATCCTACCTTAATTATGGAAGGAATTTTGAAATTTATCTTTTCAAGTATACGTGTGATATTTAGAGCTAATGGCTTGTGCAATTTTTGCCAGTTGGTAATGAGCGGGTTAGTTGAAAATAAAACATCATAGTTTGGGTGTTTTTCTTGAGCTCTAATTTTGCATGCATATCTTAACATTTTTGTTTGCCGATGCAGGTCAACTGGTAACAAGCCAGATTCACAGCAGAGACTTTCGCTAGGACTTGTATAAAAGGCACCTAGTGCATACCTAATTCCCGCATTTTGAATTGTTTGCAGTGGTTTGAGAACACTTGGAGCAGCTGATGAGTACGCCTCACAACCGTAATCGATTTTGCTTTGTATTAGTGCTCTGTATATTTGCAATAGGATCTCCGGCTCTGCTCCCCAATGTGAATGAGATAGGGCATTCATTACGTTTAGACTTTTCTTACAACGCTTTATCAGATCGGTTATGTGTTGTTTCCATGAAAGAGTGGAATCTAGTGTTACCCCAAGGATAACACCATAATTCTTACACAAGACAGGATTGTTATTTAATGTTAACCGTGGTCCGTAGTGAGGTTTTCGGAGTTTACAGAAATGTATTGAATAAGTTTTGTCTAGTGATAGTGTGAAACCTATATCTTGGGCATTTAGTGATATCTGATCTATAGCCTGCTAGAATTTTCGAATTATTTGTCCTACGATAGGTGCGGAGTGTAGAATCGCCAGGTAGTCAGCGTATAGGTATTTAGTGACATCTTCAGATCTATCGGATACTAAAGAGTTGATTACTATTGCAAACAGGGTAACACTAAGAGTGGATCCTTGAGGAATGCCATTTTCTAAAAATCTGACGGATGAAAAAGCGTCGCCTACTCGCACTCGGAGTAGTCGATTTTCGAGGAAGGAAGATATAAATATTGGTAGGTTTCCCCTTAGACCACAGTCATAAAGATCTTTTAGTACCCCATACCTCCATGTCATGTCGTATGCCTTTTCAATATCGAAGAATATGGCAACAGCATGATGTCTTTCTGCAAAAGCCTTTAACACCACATCTTGCAAGTAAACTAGTAGATCCGTTGTACATCTATATTTTCTGAAACCAGTCTAGCAGTTTGTTAGATATTCCTTTTCTCCAGTATCCACATTAATCTCCTACTGATCATTCGCTAGAGTACATTTGCTATGCATGAAGTTAAGCTTATAGGTCTGTAACTGGAAGCGTAGTATGGGTTTTTAACATTTTTAAGGATAGGTAAAACAGTTGCTTCTTTCCATTTTCGCGGATATAGTTCCTTAGTCCAGTTTCTGTTAAATACATTTCGGAGCAGTTTTTTATATCCTGTTGTTAGATTGCGTAGCATTTCGTACGAGGTCAGGTCCAGCCCATGAGCGGATGATTTGCTACATTTCAAAGCGATGTTTAGTTCTTTAATAGAGAATGGCGCATAGTACTCGTATTTGTTACTATCCAGGAAATCTAGTTTAATCTCCAGATTGATTTTAGTTCCTAAGAAGGAAGGATTATAGTTTTGGAACTGCTGGAAAATTCAAATTGGTCCGACAGAAGTTCTGTGACTTGATTTGGATTACTGGTAATATCGTTTCTGTTTATCTCCAACTGTATGGGGTACGCGTTACGCTTGCCTGATATGGATTTCATTCTCCTCCAAATCTCTGTGTTTGGAGTATTATGATTGATGCTGCTGACATAATTATGCCAGGAGTCCCTTTTACTCTGTAGAGTAACTCTTCGTGAAAAAGCTCTAGCTTTTTTAAATAAGATCAGGTTTTCGTTTGTCGGATATTTTCGAAAGTTGTTTAGTGTACGCTTTTTGGTTTTATAGACTCTTGAACCACTTGATTCCACCACGGCATCTTGCGGTTGGTTAATTTACCACCAATTTTCGGAATTGCAGCGCTAGCTGCACTGATTATGTCATTTGTGACTTCGTCTATATTGGGAGTTGAGGAGTTTATATCAATGCGTGTATGTAGGCGAGCTTGGAACACATCCCATTTTGCCTTAGCAAAATTCCATTTGACGGGGCTTATCATAGGTGCGTCTTCATGTTCCGTCTTTATAACTATCGGAAAATGGTCACTGAAATTTAGATCATCCAATACTGTCTAAGAAAATAGTGTGGCTATACATGGAGTTACTATTGTTAGGTCTACTGCTGTAAAGGAACCAGATCTGGCGCATAGATGAGTATTTTCTCCCGTGTTCATTAGAAATAGATGATGTATATCTAGTATGTTTTCGAGCTTTTTGCCACCAGTATCTGAACGTGAGGAATCCCATAGGTAACTTTGAGCATTAAAATCCCCAGTTAGCATAAACGGAACAAGTAGCTGACTAACGAGATCTTCAACGTCTTGCTGTTGCCAGTTTGTGTATGGTATAATATATATATATATATATATATATATATATATATATATATATATATATATATATATATATATATATATATATATATATATTGCACACTGTAATTTTAGTGGTGCAGATAGTTTTACAGCAACAGCTTGTAGTTCGGTTTTGATAGGTAGTACAGTACACTGGATATCCTCTCTGATTACAATTGCCACTCCACCTTTTGCTCTATGTGTACATAACGCATCTTTTCTAATTATATTGTATCTGCGTAGCAGGAAGTTTTTCTCCGGTTTGAAGTGGGTTTCTTGCAAACACAATATTATAGGGTTGAAATCGTTAATAATTTTTTTCAATTCACAGTAGTGATGAGCAAAACCATTACAGTTCCACTGGACAATAGTTCCCATGATTAAATTGATATGTAAGAGATAAAAACATTGAATTTTATGGACGATTAACGATATTCTCGGGTTTAACAATGTATAAATAAAATTCTGTTCGTAAGAACGTAAAAAGATGTGCATAAATAAAAGAAATGTGTATAAATAAACAAAACAGTAATAAATTAACAATAAATTAACAATGGACAATAAACAATAAAATATTGTTTTATATCACAGTCCAAATTAACAAAAAATATCACAGTAATAGATATCACAGTTCAAAAATCACAAAAAATATCACAGTAATTAATAAGTTGTGTCGTTGTATGCGACGGTAGTTACCTTTCTCGGTCTTCTGCCGCCCCCTTCTTTCTTTTTCTTAGTTTGAGACTCTTGTTGAGTGCCCTCAGAGGTTACAGAGTCATCCTCAGATGCAGATATGCTGTCAACAGACTCACGTTTCCTTTTCTCCAAACTAGGAGAAGTGGTACGAGAAGGAGGAAGCGGTTTTATTGTATAATAAATTGATATTTACGTTTAGTAATGAATCTTGGATAGATTTATTAACGCAGCATATTACGGTGATCAAATTCAAGTGTGCACTATTGCTAACTTTTTTATTGTTGAAGCTAGGGGTCGGTTAAATTAGAGAAATAGTAGTATTCCTTCCGCTGATTAAGAAAATCAATTGAACATCGCGTTTCCGAGTTATTTTAAAAAATGTAGTTTTCTTATAGGGTATATTTATACCCTAATCGATTGCCAAAGCTTTTCTTACGATAAAAGGTTATTATGAATTTCAGCCTAAAACAAAAAATAAAGGAGATATGAACCTATTTGACTTATCATCTTGGCGGGCATAACATTTAAAATAAAAACAAAACAACACGAATCAATTGGTTTATTTTTTGTTCAAATTATTTTTTTTAGCCTTCTTCGACCAATTTTTGGATGTAAGCCTCACCAACTGTTTTCCATTGTTGTCTGTTTTGTGCCATTTTTTTCCAGCCTAGTTCGGCGTGTCTTTTGTCGTCCACCCAACGCATTTGGGGTCTTCTACGCTGTCGGTTTCCTAGCCATGGTCTCCACTCTTCAATCTTTGCGTTCTATCTGGAGTCTGTTTGCCTAGCGTTGTGTCCTGCAAATTGCTATTTTAGGCTAGCTACGCTAGCTGCTCTTTTCTGATGTCTATAATCTTTGTTCTTTTTCTTATCCACTTGTTTTATTTTCTGTCATTCAGGGTAATTTCCAACATTTGTCTTTCCATTGCTCTCTGAGCCTTTATCAATCTGTCCACATTTTCTTTGTGAAAGTCCATACCTGGGCGCCGTACGTCTTTGTTGGGATTATACATTGGTCGAACACCCTTGTTTTAAGCTATTGAGGGATCTCCCTGTTTCTGACTATATATCTCAATTTGCCAGACTTACTCTTCTTTTGACTTCTGCCCTCTGATTCATTTCGTTTAGCGTTATTCGTTGGTCGCTTGTTCCAAGCTGGTACCTTCTAGTTTTATGTCTATTTCTTCTCCTGTATTTGTTATTATTTTTGTTTTAAGATGTTCATCCTCAAATCCATCACCATGGAGTTGACTTTTAATTCTGTCACCATAGAGTCTAGTTGTTCCATATTTGAGGTAATTAACACTATGTCATCTGCATATTTTAGATGGTTTAAATATTCCTCGTTTACGTTGATGCCTTTTTCTTTCCAGTTCAGATTTTTCAACATGTCCTCCAGGCTCAATGTGAATAGTTTAGGAGATAACGGGTCGCCCTGTAGAACCCCTCTGCTTATAGGAATAGGTTCGGTTTCTTCGTTTAGCGTTGTACATGTTGCCTGTTCATGATAGATGTCTTCAATGACCGGCGTGTATCTGTAGTCCATTCCGGCGTTCCTTAAGGATTGTTGGATTGCCCAAGTTTCAACTGAGTCGAAAGTTTTGTCGTAGTCTATTAGAGCCATATACAGAGGGAGGTGGTATTTTTCGATTAATATTTTGAATGTGAGTAGATGTTCGATTGTGCTAAACCCTTCGCGGAATCCTGCCTGCTCGTAGGACGTATACAATTCTATTTTATTGTTTATTCTATTTAGTACTATTCGTGATAGGAGTTTATAGACCTGCGATAATAGTGTTATTGGTCTATAGTTCTTGAGATCTCTTTTGTGTCCTTTTTTGTACAGTAAAGTTGTTGTGGCTTCTTTCCATTTTGTCGCTACTTTCCCTGTCTTTAGGCATTCATTGAATAGGATTTTTAATGTGTTGATAACTTCTTCTCCTCCTTCTATTATTAGTTCTTTTGTTATACTGTCTTTGCCTGGTGCTTTCTCCTTTTTCATGTCATTTAGTGCGCTTCTTATTTCTTCTGTATCATTCTCCGCCATCTCCTCCGAGTGTGTGTTTATTATTTCTCTCTCTATGTTTTTTATGGTTTGGAGAGTAGGTCGTTGTCGGATTCTGTCCTTTACTGCTATTGTGTTTTTGTGTAATTTTTGTCTCAGAACTTTCAGGTTTTGAGTTTTCTTAATGACCTCCTGGATCTGTTCATCTTGTTTGTTTAATTTGTTCTGTTTGATAGTTTTCTTATTGATTTGTTTAGTTTCACAATTTCGGTGCTTTTATGTTTCTTTTGTTTTATCAACTCTCTTCTTTTATTTAGTAACGGTTTTACTTTCTCCGAGAGTGGAATGCTGGGTGTTCTTTGTATTGGACTAATTTTGTTAGCCGATTCTATGATTGCTCTTGTTAAGGTTTTGTTTATTTCGTTTACATCCATGTTGGTGTATTCTTTGATTTTTAATCTGTTTTTAATTTCGTTTTGGTATGACTCCAATTTTTCTTTTATTACTTGGATGCTGTGTCTGTATTGGTTGTTTTTTATCTTTTTTACTTAACTTAGCTTTGCACTTATGTGCAATTCAGCTCTGACTTGTCTATGGTCACTTCTTGTTGTAAATGTGTTTAGTACTTCGGTGTCTTTAATTATTTGTTGTTAATACATAGTCGATTCCGTTTTTCGTATTTCCATCTGGGCTTAGGCAGGTCCATTTGTTTTGCGGTTTCTTTTTAGCAAATGTATTCATTGAATAGAGGTTTTCTTATGCCGTAACCGCAATTTCCGACTTTTAGCTCTGTGTTGCGTTGCTTTTTGCCTAGTTTGGCGTCAAAGTCTCTCATGACCAATTTGTATTTGGTTGAGTAGTCTTTGAGCGCTGTCGACACCTCTTCATAAAAATGTTCTACTTCTTCTTCACTATGTGATTGAGTCGGGGCGTATACTTGGATTATTTGTATATATACTTTGTTGTTTATCTTCAATACTACACATGCGACTCTACTGGATATTGACTTGTGCATTACTGTTCTTTCTATTGTTTTCTTTGAAATGATGAAACCTACGCCTCCTAGGCTATTTTATTCACAATTTGAATAGTACAGAATATTACCTGACTGTAGTCGTATTGCTCTTTCTTCCTCTCTTCTGACTTCTGCCAGACCCAGTATGTTCCATTTAATCCTTTTTAGTTCTTCTTCCAAATCATTCAATCTATCATCAGTCCTTAGTGTTCTGATGTTATACGTTCCAATCTGTATCTTTGTTATGGCTTTTCTAGTCTTTGGTTTATTTAGCGAATGTGTCTGGATGAAGATTCATACCCACCTGGGGTATCTTTCAATGTGTTTTTTCACTCGCCATTTTGCAGTTGAGGGTACCAGCGTTAATCTTCCACGTTGGCTTATGACGGGTTGGAAGATAGGTAGGGAATGTATGGGTGGGAATAAATTTGGATGGGTAGGATGTAGGGGTTTGGACCAGATTCTTTTCAGTTGTGGAAATTGTTAGATTAGAATTATTAGAAAAGCTTATATTCAATTTTCGAATATATCTCCTTGCTCAATACATTTTTGGGTACTCTTCTTGTAGCCTTTAAAACCGTACGTGCATCTACGCTACGTATGATATTGTTATCGCTATCTGAAGATCTTCAATATTATTGTAACGCTTTTGGTAAACCTCATTTTTAAAAATCCCCAGAAATAAAAATTCATTGGTATAATGTCTGGAGAATGTGGACGCCAACGAACTGGTCCCCTGGTAGCAATAATGCAATCAAATCCACTTATCAAATTATTGACGTTTTGAGCATTGTGTGGAGGCGCACAATCTGCTGAGAAAACACTCTCTGACGATCAGCTAAATTAAGGTCATCAAAAAACTCTTCTAAAATGGTTCGGAGAAAATGTAGGTAGCGATCGCTTGTTAAAGTGCCTTCGTAAAACACTGGTCCGACGATTTTTGAGCCAAAAAGATCACACCATATATTTAAATTAAAGCGTGGATTACACGGAACATTTCGCATTAGATTTTCATTACTCCAGTAATGATGATTTTTTCTATTATACATGCCTCTATAGCTGAAATTAGATTCATCGCTCCAGAGAATTAGCCTTTCGAAATCAGGGTTTGCATTTTTTGTATTTACAAACCATTGGCAAAATATAATTCTTCTTTCTTGGTCGCCTGGTAAAAGACTTTGAGTAGGCCTGTATTTATACGTCACGTATTTATGTTTTTTCAAAATATTCCGTATAGTTCCGAAACATAATCCATAATCTCTCATGAAATCTCATAAGGAATTTTGGCGATTTACTTCAAAATAAGCTAGCACATTTATTTCCGTTTCTTCATTCATCACAAATCTTTTTTTAACATACCTTTGGCAAAAAAATTTTCGTTTGATCTAAATTTTCTGTGTAATTTCAGAAAATATCCTCGATCTGGATCTATTCTTTCTGGAACAGGGCATTATACCGTTCAAGAGCACGATCAGCATTTTTTTTACATGGTATGTATGCTTCATGCATATCATATGTTTCTAAATGCGTAAAAGTCACTATAATAATTTGTATCAGTTAACACTGAAATGAATTGTTTCACAAAAATAATTTATGAACGTAAAAATGACAAGATTTGTTGGTTTTATTGTTTTGCATAACATCCCCAAATGATTTAGAAATAAAACTAGCTAAACACAATTAAAGGACGTACTTTAGTACTAAATTAAATAATAAATATAGCATATTTTGTATAATATTTCGTTTTTATTTAAATTTTATGGTGTCTTGTAAGCGAAAAGTGAATAGGCTCATATCTCCTTTATTTTTGGTTTTAGGCTGAAATTCATAATAAACTTTTATGTGAAGAAAAGCGTTGGCAATCGATTAGGGTATACATATACAGGAGGTCTCATTTAAGAAAACTACATTTTTTAAAATAACTCGGAAACATGATGTTCAATTGTGTTTCTGTTACTACCACGTTAATCAGTGGGAGGAATACTACTACTTCTCTAATTTAACCGACTTCGTAGCTTCAATAATAAAAAAGTTAGCAATAGTGCACATTCGAATTTGATCACCGTATATATATATATATATATATATATATATATATATATATATATATATATTGTTAATTTTTGTTTTATTAAAGTTTTGGAAATTTATGAAATGCTTTTCATAATTTTCTAATACCCGTTTGCACTTAGCTCTCAGTACTAATTCTTCACTGAAGATCTTTCAGCTGCCTGATAAAAACAAATAATCTTAATTAAAATTTTCTACAAATTAGTCACAACTGCGCATTTTTCAAAATAATTAGCTTAGATATGAATAGGCAGTCAAATGCAAAGCTAAGGTACATGGAACAGGATCCAAAAGAAGACCCCAAAACCAAATTCTAAATAATTATGGAAAAAGTCACATATCCACTTAAAAATTTCTTTCATTATAAAAATAAAACAAAATAATGGGCAAAATAAACAATTAATGGAATTTGATTAGTTTAATTTTCGCCAGATTGAATAGAAGGCCCTGCAGATTTTCAGCACAGAGTGTAGCGAATTTACCAATTTATTCATATGCCTACAATGATTGCATAATAATCATCATATTTTTAATCATGTGATATAAGAATTATTATTTTAAGATTTTGACCTTTAGTAATGTACTTTTGACGAAAATTGGTGTATAATTTTTTCTATTTTTATCAAATTCTCAAAATTTACGAAATACTTTTAATTTGCAAATACTTTCTTATTAAAATCTCTGTAATAGGTTCCTAGTAAGCACATCTCTCAGTACTAATTTATAACTGAGCTTGTTCAACTACCGGACAAAAAGAAATTATGTCAAATTTGATCCAAATTAGTCACAATTATATATTTTTAACGAGGCACGTGTGGTTATTTCAAATCTTACTGCATGAACTCAGCTTGCACATAAGAACAAGGTACATTTAAGTATATATTTTTGAATATGTTCATATATTCATAAAGGGTGAAACGCAGAGCAAACCTACCAAGAAAAAAGCGAAAAGAAATTCTACTTAAAGGATAATATAGAATAACAACAATAAATTGAATCTTTGATAGAGTTATTCTAGATTTTTTATATTTCCATTAAAATTTGTGAAACACGTTCCATAATTTTCTAATAACCGTTCTCGAGGAAAAGTTAAAGCTGGTGGGGTGTAGTTCTCCGATGCACTTATGCAGCATACCGCCATTACAATTTGCCCACGTTCACCACTGGAAATCTTCACTACGAGCCTTTTGCCCTTTGCAGTGAGAACCTTGGGCAATTTGTAAGGTACAGTTGCTAAACCAGTCTCGTCCATATTAAATATATAATGTGGGGTATAATTTCTTTTTTCATACAACGTTTTTAAATTTTGATAAAATCTTCATACTTGCATCTTATTAAAACCCATGATCCTTGCCATTGAACACTTCTCTGGCTGGCACAGAGATATTGTGCCGCTTGCAAAATCACGACACCCATGATTCTCCAGCCATTCTGATTTCCTTGTTAAACTTATTCTGGATGTTCTTGATCTACGCAAATTTAAATGCAGCAATTTGCAAGTTCTTTTTTGTTACACCATAAAATATTTCATCCAAACATGTCACCTGATTTGCCAGCTCCGTTTCCATTCCATTCCATATGCTTCTGAATCGACCTAAAATGGAAATGGAAGAGCAACCGAATAATTTCTTGAACTATACCAACCTAGAGATGTTGGAAACTTGCTCAATTTCAGACGTTTTCTTAAAGTAGACTCCCTTGTACTCATTTGGGCAGCTATTCTCCTTTTGCTCACCTCCTGTTCAAGTTTGCGATTATTTTCTGCAGTAAAAACAAGCCGTCTGTTACTTACTACTTTGTATCGAGCAGCCCGCGTAGTTGTCATTGTTCTGAGTAAATAAATGTAAATAAGTAGGTACCTAGGTGCCATAATAATTAAAGCAAATATTTGTTGTGTATAAGAGTATGCACTGTGAACTCTTGTGCTTTCAACATTGCGTACTCTTGTACATTTAGCATTTAACCTCTTGAATTTGTGTCTCTAATAAATCGGAAGCAATTTCAAGCAAATGTAATGAATCAGTCGTTTGTACGAATCAGTATGCATGAAAAAATAAAAGTTCAATATTACAGGCATGTACATACCTTTTTTCTACAAACGTCGAAAAATGACGAGGTTCGCGTATTAATAACAATATGCGAAATTACACTTTTTTTGATTTTACTATGTTACCATAACAAAGTGCGCGAAATATTGTGCATACATATTTCGCGCAATGCATGTAAACTCTTATGAGGTTGTTGTATTTTAACTTTTATGGTCCTCAATCAAGCAGAAATCCAAGAAAAAAATTGTTTAAAAGTATTTTAAGGGATATACATATTTTGATGGTTGTAGAAAGAAAATTGTTTGTAACACGTGCGCGAACTACTTTGGTGATCTCGAACTAGATACAAAAATAACTATTATATCACAGAAACTAGACAATCCAAATATTACACCACAGCACTCCTAACGTGTAAACAACTCTTTTGGCAGGAAATGATGAAACCTATATAGATTACTTCTATTGACCTCGTGGTTATTTGGTTATGTGATTATTATTATAACAATTAATTGATTTTGACATGTAGTAATGCATATTTCCAAAAATTATTTACGTAGCATATCTGTTCATGTTTCATAATTGTTGAAATTCAAAGTGGTATACCTGATTGTAAAATATTTTTTTTAATCTCGGAAATTATGGTTATAAATTCCTAATAATCTCTTGAGCCTCTCAGTGCTGAAATATAACTGAGCTTGTTCAAATACCTGACAAACAGAAATCACATTAAATTAAATTTTATCCAAATTAACCATAATTGCACATTTTTTAACGAGGCGCTTACGATTGTTTCCCAAGCTATTTAATGAATTTAGCTGTCATGTAAATACCATGTTCATTTGTGTAGATATTTTTGAATACGCAGCGAAGGTCCAAATTCTAAATAAAGAACCATATGGCCCACTTTCTTTCATTTAAGAGTAAAACAAGATAATGGCCAAAGTCAACAGGCAGTAGAATTTTGTTAGTAAGTGTTTTGGTCGCATTTGACAAAAATGGCATAATAGGCCTTGGAAGATTTTTACAAATTAGTGTAGCGAATGTACAAATTGAGCCAAATGCATAGTATATACCTACTTACAGAATTGGATTCTTTTTAATAATTTGAAATAAGGCTACATTGTTTTTGTTTTTAATAATAAATTGATTTTAACAATATGTATTGGATATTTGATAGATCCATTAACGCACTATGAATACATTATGATTAAGGATATGTACAGGGTGGACCGATTTCGATGGGATTGCAGGGTATCTCGGTAACTATTACTGTTAGAGCAAAACTGTTCACGTTCCATTGTTTTAAATTATTGCATCGCCTACTTACAAAAGTGCAAACTAACAAATTCGCTTGTAATTCCGTAATTTTCTAAAAGAACCTCTATAAACTATATATTGTTGAAAAACTTATAAAATAAGGATTTTAATGAAGTCAAAGCCAACTATGGTTTCCATTTAAAAAAAACTAAGTTTACGTGGCATCTCGACTATTGGTGACCAAATTTAAAATTGACTACTCTATTTGATTCTACGCTAAAAACTGCACAAGAAATGTCTTTACACTTTTTCCTGAATTTTTATCAACAGATGAGATATGGAACCCTATCGAAATTTGGAAAAATTCAATTTTGGTCCCCAAAAATGAAAAAAGATAGCAAATTTTTGTTTTCGCTGTTTAATTTGTCTCAAAAAGTTGGCCTAATACTACGTGAACAGTTTTGCTCTAACAGTAATAGTTACCGAGATACCCTGCAATCCCATCGAAATCGGTCCACCCGGTACAGTGTGACCTGTAAAGTCCGCATCATGTGGGATTATTTTATTAATAGTTTTCTTCGAAATTTGACTTTGGAGTCAATTTCGGCTTCGATCAGGATGACAATTAACAAAAAAAATAATATTCACGTGATTCGCATTATCTATCAAATGTTAATTTTTTTTTCAATTTTTTCTCAAAATATCGAAAAAAATTATTAGAAAAGGTTTTTCTAAATGCAATTTTTAGCCCATGTGCAATTTCAGCTGTATAAGATAATTTATATTTTTTGCCATTTTTTTTGTAAATTGCACCACTGTTGCAAAATAAGACTCAACGCAACCTACAAAAAACTTCTTACTTTTGACAATGCTTTATTCCAGACACATGTTCTTTAAAGTAGTGCCATTTTAAATATGTGTTTTTCTACAAATTACAAATAGAGCTATTAAAATTTAGTCATTCATTTGTTTCTGACTCTGTATAAAGTAACTTCATAAATTAACTATTTTTGAAAACGTAGTTTGTATCTAAAAGTAATAATAATAATATTGAGAAAATAGTTTAATTGAAAAGGGTCAAATTTTCTAATAAAGAAAATCATTACATGACGATTCAAAACTGTATTTTAGAGATAAGGCTCCTTAGTATCATAAACTCCACTAAAGATGTATCAAAAAGAACAATTGTTTGTATTGAACGCATTGGAAGGCATACAGAAACCCTTTTGAATTTTTTTGGAAAAAAATTGGCAGATAATGGGTATCACGTTGGTTAATTTTCATCTCGATCGAAGCAGAAATTGGTGCCAGGGTCAATTATCAAATAAAGCTATTAATAAAAAAAATCCTATATGATGCGGATTTTACTGGTCACACTATGTACATACAAGGTGTCCCACGACGTTTTAACAGTCCAACATCTTGAAAACTGTTCAAATGACAAGCATGAAATTTGGCAGTTATAAACTGTCGAAACTGATGCTTATATCTACCATAAAGGGACTCTCGGTTTTCTTCTGATTTCTGGTTACGTGACTCCAACATAATTTTTTTAATGCGACAACCGGTATAACATTACATTTTTTAATAGACCTTTCAACATTTTTTAATAGACCTTTCAAAAAGAAATTCAACCATTACACACTTCTCGGGGGTGTGGCATAAACTGGACCTTTTAAGTAACCCCAGAGAAAGAAATCCAAAGGTACAATATCCGGAGAGCGGGGTGGTCACAGAATTGTATCATTTCGACCAATCCATTTTTCAGGAAATACAGGTTATACCGGTTATCTCATTAAAAAAATTATGTTGAAGTCACGTGACCGAAAATGAGAGGTAAACCGGAAATCTTTTTAGGGTAGATATAAGCATCATGTTCGGCAGTTTATGATTGCCAAATTTCATACTTGTCATTTGAACAGTTTTCGAGATATTGGACTCTCAAAACGTCATGGGGCACCCTGTATATATATATATATATATATATATATATATATATATATATATATATATATATAGTAAATTTTCTATGATTTCATTAGAATTTCGGAAATTTTAGAAATACTTTTCATAATTTTCTAATAATCTTTTGAATGCAACTCTCGGTACTAATTTTTTACTGAGCATCTTCATCTACCTACCTGATAAAAATAACTCAAAATTGAATTTTATCCAAATTAATCATACCTGTAGAATTTTTAAAAGAAATTGTTCAGATATTAATAAGTTGATAAAGGCAGATCATGGGAAAGGATCCAAAAAAGTCCTAAATGCTAAATAATGAATAATTAAGGAAAAACTCACATCGTTATAAATGTTTATCAAAATAAAACAATTTAATGGATAAAACAAACAATTAGCGGAATTTAATCAGTTGATGTTTTAAAGTTAGTATTCTGCCAAAACATAATTGGATAAGAGAATTTGAAGATTTTTACGAAAGAGTGCAGCGAATTGGAAGTTTACTTAAATACCTACAATAATTGCATAATAGTGATTCTTTTTCTAATCATTTGAAATAAGATTCACTATTATTATTTTATTAATAAATTGACTTTAACGTTTAGTAATGTTCTTTTGACAAGAATTATTAACTTAATGCATTACAATATTATAATATCATGCATTAAAAGTTCAAAGTGGTTGATAAAATTCTTATTTTTTTTATCAAAATCGCGAAAATTTACGAAACACTTTTAATTTTGATATAAATTCCTGAGCGCTTCTATCAATATAATTTTTTACGGAACGTCTTATACCACCTGACAAAAACAGCACAATTGTTTAATATTGTAATTAAAAAAATATTAAATTTTATCCAAATTAATCTTCAGTGTGCATTTTTTAGCAGCGCGCTTATTATTATTACAATAATTATTACTACTATTTTAATAATTTGATTGAATAATTGATTTTGACGTTTAATAATTTTTCAGGTAATTATTAACGTAGGAGGAATATTTTTATTAAAATCTCGGAAATTTATGGTCATAAAATCGTAGTGATCTCTTGAGCACACCTCTCAGTAGTCATTTATAACTGAGCTTCTTTAACTATCTGACAAAAAGAAGACACAATAAATTAAATTTTATCCAAATTAATCACGGCGTTTCTGATCATTTCAAAAATTATTTAATGAAATTAGTTAGCGTATACCTACGAGACGAGGCTTATGTGTGTACAGGGTGGTTTTTTTTCGTTAATATTATAGGGTATAGGCTAAACGGTAAGAGATACAAAGAAACTGAGATACGTGTCCCGTTCTCTTGTTTAGTGTTTAGTTTAATGGCGCAATCGGATCTACGCTAACTAAATTGGTTTCGAAGATACAGAGTGATCTTCAAAATCTGCCGGTTTTTATTATCTCTTATGACGCGGTTATTTATGGAGATAAGAAAAAGCTTTGGATACGAAAGTTTTATGACTTTTTACGTTGAATCCAGTGGCGTTCTTAAAACATATAGATGTTTGATTTTTGATATATTATCAAAAGTAGCATTTTCTTAAATGGGACACCCTGCATCTGACAATCTGAAAAATTGCATTTTTCTTGAGATTGCAACAATATATAACACTTAATATTTTGCATTGTCCTAAATAGCTAAAATACTAAAAACATTTTTTTAATTCGTCATGGATTTAATCAATTCTTTGTTTTATAATAGGCATAATAAAATTGCAGATAATAACAATAATAAAACATTAATAAATTAAAACAACAACTACAAAAACAAGAAAAGATTTATAACAACTCAACAGTAATTATTTCAAATACTTATATATAACAATTAGCATAGGTGGTTAATCACAAAAGGCGCTCAAATTGTCTTCCATTCTGCTCGATGCATTTTGGGCTCTGCTTGTAACTGAACGAGTGGCGTTATAGATATGAATATTTGGAACTCTTCCAATGCAATTAATAAAATTTGCTCTGAGTTCTTCTACAGTATTACTTCGGGTTTTCTAGACTTCATTTTGATAGATCCCCAAAAATAAAATTCGAGTGGCGTCAGGTCGGGGAACGCGGAGGCCATCTGTTTGGTCCATATGTACCAAGCCAATTTTCGCCAAAATTGACATTTAGTAAGTCCCTTACCATGTGGCTATTATGTGCTGGAGCACCGTCTTGTTGTAAATAAACATTATTTCTTGCAGCTAATGGCATGTTATCCAACTCCATTATTACACATTCTTCCAAAATTTGGATGTATACTTGAGCATTCAAATTTTCATTAAAATTCTGTAGTTAAGGACTGTGTTTTGATATAGCGCCAACATACATGGAACCCAAACCGTCCTTGTTGTATCCTGGCGACCGTCTGATGGGGTTTATGTTTGACCAATATCGATGATTATTTCGATTAAAATTCCTTCGCTAGATATAAAAGCCTCGTCGGTCCATATTATATTTGAAAAAATTGGGATTCCGATTAATCTGCTGCGAATACCAATGACAAAATGTTAAACGCCGCTCTTCATCTCCAGGATGTAAGTTATGAAACCTTTCTTATTTTATATGGTTTATACTTATGCTTTCTTAACGTTTTTAAAACTTTAGATTTACTTGTGCCAATATCTTTCTCAATATTACGGCTAGATATCGTCGGATCAGCAGCAACACAAGCTAATGTATTTATTTCATCTCTTTCTCTGTTTGCCTTATTGTAAATCTTACTTCTTGGTTTTCCAAATGATCCATACTCATTTAAATTGTGATATAATCTTTCAAATATTTGTTGTTCTGTCTGTCGTCGTTCCGGATAACGCTCAAAATATAAGTCTAGAGCTGTGTCTTTATTTTTATTACTCTCAATGTAGCACTCAAGCATATTTAATTTTTCATAATTTTGAAAATTATTCATTTTAATCACCTTGTTTAAAAATATAATCGGAAACGAAATAAGAATACCAATACATAATTGTTACTGCATTTTATGACATGTAAACAAACAAAAACAGTTGCTTAAAACATTCAATTAATGGCAAACTAAAAAAATGTTTTTTAGTATTTTAGCTAATTAGGACAATGCAAAATATTAACTGTTATATATTGTTGCAATCTCAAGAAAAATGCAATTTTTGAGATTATCAGATACAGGGTGTCCCATTTAAGAAAATGCTACTTTTGATAATATCTCAAAAATCAATCATCTATATTTTTTAAGAACGCCACTGGATTCAACGTAAAAGTCATAAAACTTTCGTATCCAAAGCTTTTTGTATCTCCATAAATAACCGAGTCATGAGATAATAAAACCGGCAGATTTTTAGAATCACTCTGTATCTTCGAAACCAATTTAGTTAGCGTAGATCCGATTGCGTCATTAAACTAAAAAGTACAAAAGAGAACGGGACACGTATCTTAGTTTTTTTTTGTATCTCTTACCGTTTAGCCTATACCCTATAATATTAACGAAAAAAAACCACCCTGTACATATCTTTAGTAATATTTTTGTATATGAATAAACGGAGAAACACAGATCTGGACAAAAATCGAAAGGGAAGACCCAAATTCTAAATAAAAAATAACACGAACCTCTTAAAAGTTACTTTCCATTATAAAAATAAAGCAAAATGAACGAAATAAACAATTTTTAAATCTTAGTAATTTAGTTAGTATTTTGATAAAACAAAAAATTGTATAGTAAGCCTTAGAAGCTTTTTAGGAATGAGTATAATGAATTTACAAACTTAGGCAAATGCATATTATGTATCAATAAAAATTGTACAATTATTCTTTTTAATAATTTGAAATAAGATTTTATTGTTATTATTTTTATAATAAATTAGTAATGGATGTTTGATTGAATTATTAACGAACCCTGTTAATACATTACATAATACACAAAGAAAAAGATTCCCTCGAGCGTTGTTGAACCTACAACATATGTTTTACTAGGTTCAAATCCCACTGCTGATCTTTTTCTTTCTGTATTTAAAAAAATATTCTAATTATATAACTTACGGATATCTATGCGTTCGTTAAAAATAAATAACTCACAACCATCACTATACATAATTAAAATACTTAGCTTTTGGGTTTTTAAATGGTATATTTTTATATTATATAAATCTATAAGTTTCATTACAAATTACAGTTATCGTCCGCAGTAAGTGGTATTGTTTGTAAGAGTTGCTTGAATGAAAACGCGATTTCGTCTTTTTTATATTTCATAAATTTGTTCTAACACCTCAAACATTTCTTACAGATATTGTCACTTACTGAGGACGATAACTGTAATTGTTATCGAAACGTAAAGGTTTATATAAAATATAAACATAAAAATACACCATTTAAAAACCCAAAAGCTATTTTCTTTAATCGTAAGTGTTTGACTAAACTTGTTACACCCATTTTTAAAAGACTTCTAAGGGTTAGGTAGCAGGTATGCAATTCTTGTTTTTGTCAAAATACTAATTAATGAAACTCTATCAGTTGTGTATTTTGGTCTTTATTTTACTTTACTTTTATAATGGAAGGAACTTTTAAGTGGGCCATGTTTTTTTTGAGTTAGTACATTCTTTTTGGATGTTTTTCCAGGTACATTTGCTATGCGCTTTTCCATTTAGTCATACATTAACATAGCTATTCAAAAATATCTACGCATGACTTCTTTTTATATGCAAGTTCATTGTTAAACAATGTACAACAATGTACTACACGTCAAAATCAATATACAGAGAAACTCGGTTAAAACGAGATCTCTGGGACTGCTAATTTTTGCTCGTTATGCCCGTTAAACGTTATATCCGAGAAACTTTAAAAATTAAAAAGGATACTAAATTTTAAAAAATATTGTTTATTACGCATAAAAATACATTAGGAGGGTTATTAAAAATTTCATTTATTTTCAGCTGACGTTTTGGTTTAAATTTAATTAACATCATTGAGACTACCTCTTAAAACACTTATAGGTTTAAATATTTGCTCACTACTACCGTTTTCTTCAAAAAACCGCGTCAATAATACCAATGCGTCGTCTGCTTTAGCGAGTGTAACAGGCATGGGTTTATCACACTCATTACTGTCTACATCACTTTCATCACTTTCAGTTTCCCGTTCTGTAATTTCTTGTATACTTTCTTCGCCAGTTTTTAAACCCGAAGTAACCACATCGGTATCAATATCTACGTAGTCATCTAAGGACGCGCAATTTTGAAAATTATTCATGTCTCTACTTCTAACCAAGTAGATAAAGGAAGATCGTCTTCTTCTTCGAAACTTTCATTTACAGCAGAAACAAAACCAGCCTGTTTGTAACAGTTCTGAATTGTTGTGGGGGTCACATTATTCCACCCATCACTCATTAGGCGAATTGCATCTAACACGCTTATTTTAAGATCCTGTTTATTTTCCATTCGATCGATTAACTGTAACACTAATAAGCGACGGTCGAAATGTTTAATACTCCTGATAATCCCTTGGTCCATGGGTTGAAGGATAGACGTTGTGTTAAAACAGTAGGACGATTTTTCAACATTTTCCACCAATACATTTTTCATTTTTAAATTTTAAAATGGTATCTGGCGTTAAATTGAAAAATAATCCGGCTTCGTCGGCGTTGAAGATGTTTTCATCTTTAAATTTTCGTCGTAATTCCGGCCAAACACTTTTTAACCACTCACCTGTAACGTTAGTGTCCACTGATTTCGCTTCACCATTTATTTTTCCATACATAATGTTATTGCGGTCTTTAAAGCGATCAATCCACCCATTACTACACTTAAAGTCTGTATAATTTAATTGTTCCGCGAACTCCTCAGCTTGCGCTTTTAAAATGGGCCCATTAATGGACAAACCGGCACTTCTTTGGTTTTTAAATCACACAATTAGCACTTTATCAATATCATCTCTAGTACACTTATTTAATTTTTTCACGTCAGTTAAATTGTTTCCGAATGCTGCAAGTGTAGATTTTCTGTTTTTCCACAATGTTGACACGGTAGATGATGGTAAACCACATTTTTTGCACTTGATGAATTTCGGAAATTTTAACAAAAACAAAAAACCCTACTAAGAAAATATATATATATATATATATATATATATATATATATATATATATATATATATATGCGCTCAGTACTAATTCTTTACTGAGCAACTTTAATCCCTGATAAAAATAAATCTTAATAAATTTAATTTTTATCCAAATTAAACATAATTGCATATTTTTTAAATTATTTACATATGAATACATGGATTAACGGAGAGACGACCCAAATGCTAAATAATGAACAATTAAGGAAATAGTCACATGACCTTTCTTGCATTATAAAAATAAATGAAACTAAACAATTATCGAAATTTAATTAGTTTTTTAGTTAACATTTTGATCAAAACAAAAATTGAATAAAAAGCCTTGAAGATTTTTACGAAACAGTGTAGTGAATTTCCAAATTCAGCCAAATGCTTACATTAATTGTATAATAGTAATTTTTTCGTTAATCGCTTGAAATAAGATTTATTATTATTATTATTTTAACAAAAATTGATCTTGATGTTTGGTAATTCGCTTGTCACGAATATTATTAACGTAATGTAATGCATAACGTTAATAATTCTTATATATTAAAACTATAAAGCAGTAGATAATTTTTTTTGTCAAAATCTAGAAAATTTATGAAACACTTTTAATTTTCAAATTTTTTGAGCGCAGTAGTAATTTTTTACTGAGCATCTTAAACTACCTGACAAAAATAGCATAATTTTAGAAAAATAAATCATATTAAATTTTATCGAAATTAATCCTAACTGTGCATTTCTTAACAAGGCGCTTATGATTATTTCAAAAGTAGGTATAACCATTAAACCGTCACAAAACAATATTGGGTTATTACTGTCAGGGAAACATTATTTAAAGAACTTGATAATTTAGCTTTAAGATGTAAAATGAGATTTATTTGCATATTTTGAACATGTTTAAATATTAGTGTACGTGAGAATGATGCAAAAAGAATTACAAACAGAAAAGAATAGTAAGAATAAGTGACATGATCCAATTAATAGTTTCTTGCTATATAAAAAGAAAGCAAAATAATGAGTAAAACAAACAATTGATTAAGTTTAGTTTCTATATAGAACTGTTTTAACATATTTTTTTAACAATCTTTTGAATGCAACTATCTGTATTAATATTTACTTTACTGGGCATTTTCAACTACCTGACAAACATAAAAAATTATCCAAATTAATTTTTCAAAAGTAATTGTTTAGATTCGAATAAGTGGATAATTGAATTTAATTAGTTTAGTATTTGTACCTAAAATTTTTACAAAAACCAAGCAGAATTAAAAATTTATAAAATGCGTATAATAATAAGGTATAAAATAGCCTCACATGAGGAGAACTCCCTGCTGCATACCATTCTTCTATAACATCGGTATATTCCTTTTGTTTTAATAGTTTAATAATTAACACATTTATCATTATCACATAATACCATCTACCGACTAGAACAGAAACTAAACCGGTCATGTTAATACCTAATTAGAAAAATCCAAGAAGCCACTCTCAAACGAGACGAGTTTATTAAAATCGGTTGAGTTAAAAAGAAGTTATGACATTTGTTTCAAGTGAACATTTATCTCCCCCCCCCCTACCCTAATTTAACAAAATTGAGAGAAAATGTTTCTAAGCTTATTTAGTTTATAATAAAACTATTTTGGACATATCTTGATACGATTCAAGAGAAAAAGCCGGTTGTCTAGTTTGATGTTCGTGTACGCCCCCTAGCGGTCATCGCAGGAACTTGAAACTAATTTCCAGAAATTTCGATCAGTCACTTTTACTATCAATATTTTTTTCCCGAAAATGTGAGATGCGTAGTTTCTCAGATACAGCCGACATCCTTTATTAATGGACCACCCGATGCAAGTAATTAAATTATTAGGAAGAAATATATTTCATTTTAACTTTGTTAATTTGTCAATATACTACAGTTACATGATGGCGGTCACACGTAATCAAAGCCTATGCTATAAAGAAACAATAATTTCGAATTTTGAAACTTAAGAAAACTATTAACCTAGCCTTGTAATATATCATTGAAAAGTTCTTGAAGAGCTTTTTCCAAAAATGCAAAAATTCAGTATGACTTCTGTCTGTAAGAATATGAAAGTTCATGTAAATGTCTAGAAAATAAATGAAGCTATAAAATTATTGTTGTCTTTATTAAATTCCTCATCATTATTTTTTAATCATTTCAAATCAGATTTACTATTATTATCTTAACAATAAATTTATTTTGACGTTTAGTAATGTACTTTTAACGAGAATTATTAACTTAATGAACGCATTATGGTTACCTACGCATTAAAAGTTCAAAAAGTTCATTTTTTTTATCAATATTTTGAAAATTTAGGAAACACTTAATTGTCAAATAATTTCTTGAGTGCATCTCTCAGTAGTAATTTTTTACTGAGAGTCCTAGACTACATAATTTTATAAAATATGTAAATCATATTAAATTTGACTTTATCCAACAAATCCTAATTGTGCATTTTCTAAACAAGGCTATTATTATTGTTTTGATAATATATTGATTTTGACGAGTAGTAATGCAACATTCAGAAAATTATAACGTGCAATACTATTAATGTTTTAAGATTATTGAAGTTGAAAGTGGCATATCTGATTGTAGAATATTTTTTAATTGTTTTTATTAAAATCTAAGAAATTTATGGTCACAAATTCCTACTAAATTCTTGAGCACATCTCTCAGTATTAATTTATAACTGAGTTTCTTTAACTACCTGACAAAAATAAATCATATTAGATATAATCTAAATTAGTCACAAGTGTACATTGTTTAATAGTGAACTTGCATATAAAAACAAGTCATTTGTAGATATTATTGAATAGCTATGTTAATGTATGACTAAATGGAGAAATGCATAGCAAATGTACCTGGAAAAACATACAAGAAGAATGTAAAAACTCTAAAAAAAACAAGGCCCACTTAAAAGTTATTTCCATTATAAAAATAAAGCAAAATAAAGACCAAAATACACAATTAATAGTTTTTGTTATTAGTATTTTGACAATAACAAAAATTGGATACCTACTACCTAGCCATTGGTACAGAGTGTAACAAATCTACGATTCAAAAATTTAGCTTTTGAGTTTTTAAATGGTGTATTTTTATGTAGGTATATAAACCTATACGTTTCGATGACAATTACAGTTATCGTCCTCAGTAAGTGACAATATATGTAAGAAATGCATGAGATGTTAGAACAGATTTATGAAATATAAAAAAAGACGAAAACGCCTTTTCATTTCTGCAACTCCTACAAACATTACTACTTACTGAGTACGATAACTGTTAATGAAACTTATAGATTTATATAATATATAAATATAAAAATATACCATTTAAAAACCCAAAATCTAAGTATTTTAATTATGTATAGTGATGGTGAAAGTTTACATTTTCAAATCCAAAATTTTTTTTTAATCACTTGAAATAAGTTTTGTTATTATTGTTTTAAGTTGATTTGGCACGTTGGGTAATTCAATTTTGGCGTGAATTATTAACTTAATGCATTACGATTATTTATTAAAAGTTGAAAGTGGTATAACATTTTTGAATGTATTTATTAAAATCTCGAAAATTTACGAAATTTAATTGTCAAATAATTTGTTGAGCGTATCTCTCAGTACCTAGTAATTTTTTACTGAGCGTCTTTTACTACCTGACAAAAATAGCCTAATTTTATAAAAATAAATCAAATTAAATTATATCCAAATGAATCCTTTGTTAACAAGGCCCTTATTTTTATTTTAATAGCAAATTGATTTAGACTTGTAGTAATGCCTTTTTTAGAAAATTAGTAACGTAGCATAACTATTAATGTTTTATGATGACTGTAAGTTCGAAGATTTGTTTGTAGAATATTTTCTGTTTTATTAAAATCTTGAAACGTATGGTCAAAACTCTTATGTAAACGAGCTTCTTTTACTAAGAAATTATATTAAAATAATTTTATTAAAATTAATTACAATGATACAATTTTTAACAAGAAGCTTATGATTATTTCATGAATTTATCTTTGCATACAAAAACAAGTTCAATTGTAGATATTATTGAAAGTGTTTATATATGAACAAAATCGAAAACGAATTCTAAATAAAAATAACATCACCTATTAAAAAGATAAAGTAAAATAATAAACAAAATAAACAATTAATTTTAATAGTTAGTAGTTAGTATTTTGATAAAAAACAAAAATTGCGTAGTAGGCGTTGGAAGATTTTTAGCAATGAGTGTAAAGAATTTACAAATTTAGCAAATGCATATTATGTACCTACAAAGATTGTGTAATTATCATCCTTTAATCAGGATTTTATTATTATTTTAACAATAAATTGATGTTGACATTTAGCATTAGATCTTTAATAGAATTATATATATATATATAATTTTTTGCTTTTTTTATTATAGCTTTTTTTTGTTTTTTTTTTAATTTCCGAAGTTTATTAAACGTTTTTCATATTCTAATAATTTTTTGAACGCAGCTCTCAGTACCAATTATTCACTGATCAACTTTAACTCCCTGATAAAAATAAATCATATTAAATTAAATTTTATCCAATAATTGTATATTTTCCAAAAAAAATTGTTTAGATATGAATACATACATAAACAGGGAATAAATGTGCATGGAAAAGGATCCAAATAGAAGGCCCAAATGCTAAAAAATGAATAATTAAAAGTTTCTTTCATTATAAAAATAAAGCAAACTAAACAATTACCAAAGGAATTTTAACTACTTTTTGTAGTTGTAATTATTTTTTAATCATTTGAAATAAAACTTATTATCTACTGTTTTTGTAATACATTGAATATGACGTTTGGTAATGCACGTTTGACGAGAATTATTAACTTAATGCATTACAATCATATATTAAAACTTCAAGGCCGTAGAGAATTTTTTTCATGTTTTTGTTAAAATCTCGTAAATACCTTTAATTTTTAAATTTCTTGTGGGCAGCAGTAATTTTTTACTGAGCGTCCTATACTACTTGACAAAGTTAGCATAATTTTAGAAAAATAAACTATATTAAATTAGGTTTTATGCAAATTAATCTAATTTTGCATTTCTTAATAAGGCGCTTATGATTATTAATTAGTATAACCATTGAACCGACATTAAACACTATTGTTACTGAAAAATTGATAATTTAGCTTGAAGCTGTAAAGTGAGATTTGTTTGTATATCTTGAATATGTTTAAATACCAGCAACCGTGGAAAAGGATCCAAAAAGAGGTCCCGAATCACAAAATGAAAAGAATAGTGAGAAAAAGTGACATGATCCAATTAATAGTTTCTTGCATTATTAAAATAAAGCAAAATAATGAGTAAAATAAAAAATTTATAGAACTTGATTAAGTTTAGTTTCTATATAGAACTGTTTTAACATAATTTTTAACAATCTTTTGAATGCAACTACCTGACAAACATAAAAAATTAGATTTTATCCAAATTAATTTTCCAAAAGTAATTGTTTAGATTCGAATAAGTGGATAATTGAATTTAATTAGTTAAGCATTTGTACCTAAAAACCAACCGAATTTAGAAATTTATGAAATGCGTACAATAATAACGTATAAAATAATCATTCTTTTTTAATCATTTCAAATCAGATATACTATTATTATCTTAACAATAAATTTATTTTGACGTTTAGTAATGTACTTTTAACGAGAATTATTAACTTAATAAATGCATTATGGTTACCTACGCATTAAAAGTTTAAAGTGGTTGATACATTTTTTATCAAAATTTTGAAAATTTAGGAAACACTTAATTGTCAAATAATCTCTTAAGTGCATTTCTCAGTAGTAATTTTTTACTGAGAGTCCTAGACTACGTAATTTTATAAAATAGGTAAATCATATTAAATTTAACTTTATCCAACTAATCCTAATTGTGAATTTTTTAAACAAGGCTATTATTATTGTTTTGATAATATATTGATTTTGACGTGTAGTAATGCATCATTCAAGAAAATTATAACGTGCAATACTATTAATGTTTTATGATTATTAAAGTTGAAAGTGACATATCTGATTGTAGAATATTTTTTAATTGTTTTTATTAAAATCTAAGAAATTTATGGTCACAAATTCCTGCTAAACCTCTCAGTATTAATTTATAACTGAGTTTCTTTAACTACCTGACAAAAATAAATCATATTAGATATAATCTAAATTAGTCACAAGTGTACATTGTCTAACAGTGAACTTGCATATAAAAACAATTCATTTGTAGATATTATTGAATAGCTATGTTAATGTATGACTAAATGGAGAAACGCATAGCAAATGTACCTGGAAAAATATACAAGAAGAATGTCCAAACTCTAAAAAAAAAACAAGGCGCACTTAAAAGTAATTTCCATTATAAAAATAATGCAAAATAAAGACCAAAATACACAATTAATAGTTTTTATTATTAGTATTTTGACAAAAACAAAAATTGGACGCCTACTACCTAGCCATTGGTACACAGTGTAACAAATTTACGATTCAAAAATTTAGCTTTTGGGTTTTTAAATTGTGTATTTTTATGTAGGTATATAAACCTACACGTTTCGATGACAATTACAGTTATCGTCCTCAGTAAGTGACAATATATGTAAGAAATACATGAAATGTTAGAACAGATTTATGAAATATAAAAAAGACGAAAACGCCTTTTTATTCCAGCAACTCCTACAAACATTATTACTTACTGAGCACGATAACTGTAACTGTTAATGAAACTTATAGATTTATATAATATATAAATATAAAAATATACCATTTAAAAACCCAAAATCTAAGTATTTTAATTATGTATGGTGATGGTGAAAGTTTACATTTTCAAATCCAAAATTTTTTTTAATCACGAAATAAGTTTTGTTATTATTGTTTTAAGTTGATTTGGCACGTTGGGTAATTCAATTTTGGCGTGAATTATTAACTTAATGCATTACGATTATTTATTAAAAGTTGAAAGTGGTATAAAATTTTTAAATGTTTTTATTAAAATCTCGAAAATTTACAAAAATTAATTGTCAAATAATTTGTTGAGCGTATCTCTCAGTAGTAATTTTTTACCGAGCGTCTTATACAACCTGACTAAAATAGCCTAATTTTATAAAAATAAATCATATTAAATTATATCCAAATGAATCCTTTGTTAACAAGGCCCTTATTTTTATTTTAATAGTAAATTGATTTTGACATGTAGTAATGCCTTTTTTCAGAAAATTTGTAGAATATTTTTTGTTTTTATTAAAATCTTGGAAACGTATGCTCAAAACTCTTATATAAACGAGCTTCTTTTGCTAAGAAATTACATTAAAATAATTTTATTAAAATTAATTACAATGATAAAATTTTTAACAAGACGCTTATGATTATTTCATGAATTTATCTTTGCATACAAAAACAAGTTCAATTGTGTAGATATTATTGAATGTGTTTATATATGAACAAAATCGAAAACGAATTCTAAATAAAAATAACATCACCTATTAAAAAGATAAAGTAAAATAATAAACAAAACAAACAATTAATTTTAATAGTTAGTAGTTAGTATTTTGATAAAAAACAAAAATTGCGTAGTAGGCGTTGGAAGATCTTTAGCGATGAGTGTAAAGAATTTACAAATTTAGCAAATGCATATTATGTACCTACAAAGATTGTGTAATTATCATCCTTTAATCACGATTTTATTATTATTTTAAAAATAAATTGATATTGACATTTAGCATTAGATCTTTAATAGAATTATATATATATATATATATATATATATATATATATATATATATATATATATATATATATATATAATTTTTACTTTTTATTATAGCTTTTCTTTGTTTTTTAATTTCCGAAGTTTATTAAACGTTTTTCATATTCTAATAATTTTTTGAACGCAGCTCTCAGTATCAATTCTTCACTAATCAACTTTAACTCCACGATAAAAATAAATCATATTAATTTAAATTTTATCCAATAATTGTATATTTTCCAAAAAAAAATTGTTCAGATATAAATACATAGATAAACAGAGAGTAAATGTACATGGAAAAGAATCCAAATAGAAGGCGCAAATGCTAAATGATGAATAATTAAAAGTTTCTTTCATTATAAAAATAAAGCAAACTAAACAACTACCAAAGGAATTTTAACTAGTTTTTGCAGTAGTAATTATTTTTTAATCATTTGAAATAAAACTTATTATCTACTGTTTTAGTAATACATTGAATATGACGTTTGGTAATGCACGTTTGACGAGAATTATTAACTTAATGCATTACAATCATATATTAAAGCTTCAACGCCGTAGAATGTTTTTGTCAAAATCTCGTAAATACTTTTAATTTTTAAATTTCTTGTGCACAGCAGTAATTTTTTACAGAGCGTCCTATACTACTTGACAAAGATAGCATAATTTTAGAAAAGTAAACTATATTAAATTACGTTTTATGCTAATTTTGCATTTCTTAACAAGGCGCTTATGATTATTAATTAGTATTACCATTAAACCGACATTAAACACTATTGTTACTGAAAAATTGATAATTTAGCTTGAAGGTGTAAAGTGAGATTTGTTTGTATATCTTGAATATCAGCAACCGTGGAAAAGGATCCAAAAAGAGGTCCCGAATCACAAACTGAAAAGAATAGTGAGAAAAAGTAACAGTATCTTCCATTACTAAGATAAAGCAGAATAATGGACAAAATAAACAAATAATAGAAATTGATTAAGTTTACTTTTACATAATAAGTTTTTGACATAAAACAAAGTTTCTTTATATGTCGATGTTTACAAATGTAACGAATTTACAATCGCGTAAGTAATTATGTGAACTTGTCACTTTGTTAATAACTATTTTCAGTAGGTCAAGGTTTTTCTCTGATTTTAGAAATTCTTTTGTTTTTATAATAATCTGGAAAATTAATAAGGTTTCGCAAATCTGGAGTATGGAGTAAGTATCTTACAGGGCAGTTTCCGTTACTAGAATAAAATTGCGTAATTATAATAATTACATAATGTATCTATTACAACTTTTAAAAAATGTGTTTATTATATTGCACATGACTAATGGAAGAAATTATTTGTGTAAATAATAATTTAATAATAAAATTGTAAGCTATCTGTATCACATTCAATGGAAATCAAACTAATCTCCGCATTAGTTAATTAGATATTTTAGTAATTAAATTAGGTGCATCAAAAACTCAATTATGTTTAGTCTTTTACTTATCATGAAATAAGTAAATATTTTGCATACATTAAGATTGGCATAAAAATAAATAAGGACGGCCCCATAACACTAAAAATTCGCGAATTAATGCTAATGCTGTTAAATTTTTTAGAAAATCTCATCTCGACTAAACGACAATTTTTGAAATGAAATCAGGAAAATACACAAACACATTAGTGCAATTGCGTGTAGATGGAAGACATTAAATTTTCAGCCTCGCGCACTGATGAGGGTAATGGGCTGTGGTGCAGATTGCTTGTGAATCCACCTCTTCTCTAAGCGTTACCAACATTGCTTTCTGATTGCTTTCATAATCACGCTTTATTGCTTTTATTACCATTTTTTTTTCGGTTTAATACCAATAAATTATATGCATTAACCTGAATTAATGATTTTCTACAGCTACGACAAATTAATGTTACTTACCGTGAAGATAATGTTTATTTATCACTCACTATATATTTAAACACACTGCCAGCGAAATAAAACTCAAAAATTTAACTTCAATCTCATATATTCACATTTTTCGTTCCAATGACTAAATTAACACACTGTACATTGAAAAAAAATGTATTATGTACAAAGCTTGTGATATTTCCCATCATAAAATGAAAGATTTCAAACAAATCTGAATTTTTCGTACCTAAATAACAACAAAATAACAAAAATTCAATAAGGAAAAATTGAGATTTGTTTAAAATTGAGCACAATTCATAATATTTACCAATCCACCGAGTGCTTTAATAAATTAAAACAAAATTGATTATTTGTACAAACAATAGTAGTAGTAAATATTATGCTACGTTTATAATGGGGTGATTATTTTTTTTTTGTTGAGTTATCAACAATGCGCGCGTTTTGTTGAAAAGTAAAAATTATTGAGCATATTTTGCCTTAAAATAAATGTGTTTTGAAGCGATAAGGAGAGCACGCATTGTATCAAACTTGTTATCAATCGCATTATTTTCGTGTGAACTATATTTTATGTACAAATATTTGGTACTTAACCTTATCAGGTATCGCCGATATAGGCAATGGTAATTTTTAAGAAAATGTTGAAATTAAAAATTAAACGTAACATTTTTAGCATAACATTTCCTCAAATATTATCACTACACGTATATGTCTATATATATAACCAAAAAATTATGTTAAAAATCATATTTACATCACGTAGGTAGGTACGATCTAAAAAATGTATTCTTTCAAACCACGTTAATTTACGTTTGATTATTTTGTAAAATGTGGGTCGTAATATTTTAATTATATAAGTGTAAAAAAACATGCTTATTTGCTATTAAAAAATTAAAAAAAAATTGGCCCACCTGCCTGTGATGAAAATCTCCATCGCACCAATCAAATAATATTTTAAAGTGGTTTAAATTTACAACAATCAATCGAATACTGTAATTGGTTTAAGGAACCGAAGAAGATTATTCGTCGAGGAAATAAAGTTATATAATAAAAAATTTAACATATTTACACGTTCACAAAGGCGGCACGTCCAAGTCCGGTGCCGCAAAATACGGCTCTCACATGTGCGCCAAGGGTGCTAGAGGTCCAGGTCCTAGAGGATCCGGCGACGCGTTGTACTGATGCATGTGTTGAGTACTTTCCGCCGGTAAATACATCGAAATCATTTGTCTGAGATCACCTTGTTGTGGTTGATTAGTTCCAAATTCCCTTTTAATGCCGGGCGTCGGAGTGTGTAATCCTGAACTCGGTGATACCGGCTCCGATTTAATACTTGAACCGGATGGACTATGTGATGATCCCGTCGTATGTTGCATACCGAAAGGCGAACCCGCGCTACTTGGAACTGTTCCTCCATAACCATAACCACCATTCATATACGCACTATGTTGCATTTGACTCATATCGTACCTCGGATAATTAGCGGCTCCGTATGAATGCTGTTGGTAACTTGAAGGATCGGGCATCATATATCCATTAGGCATATACCCATTTGGCATCTGATACATATCTCGTGCTGCCGCTTGTTGTACAACTGACGAGGCACTCCTTGTTGGATCGGAACCGGGTAATAAACTCGAAGTGCCCAAAGGATATTTGTCTTTTTTCAATAACGTCTTCGTTTTTCTTCTAGGTCTGTATTTATAATCCGGATGCTCTTTCATGTGAACTGCACGCAATCTTTTCGCTTCATCAATAAACGGCCGTTTTTCTGTTTCACTAAGTAATTTCCACTCCGCTCCCAGTCTTTTAGATATTTCGGAATTGTGCATTTTAGGATTTTCTTGTGCCATTTTCCTTCTTTGACCCCGTGACCACACCATAAACGCATTCATTGGCCGTTTAACGCGATCCGCATTTTGATTTTTACTACTTGGATTATTATTATTTGTTGCGGGATTATTATGCTGGGGTTGATGCTGCGACGGCTGATGTGACTGGTGATGACTTTGGGGTTGATGTTGATGATGTAATTGGGGTGCCTGTTGCTGATGATGCAATTGATGATGAGGATGCTGTCCTAAATGCTGCATAGGACCTTGTCCTAGTGAACTTAAAGATCCGTACGATTGCAAACCGTGATGCGGCGGCATCGTCGCGTGTAAACTACCTCCTTTGAGGTCCGTTTCCATAGTCAACATGTCTTCCGTCGGCGCGAACAGCTTGATGGCTTTCACAAAACACTATATCACAACACCAAACAATCACTTCTACACTCTTCGACGTAACTCTAGGTTATGTTATGAATTCTACAGACTTTTCGGGTCTATTCTTTGAAATCCCCACCATGCGCACTGATTCCCTGAAACGCCTGCCATCATTCTAGTTATCCAATTGGGCGCTTGCCCAGTTTTAGAAGGCGGAGATTTCAACTGTACGTGCGCGCTTTGAGCTTTCGCACTAATTACGTGACCGATTACTAATTATGCCTCGCGGGCATTTTTATAACACAAGCTAGCGAGCAATAATTAATTAATAAAACCACATCATTTCGTGCTTAAAAATTTCTAATTAGTCGACTCTTTTCTTTACCTAAATTGGCAGAAATATTTAAAAATCAAAACAAATTAATTACAAAATGAAATCCATTAAAAACAACAATTTTTCTTTAATCAAAGGGTAAATAAATGGAAAATTTTTATAATTTATATACCTATACTAAATCCTATTCCTTCAATTACAAACTTTTGTATGTATTCAAACAAATCCTTTTAAATCGAACATCCTTTAATAGTTATGTTAATTAAACAAGCCCTTTAACATTATAACTAATTTAGAAAATCAATTCTACAATATTAATGTAAATTTAGGTATATGTGTAGGACCGACGCATTCTGAAAAATTCTATTACAACTGAGGTAGTAAGACCCTAAATCAAATAATAGATAGTGTGAATAAGGGAATTGATTAAATTACAAATACGATTTAATCGCTTTGAAAATACACCCCTTAGAGAGCTTCTCAAAATATTATAATTCATTCATTTTTGTTTTCATTGAATTAAATCGTTGATTATTAGACATGCAGGTAAGCATGTATTATTACTATAAAAAATGCCCGGTTTTCGACATAATGGACGCATGTTATCCTTAATTGTGATAAAGGACAATTATAGTTTAATTTTAATTAGTGAGAGAGAGGTATTACCTACTTTTTTATACTGACAGCGCTTAATTTAATTTTGATAACGTTTAATGCATAAATGCAAACCCGTAGGTACAGAACATTAATTGGAATTTTTGCACTAACTAGCTTAGTTTTATATACGGCAATCTCTGTTTTAAAATTAATTCTGTTTTATTATATACCTACTTATCCTTTTCAGTCTTCTCTACTTTTCATAAACCCACAATAGTTGATAATAAAGAAAGGAAATACATCACAATAAAAACACTAGATCTAAAAGAAAAAATGTGACCATGTGACTTTTGATCTACTTTATTGTCGTTTATCAATTCCAATTTAATAATTAGAACAAATTTTACTAATACCTACAAAGTGAATCAATTTATTTTAGTATCGATGGACTGGTTTCAGTATACAATATACGAACGTTTAAGCAACAGAAGTTACATAAACATACCAATGCTCAAAAAGGTTTCGCCTCTGCGACACAGAGTGTTGGGTTCTGTAAAACAATCATTTTTTTTATTCACGTACTTATAAGAGACACGTTGCATGTTGCACCTATTACAGTGGATCCAATTTATTAACCACAACAAGCTCTGATGGTTTGTTTGTTTGCGTTATAACGTATTGAATGATAGGGCCAACATCGTATACTTTTCACAAATTTGGGTCGACATTGACAATCTCATAATATAGTGATCCCTTGTATGTTTTTAATTAAATATTGATGAATACTTTATTTCCTGTTAAGACCAGAATGTTTTTATTTGTGTTCAAATATTTAAACTGGCTTAAAAATGCTAAATTTTACGAAAAAGTGCTCCATAATTGTACCTTCACAACTTTAAGCTAATTTCGCTCATAAGATGTTATAACAGGGCCGGTGATAGGTCGGTGCAACTGGTGTCCCTGCACTGGGCGGCAAATTTTAGGGGCGGTTTCATGACTGACGGAATGCATACTTTTTTTGACGCTTGCTCCCAAATTTCCTTAAACTTAAAAGATGCATAGTTGTACTTTGGATACACAGCTGTGGTAAAATAACTGATTTGTATAGAATGCTTAGTATGTCGAACATTTTTGGTCCAATGTAATAAAAAAAAAACAAAATAAAAGGTGTTTACCAAGGAAAAGACCACGTATTTCATCCCCTCCACAAAGGGAGGATGGGCTGCTTGAGCTTTCCAAGTTCCTTCAGTCACAATCATAGCTTCCCAGCATACATTACGCATGGTGGGATTACGGATGAGTGTGGTCAGGATAAGATCGGAAAGAACGGAGTCAGGGTTCTGAAGGGGAAAATACTTCCCCAGCTTTCGCCTAAACAGCCGCACACGGTGTGCGTATGCGCAGTGACCATGCCGCAACATGTGTATGAGGAAAATCCCCTGAAAAAACCTCATACATGGTAGACGATAATGGGAATCGAACCCATTACCTCCCGAATGCTAAGCAGGTCATGTTACCACAACTCTACTAGCTCGGTATTTACAAAGGTTATATTATAGCTCCAAATTAGAATTTTTTTCATTCAGTAATGGGTAATAAATCTGCAATTGCCATTTTATCACCAACGTGCTAGCTCTTGTATTACGAATTACTGAAGAAATATATATTATTTCATTATTGTAAAAATCTGTTCTTTATCTTTTAAAAACACAACACGCAAGAACTTATAATTCTTACATTTCCGTCGATTCCTGAAAGTCAGACGATAAAGATTATTGTGCGCAGGATTTTACCTGTTTTCATACCAGTATTAGAAAAGCGGAGAAGCTCCATTTATCCAGTTACTCTGTTTTAGAAAAGTGGGGTTTATTTCTAAAGATAAGTTACTATAATTATTTTATATGTAGTTTTTTTCCGAATCAATTCATACCAGCTAAGAGTTCATGAGGTGACACTAAAAGGTAAGTCCAAATAATGACTAAACTACAATCTTCTTATTTTTAGTTTTTAAATTTTTCTGGATGAAGTCCATTTTTCTATTTCGTAATTGACGATTTTTTAAACTTCCATCAAAATTTGAAACCTTAGGTAGCAGGTTCTTTGTTCACGGATATAGTAAATTTTTAATTTGTAATGAGTATTGATAACTGAATTTTGATCTGAAAATGTTATTGACGGGTGACAGAATTCGTAACAGGTGAAGTTACATCCGCGCACACGTAATAACGCTACTACTATTATTATATTCTTTTATTTCAAAAAAACATTCAAAATGTATTTCCTCCTGCACTTTTAAGCTTATAAAGAAGTAAAAATCACCTCATATGAAAAGATTACCTCCTGCAGATGGGAGTTCCACAAAAAAAAAAGATTTAGTGTAAAGTATAGTGCTTTATCTAGGGTTCGAAGTGAAGTAATAGCTACACATGATTTAGTTACTGTTCATAATTTTTTGTATATTTTAGAATGCCAAATCGACGCAAAAAAGCTAATTGGTGCCCAGTACAAAAGAAAAAGGCTCGAAAAGCAATCACAAATTGATAACAGGCATGCCGTCCTTTACCATGGACACCTTAATATTGGTGCTCCAATTTTCTGAGTTTGGTAAGGGCTGTCGGTCACTTTCTCCTTTATTCCTTATGTAGTCGCCAACACGCACTAGCGTGGCATTTTAACGGCTAAACCCTTAAAATGACGAGATCTAGAACAGATGCTATACCACAGGTTAGTGGGCGAGACGCTAGGGCAGGACTCTAGCGACCTCGGTCATCGAAAGTACCAACATTCGGATCATTAGTGCAACATACGTGGTTCCAGATCGAATCTTACTGCTATTCACCAACACCTTGAACAAGTGTAACCTGACATTCTGTTTCTATCAGAAACACAAGTCTCCCCTGGAAGCACTGATTCGCCTGACCTGTATTTCCCAGATACAACCTCCACTCTAACTTTCGCCTTAAAGGCGGAGTATGTGCGTACAGCAAGCACAACGTAGGTTGTAAGAGGATGTCCAGTTTGGAAAACAACAAATTTGTGAAATTCTACTGTTGTTTGTATAGGCCGCCCAATGATAATAACTTCCAAGGTCTTTCTGATTACCTCAATCTGAAATCAGATTACCTCTTATCACAGTTTCCATCTTGCGATATTTCAATGTTGGGAGATTTTAATGGCCACAATTCCAATTGGATTCAATTTTCGTCTACCACTAATCCCGCAGGTCATAGTGCAGAGGCATTTGCTGTATCCTGTGATCTCACACAATTCATTTCCGAACCAACCAAAAACCCTGACAACTCTAACCAGGCTCCACATCTCTTGCACCTATTTCTTGCAACTAATCCACTTATCTACAAAACAAGAGTCCTTTCCCCACTTTTCTGTCGAAAATCACGCCGACTATATTGCCGCAAGGAATAGTTGCAAAAAAACTTTCACCAAGGCCAAAAAGATTGATACGTGTAAAACTCGGTTGATGAATTTATGGTCTTTAAGTTACGACTCACTTTGTATGTTGTTGGAAAATGGCAACATTGCACTAAAAATCGTGTTAAATTTAAACTGTTGCAAACATGTGATTACTTTAAAATTCTGGATTGGTGAAAATAATCAGGCTATTGTTCTTTTGGTTTTCTGGTACCTTCAGATAAGAAGGAAAACGCCATTTTGGGAAAAATGCGTAGTGTGAAGCACATGTAAAATTTGGGAAAAGTGTTCCTAAAAATTGGATTGAATTGTTCAAGAAAATTTTTTAATTCAGCCTGTTGCTGGTTTTATTCTTTTTTCCATATAAATAAGTCCTGTTGGGGACTTCGAATTTAGTTCGGCTTTAATTTTTTTTGGTTGCTTCTGCTACACTTTAGCTTCGGTCAAGAGGTAAGCTATTCACTTTTCTTATTTACTAAACTTAACATTGTTAATACAGGTGTACATGTTTTGAAATTTTACATACATCATAAAGATCATATTTTATAAAATTTGGTTATTGATTTAAATTCTAACACGGTTATTTTATATAGGTTTTTTCCTGGTTCATACACATTTACTGAAGATTAACATCCTTCGTGCTCCTAAGAGATAGTTAAATCGTTGCTGGCAACACATTTGGATATCATTCGTCAGAGGTGTGAAATGTTGGTTATGGGTCTTCGAACCTGAATGAAAACAGTGTACGATTACTCCTTCTCCTAATATCTTCCGCATTAACAGAAGAAATATATGTTACACCTACGACTCGGTTCTGATAAGTATTATTGTTGCACGCATACAAAATTTTACCTGGTGAGTGACTTTTGCTAGTTTTCTGTATCAAGAGGCTCTCGTTATCTGTACTTTACTGAAAGTTTTTATAACCATTACATTACAGTGGTTGCTACTTGTGTTAGTGTGTTATCACAATTATTTTAAGCCTGAAACTAATGCTTATACTTTATGGTTAAACCTTTGCTTAGTAATCGAGAGTAACATCATACACTTTTACCTGTAAAAGATAAGTTGGGTTATTTCCAAAGTTTCGCTTATACTTACATTTGACATTACAATCCAATTTGTACTTTATCTGTCAATCTCTAACGTTTCTTATGTACTAGTTTTACTCTGATAAATAACCATAGTTGTTCAATGGTTAGAACTACTTGTGTTTACTGCACATACAATCAGCTGTTGTTGACTGAATGCTGCTAGTCGAGTTTAAATATACCATATATGTCATAAAATTTATGCAAACTGCTGGGGTTTCAATTACTGTGTAAAGCAAATTGCTTATTTAACTGTTATCATTGGGGTGTATAACACTTGTTATTTTATTTATTTCTGAGTACAAGTTTAATAATTGTTAGTATAAAACTGTTTGAAATAGGATTTACTAAGTTGATTTTTTGTTGGTTGGTAGCCCTATGCTTACCAATAACTGTATCAATTTGTGCTGCGCCTTTGCTAACTTCTTGTATTGCAATTGCCGAATCGGTAATGAGCTTCGCCTTTCACATATTTTTAAACGCTTCATGCTTACTATTTTGTTTATAATGCTCATGTTAACTAAATTTAATAATATTTTGTGCTTGCATAAGTAAACAACTGGGTAGACATCTAGTGCTAATTTTCGCTTTATATTCGGGGTTTAATTGCGTCCGGTTGATTGGAAACCGATAAACTAATCCGACGTAGAGCTCTTCGTGGAATATCGGGTTAAAAGATTTAAATTTCGGATAAATAATATATATATGTTTGGGTATTCTTTTCTTTTAGGGTCAACGCTAGATGCCGAACCGTATGGGGTCTGTGTAGGTACATTTTAAGTAATTAATAGTTTGCTGAAAGGTAAGTTGATTACTGCGGATTCATGTTGTAGTTATATTATTAAGTATAGTATTATTTATTGTATGGGTAATATTTCCTTACGAAGTGGTATTTATGTCAGCGAGTTGTCGCTTCATCAAGTTTTGTTTTGGTAAAGGTTTACGGATTTAAATTATTATTTATACCAGTTGTACTATTTCATAGTGGGTATATTAAAAGTGGTGTTAAACAATTGTAAGTTCTTTCATTAATCCTGTGATCTACGATCAAATTCCTAACCAGTTCCTCATCCGTGTGGACTTAGTTCACCATTTTATTTTAACTGTCTCTTTTGTCCTATGTGGCCGTAGCCCTTTTCTTGATAGAGGGGCGATAAAGAAGTCAATCAAGTGGTGCCCTTTTTTAAACTTTATGTATTTCCTTTCTCCTGCCAAAACGCCCATGCATCCAAGTGCTGAACCGACCGACTGAGCTTCCGGCTAATTCCTCTTTTCCTTGTTACTGCACCTTGGTCACAAATTTCTACCAATATCCTTTTGTGCACGTAACAAAGAAAGATTGGCACCCAACTTTGGGGGCGATTTGTTTTGGTGAATATTCTTTATGTGTACCAGTACACATACTTTTAATCAGTACCTTATACTTTAAGATTTTGTCCTTATACTTTAATATTTTCGTATCCTTTACTCCTTTTCTCTACAATAGTTTAACACAACTTAGTTTAAAATTTAATTGATCAATTTAACGCTGTAGCTTTAATTGGTATTTTACTTTAATAAATTTAGACTTACGTTCATATAAGTTAGACTTTAATATGGCTATTATTTGGAAAATAGATGTTAATCGATTACTAAAAGCGGAGCTTCAATACGAATTATCTTCAAGGGGGTTTTCATGCGACGTTTCTGTAGAACAGTTACGTAAATCAGTTCGTAGTGCATTAGTACTAGACGGGGATCAAACTCTTTCGACTGTAGATTATACTATTGCGTGTGATGTTGATCTATCGGCTATACGAAAAGCTAATGAAGAGCTTTCTACTATTCTAACCTCTTTTCGGGTGACATTTCTACACCGGTTGCTAAACGTTTGATTACACTTTGGGTACATACTCATCGTCGTTGTACTCTGACGAAAGTGGATACTCGGATGAAGTAACTGTAAAAATGAATTTCTTCTCTCACTTCAAAATTATCGCGCTGAAGTAGAGGCTATGTATCGCAGGTGGAAACATCCTGCTACGGTTAGTTTCAAAGTACCTTCTTCTAGTCCAAAGGTTACACCAATTAGTAGTTCGGAAGGTGAACCTGATTTTATTTCTTCTGATTCGGATGACTTGGATGCGTTACCTATTCCAGGTGTTAATACGTCTACACCAGTAGATTCGCGGAAATACTATGCGGTTGCGAAATTAAACTTAACTTTTCTGGGGAAACTTCTTCGTCACTTCTTGAATTTTGACACGGGTGGAAGAACTCGCTTCTGCTAGGGACTTACTAATTCATACCTTTACGCTGCTTGTCCAGAACTTTTGACGGGCAAGGCATTATTACTATACAGGGCACATAAGGAATCCTTAACCTCTTGGGAAGATGTGGTAGCACTTTTAAAATCAGAATTTATTCCAATTAACTATGATGAACGACTGTTGGAAGAAATTAAAGCTCGTACTATGGGTCCTTTAGAATCGATTGGCATATATGTAGCTACTATGCAAAGTTTATTTCAACGCTTACTTCTACCTCTTTCTCCGGAACGACAACTTGAGATTGTCCGACGTAATATTTCTCCGTTCTATCAAACTTCTTTAGCTTTAACAGATATAACTTCTTTGGCACAACTTATCACTTTGGGCAAAAAGCTCGAACATAATAAATATTCTATTGAAACATTTAGACCTCCTCCTTCTCGTCGTACTTCCAAATTATTAGAACCCAATTTAGCATATGGAGATTCTGCTAGTGATGCATCAACTTCGTCTAATATTCGTAAACCTACTCCTTACGTTGTTCATACCTTATCTACTCCTTCACCTTCTAATTTACGTTGCTGGAATTGTCAAAAACGAGGACATACTTCTCCTAAATGTTCAGAACCACAGAATAAGCATTGTTATGGTTGCGGTAAACCAGGGGTTACCAGACCAAATTGTCCTAAATGTAATTCTCGTCAGAAACTAATATTAGAGGCTTCTGACCGAGTAGAAGACTCTCTTATACCTACAATCTCGGATACTCCTTTTCGGGTCTTACTGACCAACAACGTTTTCTTCTTGACTTTATATTCTCTAGTGTTCGTAACGACGAACGATCTTACCTTAATGTCTCCATTCTTGGACAAATGTTTAAAGGTCTTCTGGATAGTGGATCCTCACGGACCATACTTGGCATGGATGGATGGAATTCTTTACGACGTTTACATATTTCACTTTTGACAGACAAATCTCCTTTATTTTGTTCAGTAGCTAATGGTGGCAAATGTCAGATTCTTGGTCATGTTCCTCTTCCGATCACGGTGGAAGATAAAACTGTAGTTATTGATGTGTTAGTAGTACCAGAAGTTTCTCAACCACTTATTTTGGGTATAGATTTTGGAGGGCGATTGATTTCGTCCCGGATTTCCGAAAGGGTCATTGGTCTTTTGGACCTACTCCATTACTTGACGCTATAAATACCGAACATTTAAACTCTTTCTCCGAATTATCTTCTTTTGAACAAAACTCACTACAAAATCTTCTGAATACAGCTTTTCCTTTGGCTTCCGATACACTTGGCTGCACTTCTAATAGAGCACAAAATTATTACAGACGCAGAACCTATTAAGCAAAGATATTATCCGTTATCTCCTACTTTACAAATTATTGTAGATAAAGAGCTTGATGACATGTTGGCTAGGGGTGTTGTGGAACCTTCGAATAGCCCATGGTCTAGTCCAGTAGTTATGGTACGAAAAAAAGACAACTCCTACAGATTTTGTATCGATTTTCGCAAAGTCAACGCTGTGACACAAAAGGATGCTTACCCTTTGCCTTATATAACTTCGATTTTGGATCGGTTACGTGACGCTCGCTTCTTATCCAGTTTGGATATTCGTTCTGCTTATTGGCAAATACCTCTTTCTCAAAATTCTAAACCGCTCACTGCTTTTACTGTACCTCATAGAGGCTTATTTCAATTTACTAGAATGCCTTTCGGCTTACATAATTCTCCTGCTACTTTTCAAAGATTAATTGATCGTGTTCTCGGTGCTGATCTCGAACCATACTGTTTCGCTTATCTGGATGATATTGTTATTGCTACTCCTACTTTCGAGAAACATTTAGAGGTGCTGACGCAAATTTTCAATCGTTTACGGGAAGCAGGGTTAACTTTAAGACGCGACAAATGTCAATTTTGTCGTCCCGAATTGAAATATCTCGGTTATGTGGTCAACAAAGATGGCTTATTGGTTGATCCGGATAAGATCGCTGCAATTACTTCTATACCTGTTCCTACCTCAGTAACGGAAATTCGTAGATTACTCGGAATGTGTAGTTGGTATCGACGTTTTGTTCCAAATTTTGCTACGCTTACTGCTCCTTTGAGTGCGCTTACTCGGAAAAACACCCTTTCGTTTGGTCAAATCAATGTCAAGATTCTTTTAACGCTTTAAAAATGTCTCGTATCTGCTCCTATTCTTTCATGTCCTGATTTTTCTTGTCCTCTTACTATACAAACAGATGCTTCAGATTTTGGCCTAGGTGCTGTTTTAAGTCAGACTACTACGGCTGGTGAACAAGTCATTAGTTACATCAGTCGCTCCTTAACTAAAACGGAACGTCATTACTCGACGACAGAGAAAGAATGTTTAGCGGTCTTATGGGCCATTGAAAAATTTCGTCCTTATGTCGAGGCTGCACACTTTTCGGTAATTACTGACCATCATTCTTTAGTATGGCTAAATAAACTTCAAAATCCTTCGGGAAGATTAGCTCGTTGGGCTATTAGGCTTCAACAATACGACTTCGACATCATACAAAAAGGTAAAGAACATGTAGTACCTGATGCTCTTTCTCGTTCTGTACCAAAACTTGATACTCTCGTCACTGAACCAACTACTTCACGTATCTCACTACCTATTACTGATCAATGGTATATTTTTGCGCGAACGCGTAAATTCTTCTCAAGGAAATTTCCTTCCTGGTTTGTTAAAATGAATTGCTCTTCAAGCGTACTAAAGCTACTTCAACTTCTGACGACTTAGGTGATTGGAAAATGGTGGTTCCAAAGAACCAACGTTCAGAAATTCTTCGCGAATTACATGACTCTCCTACTGCAGGACAGTGGGGTAACTAAAACTGTAGCTCGTATCTCACTTCATTATTGGCCAGCCTTACGGGCCGACGTCTCACGTTACATTCGACGCTGCAATACCTTGCTCCATAAGGTGGAACAACAGACACCGCCAGGATTCTTTGCTCCTGCTATAGTGCCTACCAGGCCATGGCAAGTACTTTGCGCAGATCTCGGGCCTCTGCCACGATCCTCAAAAGGTCATTGTTTTATACTTGTGGTAGCAGATTATTTCACTAAATTTCCATGCTTCTTTCCTTTACGTACTGCAACAGCTACTATGGTTACTCGAATTCTAGAAGAACAAATCTTTTTAATGTTTGGTACTCCACAATACATAATCACTGATAATGGGGTACAATTTCGCAGCAAGGAATTTACCAGCCTGTGTTCTCGCTATCGTACAAATATTCTTTATACTCCAAAATATCACCCTAGATCAAATCCGGCTGAACGAATTAACAGAGTTCTAAAAACAATGCTCTCTTCTTATATTAGCTCTAATCAGCGTACCTGGGATGTAAATTTACCCAAGATCGGATGCGCTATTCGCTCAGCTAAACATGAAATTACCGGTTACTCTCCTTATTTTGCTTTCTGTGGACGCGAACACGTACTTTATGGTGATCTTTTGCTGAACCTCTTGACTCTGACCTCCTATCCTGAACCCTAGTGAAAATACCCTCCGATACGATCCGACCAGTTCTACAACTCACTTCGCTTGGACATTCTTAAACGTATGAAACGTTCTACTAAACGAGTCCAACAGCGGTATAACTTTCGTCGCCGTCACGTTCGTTATCAAATCGGCGATCTGGTTTGGAAAAGAAATTTCGTTTCTCCGATGCGTCTCGGTATTTCAATGCCAAGCTCGCACCGAAATTCGTGGGTCCGTGCCGTATAAAACAAGTAGTTTCTAATTGGACTTACGCGTTTGACGATGCAACGGGGAAGTCTTTGCGTCTATCACGCTAAAGATCTTAAACCGCACGCACCTTTGCCTCTGCGCCTTCTATTACGTCATCGGACGAGGATACTATTGATACTGTGGGTTCGAGGACCAAAGGTTTTTGTAGGAGTCCTAAACGCCGCAAGCGGCACGTAGTCGCTACGCTACCTTTCGGGTGGTTGGTTTTATCTTCGTAGGGTGGCTATATTTAGGGTTACACTCACTTCTGTCTTTTCGTTCTTCGAGTGTCTCCCTGCTCGAATATCAGAGCCCTTCACTTCCTTCTTTTTTATTTCTTTCGGGTGGGTTTCTTAGCATGACTGTCTCTTTGTGCTGGGGTTGGATCTCTTGGGTTTTTTTTTAATTTTGTACGGGGTTTCGAAATTCTGGGTGGGGTTTTTAATTTTGCTAGGGGGGGATTTGATACGTGTAAAACTCGGTTGATGAATTTATGGTCTTTAAGTTACGACTCACTTTGTATGTTGTTGGAAAATGGCAACATTGCACTAAAAATCGTGTTAAATTTAAACTGTTGCAAACATGTGATTACTTTAAAATTCTGGATTGGTGAAAATAATCAGGCTATTGTTCTTTTGGTTTTCTGGTACCTTCAGATAAGAAGGAAAACGCCATTTTGGGAAAAATGCGTAGGTGAAGCACATGTAAAATTTGGAAAAGTGTTCCTAAAAATTGGATTGAATTGTTCAAGAAAATTTTAATTCAGCCTGTTGCTGGTTTTATTCTTTTTCCATATAAATAAGTCCTGTTGGGGACTTGAATTTAGTTCGGCTTTAATTTTTTGGTTGCTTCTGCTACACTTTAGCTTCGGTCAAGAGGTAAGCTATTCACTTTTCTTATTTACTAAACTTAACATTGTTAATACAGGTGTACATGTTTTGAAATTTTACATACATCATAAAGATCATATTTTTATAAAATTTGGTTATTGATTTAAATTCTAACACGGTTATTTTATATAGGTTTTTTCCTGGTTCAACACATTTACTGAAGATTAACATCCTTCGTGCTCCCTAAGAGATAGTTAAATCGTTGCTGGCAACACATTTGGATATCATTCGTCAGAGGTGTGAAATGTTGGTTATGGGTCTTCGAACCTGAATGAAAACAGGTGATTACTCCTTCTCCTAATATCTTCCGCATTAACAGAAGAAAATATGTTACACCTACGACTCGGTTCTGATAAGTATTATTGTTGCACGCATACAAAATTTTACCTGGTGAGTGACTTTTGTTTTCTGTATCAAGAGGCTCTCGTTATCTGTACTTTACTGAAAGTTTTATAACCATTACATTACTGTGGTTGCTACTTGTGTTAGTGTGTTATCACAATTATTTTAAGCCTGAAACTAATGCTTATACTTTATGGTTAAACCTTTGCTTAGTAATCGAGAGTAACATCATACACTTTTACCTGTAAAAGATAAGTTGGGTTATTTCAAAGTTTCGCTTATACTTACATTTGACATTACAATCCAATTTGTACTTTATCTGTCAATCTCTAACGTTTCTTATGTACTAGTTTTACTCTGATAAATAACCATAGTTGTTCAATGGTTAGAACTACTTGTGTTTACTGCACATACAATCAGCTGTTGTTGACTGAATGCTGCTAGTCGAGTTTAAATATACCATATATGTCATAAAATTTATGCAAACTGCTGGGGTTTCAATTACTGTGTAAAGCAAATTGCTTATTTAACTGTTATCATTGGGGTGTATAACACTTGTTATTTTATTTATTTCTGAGTACAAGTTTAATAATTGTTAGTATAAAACTGTTTGAAATAGGATTTACTAAGTTGATTTTTTGTTGGTTGGTAGCCCTATGCTTACCAATAACTGTATCAATTTGTGCTGCGCCTTTGCTAACTTCTTGTATTGCAATTGCCGAATCGGTAATGAGCTTCGCCTTTCACATATTTTTAAACGCTTCATGCTTACTATTTTGTTTATAATGCTCATGTTAACTAAATTTAATAATATTTTGTGCTTGCATAAGTAAACAACTGGGTAGACATCTAGTGCTAATTTTCGCTTTATATTCGGGGTTTAATTGCGTCCGGTTGATTGGAAACCGATAAACTAATCCGACGTAGAGCTCTTCGTGGAATATCGGGTTAAAAGATTTAAATTTCGGATAAATAATATATATATGTTTGGGTATTCTTTTCTTTTAGGGTCAACGCTAGATGCCGAACCGTATGGGGTCTGTGTAGGTACATTTTAAGTAATTAATAGTTTGCTGAAAGGTAAGTTGATTACTGCGGATTCATGTTGTAGTTATATTATTAAGTATAGTATTATTTATTGTATGGGTAATATTTCCTTACGAAGTGGTATTTATGTCAGCGAGTTGTCGCTTCATCAAGTTTTGTTTTGGTAAAGGTTTACGGATTTAAATTATTATTTATACCAGTTGTACTATTTCATAGTGGGTATATTAAAAGTGGTGTTAAACAATTGTAAGTTCTTTCATTAATCCTGTGATCTACGATCAAATTCCTAACCAGTTCCTCATCCGTGTGGACTTAGTTCACCATTTTCTTTTAACTGTCTCTTTTGTCCTATGTGGCCGTAGCCCTTTTCTTGATAGAGGGGCGATAAAGAAGTCAATCAAGTGGTGCCCTTTTTTAAACTTTATGTATTTCCTTTCTCCTGCCAAAACGCCCATGCATCCAAGTGCTGAACCGACCGACTGAGCTTCCGGCTAATTCCTCTTTTCCTTGTTACTGCACCTTGGTCACAAATTTCTACCAATATCCTTTTGTGCACGTAACAAGATGTTTGAAGAACGTAAATGCAAAGAATTAGTGTCATGTCCTTTGGGTGGTCGTAAATTTTGGTGATTCGTTAAAGTCATCAGTAAAAGGTTTAGTACACCTTCCTTTCGTCCCATGATGCCTCGGGACGGAGCTGTAGTAGCTGATCCTGCTGAAAAAGACAACCCCTTCGTCGATTACTTTGCATCAAATTCATGTCGTCGCCAAAATCTACTCCATACTCTACTAAACCAATCCACTTTCGGTACAAGCTACTAGAATCAATTATCAATAAACTTGACTCAAACGAGACGACTGGTGCTGGCGGTAATCCAGCTATCGTCCTTAAAAAATGCTACCCTGTGCTAGTACCGGTATTGTCCAAACTTTTTTCGATCTCCGTGTCATCTGGAGAGTTTCCCTCATCGTGGAATGTTCAACCCATTCCTAAAAAGGGCGAAAAAACTCATCCCTCAAACTATCGACCAGTAGCTATCACTTCCATTCTGTCATGGAAAAAGCCATCAACTACAAACTAATTTCGTTCCTCAAGTCCAATAAACTCCTAAACTATCCCCAGTATGGGTTCAGACAGAGTCGTTCAACGGGTGATCTTCTTTCATATGTCACCTAACTTTGGAATAACACATTAGAGAGGTCTGGTGAAACAGTTGTAGTAGCTTTAGATATTTCAAAGGCTTTTGACCAGGTTTGGCACAAGTGTTTACTTGCCGAGCTCACTTCGTTCGGATTATACGATACGCTCATCAATTGGATATCCAGCTTTATTGACAAAGACGTATACGCGTTGTCATCGATGGCTTCTTTTCGAAACTATTATTAACGCGGGTGTACCCCAAGGATCAGTGATAGCAAAATCTCATTCAATGCCAATGGTTTTGGATTGAATTTAGTCTTCTAAAACTATTGACAGTGGATCACAAAGGTTTATACTGCAGAGTCAAAATTGTAAAGCGCTTCTACGTATTGTGTCAACAATAAAAATCCTTGCTCAAAATTGTTTAATCATTAGGGGTACCAATGACAAACTTTATCATTTTAATAATCTGGAGATTTTTTACAAATCATTCAACTACTAGCTCAATTTGATTCAATAGTGGATCAAATGTCCAGAATGTCCGCAGAGTGCTTGTATACCTTGAAAAAGATATTCGAAATGATCTGATTTATCTTTCACATTCACATATTATTAATGAAATGAAGCAATCCAAATACTATTCCGTTATTCTAGATTGTACCCTTGATGTCAGTAAGATAGAGCAAATGACATTTTTAGTTAGATATGTGTCTATTGATAAATCTAACTATAATGATTTTATCAATAAAATTAACGAAGGCATTTTAGGCTTTCTTCCAGTTGAGATCTACGGACAAAAGCTTTCACACGTAATAATTGCAAAATTGGGGTTAAATTTGCAGAATTTGAGAGGCCAGGCTTACGACAAACGGGCCAATATGAGAGGTGATTAATCAAGAATACAATCTAGAATAAGGGCGATGCCATGTAATAGCCACTCATTAAGTTTAGTCGTTAACGATATGGCAAAGGCGTCATTAGCAGCCCTAAATTGCTTTAATATACTTTAAAAAATGTATTTGTATTTTGCTTCGTCAACCTTTAGATGGGCCAAACTATAAAAATACATTAAGGGAATACCTCTAAAACCGCTGAGTGAAACTCGTTGGGAAAGTCGAGTAGAAACTTAGAACCCTTCAGGTATCATTTCTCAAATAACATGACATTATAAAATTTTATCATACGGGTTGAGGTTTTTCGAAAAAACGCTGATCACTAGGAGGATAAGACATTAAAAATTGAAACTAAAAAATGTTTTATTTCGAATTAAAAAAATACATTTAAACCTATTGCAATATAAATATAGAAATACTACGGCACTTTATGGTGGACGGTATATAGGAAAGCAATTGGTGCACAATGTAATAAGACAGTTAGAACAATGCTATTGCCCTACGAAATTCCTTTATGGAAAAAGGCTTTCCATCAATCTATAAAGTTAGCACGCGTCAACGGCTGCCATATCGGTTACTCGTGTAAGAACACACCAATACCATTTTTTCTCTCGTACAGTTATATGAAGTTTTTCCCATAACCAATCGTGGTGATCAACGCCACCCATAAACTTATTGTATTTATTGATCAATGCTGGCTGTGGAACTTATATCCTTGACTTGGCGGTTCTGTTGCATCTTGAACAGAAGCCAATGGTTCGATAAAATCAAAAAAAGTTGTCATCGTGACACTTGTTATCGTTCCATCTCACTAAAAGTATCTTGTTCATCAAGTCAACGGTAAAATCATATTCCCCTCTATTCAGTTTCTCGATAAGATTTGAAGGTGTTAGGGGAGCGTTTAAAATTCTATTATTTCGTAATGTCCCGGTTGCCCAAAATCCCCGTTTCCTTAAATCCACTAATAGAATAACGCTAGTGAAAAATTATCGAAGAATAAGTCATGTGCCGTGGAGTTTTGACAATTGATATCATATCACCCACTACACGTGTTCCAAGAGGGTCCTTTGATGAATTTGGATTGTCCGCTTTTCCACAATACAGAACACATTTATAGCAACATCCATCGTTCCCGCACATGGCCCACAATTTGTATCCAAATCGTATTGGTTTTGATCGAATGAATCGCTGGATACTATGATGTCCATTTTATCTATGGATAAATATTTGTTGAAAATCCCCCAATTCTGAATGTTTTTGTTCAACATACCAAATACAGGGTGAATCTTATCTAATCCGCCAAAATTAAAGAAGCACTAGAACTCATCATTATAAGCAAAAAAGTTCATATGTACATGGGTCCGGAAATGCTTCGTTTCCGAGATACAGGGTGTCAAAGTTGAAAAAAGGAATCGCGATTTCTTCAATATTTTTTGACTGTTTTGAAATAATTTCATGAAATTTCGTATACGGGTTTTTTTTTTGGGACAGTTGTTTGAACAGTTGTTATCAAAAGAACATGTTTACTTTTAATATTAATTTCTTTTCTTGTTTTTTAATATTGGATATTTTAGTGCTCCTTACAAGTTTTAAATAAATAAACATTGTGAATTTTAAATGTGTTTTTCTCAGAAACGGTTGCTCCTAGCGACATCACTAAAATATACCTTTTTTTAGCAGAAAAGATAGGAGAGTCGATTTTTCTAGTCCAAAATGGTATACAGTGTAGCACAAAAAAATTGCAACGATTTAAAGGGGTCGAAATGGTTGCCGCTGGCGCCCTCTAGAGACCACAACTAAATGGACCACAAATTTGAATATTTCATTTCAAAAAACCATCGTATACGAAATTTCATGAAATTATTTCGAAACAGTCAAAAGATATTGAAGAAAACGCGATTTCTTTTTTCAACTTTGACACCCTGTATCTCGGAAACGAAGCATTTCCGGACCCATGTACATATGAACTTTTTTGCTTATAATGATGAGTTCTAGTACTTGTTTAATTTTGGCGGATTAGATAAGATTCACCCTGTACAGGCTGAGTTTTCAAGGATTTACTTTACTGATTATTTCGAGCTTTTGTTATTGCCTTGGACCTGAAAGACAAATTTCAGCTTTAAGTGACTGTTTCGGTTCATTGAGTTTTTTACAAATTGTACACCTAAATCCTCTTCCTCTGACCAACAGTCACGTTCACTTACTAAAGAGTGATGTCCCGCAAAAATTAAAAATCCAACAAAACTTTTAATTTCGTTCTTATTCATAGTGAAATTGTGCTTACTTATTACTTCAATTGCATAACGAGTTGTTGTAAGACAGTCGTATCATATACCTCATGAGTAAAGAATTGCTCAAAATATTCTAATGTAGTTTTTCCTTTACGTAACCTTCAACATTTAGTTGCCTTCATAATCATTATCAGATGCTGTAGAACTATATTGGGGCGAAATTTTTTTCCAATTCTTTTGTTAGTTTTTCAGATTTCCTTTCTCATTTTTTGCTAGGAACGGAAGACTTTTTCTTCCGCTTCTTCTTCTTCTTCTTCCTCTTTTTCTTCTTCTTCTTCTTTAATATCGCTGTCGCCATCCTTCACTAATACTTCAACTGTACCGGGTATATCAACAATATCTGGAGCACGGATTTCATCATCAGGAGCTTCATCTTGATCTGTGAGATTCAGCAGAATAATAATATTCAAGGGCTTACTCTAAGTTTCGAAGCAGTTGGCAACTCATTTCGTAAACGCAACATTTGATTAAAAAAGAAAAAAACTAGACTTACGCCCAGCGTTCTATTTATAGATTACTACCTTGTAATGCCTATATTTTCTATTTCAGCTAATATTTTCATACAAACCATTTTCAACTTTATTGAAATGTTCAATTTGTCTCGTATTTTAAACGGGCAGCTCATATGCTCTGGCTATCTAGTTATTAAGTAAGATATCTATGCGTTATTCACATCCCAGCTGATTTCGAACTAACACAACCGTGTCACATAGTTCGACGAAAAACTTTCTTTATGAAGTGCTTGATGATCCAGTCGCAGCTCCAAATTGAAATTTAAGATAGAGTTTTATTTTTTTGCAATCGATCAAGATATTAATGCTTTAGAATTCAGATTTGATTTGATCAAATCATTTTTATTGTTTGTGCATCATACATGATTTGAAAAATCATCAAATTTACCTAAATCGAGATACTATTGACTCATGGCGAATCGGGAGATGTAAACGCACTTGAGCTAGTAGATGAAACAGAATTCATTTTAAGGTTTGTACATGCAAAACAAAATTCAATTGAGGTATTCACACTTATCGCTACTTTAGATGTTGCTCCTATCCTCAGCTGAATTGAAAGTAAGAAAAAAACACTTAGTTTTTTTTTACGCGGTTTTGTTGCTGTTTTTTTACAGTATTGTACTATTGTTGGCAGTTTGTTTCATATATGTTACGTTCTTTAATAGATATATGTTTCTTACTCATTGTACCTACTATTATTACTGTTCGGGATCAATGTAAACAATGCTCAGTACCTACTTATACAAAATTTAATCTAATGCTTAGCGTGCTTTCTTTCTAGTATAAAACTTTTTTTGCACCAGGCGGTAAAATTGTTAGCTCCGTCCTGATTACATTTATACCAAAATTGCAAAAAAAAAAGGTATATTTACATAGTCCAGTGAAATGAAGTTTTCGGTGTCGATTAATTCAGAAGAAAGCTGGAAATGATTACAATTCACTTTGAACATCCCAAATAAGGGTAATATAACTTGGGACAGTGTCTGAAGTAGGCTCTGAAAAACAGCGAAACTTTGCCATTTTTATTCAGTTTTAGGCTTATAACATCTGAGCGCATTGTACACAGAATTTGACTATTATCAACCATTAAATTCGGCGACGAATAAATTCCTAAACAAACACATTTTATTCAACTGTTACAATCGGCAGCCAGAAATAGGCAAATTTGACCATGTTGACTGAATGGCGTTATGCTCAGTTTCACAAGACTATGTCTCAAAAACGATTATAGCAAATGAAAAATACCAAAATAACTTCACTCTGACTTCATCAACAGATTTTCCAGGAGTGATATCTTCAGTAACTGTAGATTTGTTAGAAGCGGTTTTTTGGTTTTCGATAACAGACGGACCTGGTTGGGGAGACTCAGGTCTTGCTTGCTTAATTCTACAATGGATTTGCTACAGAGTAAACATGATTTTGGATTAAAAATTAGTAATCGGGTATGACTAAGGAATTATAAGGTAGTATTCCCGTTCACTAAACACGTTAACTGCCACGACCTACCGGCCGTCGTACGTGTTTCTAACCCATCACGCCATACTATGGTCGGTCATCGTACGTTCATATGTGTTCCTACGAGCTGCAAGTTTTGTATGATACTGATCGCCTCCAGCAACACGTGTGTATAAAAATTCTGGTACGATGGGTCGTCGTATTGGCATATTATGAGCAATCAATTGATACCTGCAAATAACCACTTGAACACATGAAAAATTAAAATTGTAGTCTTTTCGCAATTTTGATGAAAATTAACCTTTGACACAGGTTATGGAGATAGTGAAAGTTGTAAAATAGACCCAGATTTGAATTTCGACCAATATCGTATTATTGAGTTTTTGAACCAGCGCTGTCATCGAATCTTCTGCGGTAAGCTTCTCATACAGATAACACACCACTAATTGTTCAAATTACATCAATAAAGATCAAACCTGAAGGCCGAAAAGAAAATAGCTATCAAAATTTCTGGCTTTTTTGTTAGTTTTAGAATTAACAGTGACCAGATTCTTATATAATTATGTGCATAATATTCACACCTAGGCTACACATGTGCTCCTTGTTCTATTTTGTGCACTAGTAGGAATCACAAGGGAAACAGAAATCTAGATTTCATTTGCAAAGTCAAAGGGCAGACTCTTCTTTATTATCATATATATGAAAAGTACATTTTATATTAGCAGAAAGATTAGTACAACTTATTGATGATTTTCAACAAAACATTGTGCGCCCATGAGAGGGTTGTTTGGACAGTTGTTGCAGTATGTACTGACACGTGGTGTAACGCTCGATTTATCTGCTTCACGACTTCCAAATCGCTCCCTATTTTTAGTGTAGCAACTTAGGCAACGTTTCTTATGTCGTTTATCAGTTTCTCCAAAATCATACAGTGAATATTTCCTGGAATTTTTATCTATTGATTCCTCATCATTGTTTGCAAGCAAACTTTCTACCAAAGCCTCCTTGAAAGAAGTAATGGACCCTTGTTGTTTGTGATCTTGGAATAAATCACGTGAGCATTGGCTACAGTTGTACCGAATAGTAGTTCATCGCTACTTTGTGGTACCACTTCACAGACCTTCGAACAGCACTAGAATAACTGGAAATTTGGTCTGACAGATCAGATTGTATCGTAGTAGGTTTTGTCTTCCTGTTTTAGATTTTTTTTGCTGTGGAAGTAACACCTATTCCATATTTCACGGAGAACCTCAGAACATCCCCTTTGTCTTTCCATTTCATCACAGCTATGCCTTTTTTTTGTACATCTCAACAATTTCATTTTTCGTCAACTTTTTGTTTGCCACAGGTTTTGGAAACCCTTTTCTATTTTTTCTCAAAGTTCTAGTAAAAGGGTATTCCTTGTTAGTAGTCTCTCTGCAAATTCAATTGAGGTATAATAATTATCAGTTCTAAACCCACGTCCTTCATCGACATAACTTTCACCCAGTTTTAGTACAATGTTGGCCGATCGAGTCACGTTTTTTGACGTAGTTTCGTTTTCGCCTTGATAATTTTGAATAATGTAGGTATATCCGTTAGGGTCAGAAATCTTGAATAATTTTATGCCATATTTGTGGCGTTTCCCTGGTATATACTGACGGAATGGAAAGGAAAGGGCCACGTATTTCATTCCCTCCCCAAGGGGGAGGGCGAGTTGCTCGAGCTTTCCGAGCTCCTTCAGCCACAATCATCGATTCCCAGCATACATATATACATTACGTCTATATAAATGGTGGGATTAAGGATGGGTGTGGTCAGGATAGGATCGGAAGGAACGGAGTTAGAGTTCTGGTGTGCATATACGCAGTGACCATGTCGCTACATGTGTATGAGGAAAACCTCCTGAAAAAACCTCACACAAGGTAGACAGTAACGGGAATCGAACCCTTCACTTCCCGAATGCTAAGTAGGTCGTGTCACCACTACGCTACCAGCTCGGTTACTGACGGAATAAGAGTTACCCTGTGAAAGGGACCATAGTTTCATCTACGCGCAAACATTCTCCGGGTGTATTGTGTTTTTGTACTGCTCTTGCAGTCCATTCTTCAAGGGATGTATTTTTGTGAAACCGGTTACCAAAAGCAAAATGTAACATGGAGAATAGTATTTCTAATCTGTTAAGAAACATTGCTTTGTTGTCATACTATTTTTGTATACGCGCATCTTACTCCAATAATCACCCATCTGAGGAAATTTTACTAATCCCATCTGGATTTCCAATTACTCAGTCTGCTAAATCGACTGGTTTCCTTTCCATTCAATGATTGCCTTGTATAAACATTGGTCTGGTCTGTTATTAACTAAATAACCTCTCCCGTTATAAATAGTTAAAATTAAGTAAAATTTTATCCGCTGATCATCTGCACACAAAGTGATGTTTTTCACTCCTGGGATGAATGTTTTAGGAAGTTAGGAGTTACGTCCGTATAATATTAATAATACTTTACCAAGAGATTTTATTGACAGAAATTGTTTTTTTTTACAAATCCATAAATATTTTAGCATGGACATAATCGAATTTTTCAGACATTTTGACTGGTGAGCTGGTGACATGCCATCAAGCCATTCGACTTTTTTATTTTTGCGCGTGAAATGCAGGACTAGTTATAAAACTATTTTCTGCATTCAGCATGATATATATATATATATATATATATATATATATATATATATATATATATATATATATATATATATATATATGTACATATATTAAAGTTTAGAACTTACAGGGATTTTCGTTAAATATATTTAACAGCAACTGACCCTAGAAGGCTATTCTTTTTAAAGACCTTCACGAAATTATTTTTGCCCTGTCTTTATGAAACAGACGCTATCGCAACCAATAAAAGCATGCAGGAACAATAAATTGTTTTTTACTTCCTCGGAGAACTTTACCCGCATTACATATATACAAGTTCCTTTACCAAGGTTTAACAAGGGATAGATTCTGGATACTCATATGGGGTCACTAAGACCAACACGTCTATATCATGCGTGACAATGATCACGTCTTCACTCTATTCTGAGAAATCAATTGTTGTGCTAACCATCAAGGGATTCGCGCTCAATGTGGCCTGCTTTACCTGTTAACTTATCAGATAAGTTGATATCTGACGTTTTTGTTCTGTTCGTTTGATAGAAACCCATAAACATAGAGATACAATTGGATCCATAATGATTCTAAACATAGTTCACATACAGGGTGTGCAAATAGTATCGCACCAAATGGGATTATGTAGAAACGGTTTGACACTTTCAATTTGACTTTTGGTGGGGTTAAACAATACATAAACACCCATAATTTGGTATGAGTTTCATTTGTTTTGTGCGAGTGGTGTTTGTCAGAGGCAGCGGTCTTGAATTTTTTTAATGGCAACCTAGTTTGAGGTTGGTGTCATTTGGCAGGTAATTGATTTAGAAAGAATCTTGTTTATTCTAAAATAACGAAGAAAATTAAAATATGAAAGAAATAGTTTAGAGTTGAACAAGTAAATTGAATTAATTGATGAAAATCACAAAAACTGCTCAAATTGTTGTCCATTCACTTCTTGACAATATCGAAGTCAAAAGCACCCAATGCATTCTGCAGATATGCCGGAGGAATGCTTGTGATGGCACCGCATTTTACATGCGACTCTATATGATTAAAACAAGCTTATGATAATATCGTATTGTAGTATTTACTATATGTTCGAATAAGAAAAGCGACGAAGAGCATTAGAAATTGTTAAAATTGATAACAATCAGTAGACAACACAGAAATACAATATTTGAATTAAATTTTTGTATAAGTTGCATTTATTTACAGCCCTTTGTCCAGAAAATGTTCCCTCTACAAAGTTAATTTGGCTTTTCAATTTTCTTCGTTATTTTAGAATAAATAAGCTTATGATATACCGTAGTGTATTTCTAAATCAATTACCTGTCAAATGACACCAAACTCAACCTAGGTTGCAATTAAAAAAAATTCAAGATGGCTGCCTCTCACAAACACTAGTCGCACAAAACAAACGAAACTCATATCAAAATAAATATGGTTATTTATGTATGTTTTAACCCCACCAAATGTCCGTTTCTATATAATCCCATTTGGTGCAATACTATTTGCACACCCTGTATATACAGTAACTTGTCGTTACTATCCCACACTACTTGGTGTAAGAAGAACCCTCCATCGATAACACGGTTGGCATTGCAATTTACGTAATATTACAAGTTGCGTGTCTTGCGCATTCTTCAGTCAGTAAAGAGCTATAGCGGATATACGATTAACACAAATACAAATCGAGCTGTTTCACATGAAATGGGGTTCTTTAGAAAATTTAAGCAGGATTCACGAGGACTGATTCACTTGTTGATCTTGACTGAACTTAAGTGCCTTAAAGATACTGTCTTTAATGCTGGTCAGAGCATGTCACATTTTGCGAAAATCTTAAGAAAATTTAAGTAATATATTTTTTTTGTTTGCTTACAGTGTAAGAATTAAGTCAGTGCATTGATGATTTTTATTCCGCCCATTGGGCGCAGTCGATGAAATGGTTGTGGATGATTTGACCTCAGTAGTGATTAGGGACCGGTTTTGGACCAATTCAACGTCACTCGCCCTCTGGTGGTGAGAAATGTAAGCTTTTGGATCTCTTCAAGGTCAAACTTTTGGCGGGAAATTTAAATTTTTGGAGCTCGCTAAAAATAGAAATTGCAATGTCACCATCATCATCATATTACAAGGTCGCTCTGCGGTCAAACGTTTTGGCGAGAAATTTGCATGTCAAGGTGAAAAGTTAAAAACAGAAATTGCAATGTCATCATCATATTACAATTCTTAGAAGTCTAAAAATAGAGTAGTCAAGGTCAAAGATTATTAACCTATAGGGGTATCGTGTGGCATTCCTTAGTTTATAATGAAAGACTTTCTTTGCGTGTGCATGACTCAGTAAACTTTTTATAGGCAAACATGACGAAAGTAATGCATGAAGCAGCTACCCCTAATGTAAATGTAAATGTAATGTAAATTGAGCAGATTTTTCTAAGTCTCCAGCCTTTTCAACAAAGAAATCAATTTTTCTCGAAAACGGGCCAGAATTTGCCAAAAATAAATTTAAAAACCTCCCAACATCCACTGTCGACTTTTCAACATATCTAACATATATATCAAATTGGGACGGCTGCCCCTAATGTAAAATCTACCCCTAGTAGGTGATAAAAATGTTTTTTAAGCAGATGTTTCCAGCCTTTTCAAACAAAACAATCAATTCTTCTCGGAAATGGGCCAGAATTTGCCATAAATAAATTTTAACCCCCCCCAAACACCTGTTGTCGACTTTTCAACGTATCTAACACATATATCAAATTGGGGCAGCTACCCCTAGTGCAAAAGCTACCCCAAGTAGGTGATAAAATTGTTTTTTAAGCACATTTCTCTAAGTCTCCAGCTTTTTCAAACAAAAAAATTAATTTTTCTCGAAAACTGGCCAGAATTTGCCAAAAATAAGTTTTAACCCCCCCCCCCCCAAACACCTGTTGTCGACTTTTCAACGTATCTAACACATATATCAAATTGGGGCAGCTACCCCTAGTGCAAAAGCTACCCCAAGTAGGTGATAAAATTGTTTTTTAAGCACATTTCTCTAAGTCTCCAGCTTTTTCAAACAAAAAAATTAATTTTTCTCGAAAACTGGCCAGAATTTGCCAAAAATAAGTTTTAACCCCCCAAACACCTGTTGTCGACTTTTCAACGTATCTAACACATATATCAAATTGGGGCAGCTACCCCTAGTGTAAAAGCTACCCCAAGTAGGTGATAGAAATGTTTTTTAAGCACATTTTTCTAAGTCTCCAGTTTTTTCAAACAAAAAAATTAATTTTTCTCGAAAACTGGCCAGAATTTGCCAAAAATAAGTTTTAACCCCCCCCCCCCCCAAACACCTGTTGTCGACTTTTCAACGTATCTAACACATATATCAAATTGGGGCAGCTACCCCTAGTGTAAAAGCTACCCCAAGTAGGTGATAGAAATGTTTTTTAAGCACATTTTTCTAAGTCTCCAGCTTTTCAAACAAAAATTAATTTTTCTCGAAAACTGGCCAGAATTTGCCAAAAATAAGTTTTAACCCAACACCTGTTGTCGACTTTTCAACGTATCTAACACATATATCAAATTGGGGCAGCTACCCCTAGTGTAAAAGCTACCCCAAGTAGGTGATAGAAATGTTTTTTAAGCACATTTTTCTAAGTCTCCAGCTTTTTCAAACAAAAAAATTAATTTTTCTCGAAAACTGGCCAGAATTTGCCAAAAATAAATTATAACCCCCCCTCCCCCAACACCCGCTGTCGACTTTTCAACGTATCTAACACATATATCAAATTTGGGCAGCTACCCCTAGTAGGTGATAAAATCTAAATTTAAAGCTAAATATAAAAATTGCAAGACCATCATCATCGCCATGATCATATTACAATTCTTAGAAATGTAAAAATAGGGTTTTCAAGGACAAATGGTACTTAAGTTGACTAAATTGTGTGAAGGTGAAATAGTTTTCTAAACTAAAAGTAGGAGAAGGTGGGTATTTAACAAGCTTAAACGTGTTGTAAGGGGTACTCAAATCAAGGACACATTTAGATCAAAATTTAGAGCTAAAAATAGAAATTGCTAGGTCATCATATTATAATTCTTAGGAATCTAAATATAGAGTTTTCAAGGTCAAAGATGTAATATACACATGCAGGTGTATCATATTACATTTCTTAGAAATATAAAAATAGAATCAGTGTATGGAAACAAGAAGAATGACAGGATATTGTTGTTGTCTATGCTAAAAAGCAAACCAACGTCAAATGGTATATTACAATTCTTAGAAATCTAAAAATAGAGTGCTCAAACTGAAAGATTATAGACCCGCAGGGGTATCATATCACAGCATCTCCTGATGATAGCAGTTATTCATCATCAGATGCAGATTAGCTTACTGATGCAATTTTCAAAGCACATTCTCCCCTCTACTATAAAAAATCGTGATTCAGTAATATATAGAAGGACAGTTCCGGTGTCATCTAAAAATTCAAAAGCGTTCTCGAATCAGTAAAGATGGATTTATCTGCATTGAACAATAGCACTTAAAAGACTTGAGGTGGGTGCAAAATATAAAGTGATTGATATGAATACTATCGACACGAAGTATGGTAAACATATTATCATTGAAACCGAGAACTTTAAGTGCATACTTCCCTTACGATTTTATGAATACTTCAAAAAAGAAGATCGCATTGAAAAGTTTAAACAATATCTGGCTGAGAAAGACGTGTACATCACCAGCGCCGGAACTGTAGGAAAGACAACTAATTTTACATTTCTGTAAAAAAAAAAATAACATATATCTATGTATAATTGTTTGGAAATAAGTTATATATTTCTTATTGCAAAAAAAATGTCTTCTATTTTTTGATTAAATGCAGAGCAGGTACATCATAATGAAGAGAGTTGCTATTGATGAGATTCATACAAATCAATTTTCAAGGTTAAAGTTTATTGACAAGGTATTGAGAAGGTATCATATTACAGTTCTTATGTTAAGCTCTTCAAGGTTCTTAGAAATAGCAAAATAAGCATTCTTAACCAATGACTCATGTAATTGGCTTTGTGCATGCATAGGTCAAGGTCAGTATTGTCGGACTTTGTGCATGCTCGGTAATGCTCGGGTATCCTCGTGGAGTCTACCCTTCTATATAAGTTGAAATTTTATAATCACATATCATACCACAAAATCAAAATATCAATATTGTAACCACATTCAATACACAAATATAACACAACAGAAACACATAATACCCAGGGCTGAAGAGGGAGAAGATCCCTAAACTGCCCGAAGAAAGAAGATATTTATGGAACCCAGCAAAAAAAGAAGATTCCGCAAAAGAAGAAAACGGATTAAAAAAAATCACATATCATTCGCTTCGACATCATGTTTTTCTAAAAAGTATATATCTGAAAGCACTGTTTTTGCACAGTAAAATCGATTACGTATTTACTATTGTAATAGTGTGTGTAAACCTAATCCGAAAGTCAGTTCTATTTGATTAAATGTAGCATGTAGAAATACTGCACGATACAATTAGCGCATATACAACGCACTAACCAAGACAACCAGACAAATATAGAAAAGTAATGGTTGTTATAATTGATGTGCAAGGATTCAAAATAGCAAAAAATATATTTACACCTTGGATAGTGAATTTCAACAAGCTAACTGGTTAATTCACAACCACCACTTTATCAAGTGGGAATGTGGATATACTTCTCCACACCTATTCTCTAGTATACTTAGTGATTTCATATCAACAACAGATGAGGTGTACGTTAAAGGATGAGAGAAAGCTGATTATGTTCAAAAAATTTTTAAGCAACGTATTACGCTGTTTGAAGAACAGCCTACTTTACCCAAACTTAATGCATGCTGTTTTTTTCATACACAAAACACTTGTCACGGCGCTTTGGCTCATGTATATCATTTATATGAAAAAATTGTAATGAAATTCTAATAAATAAAGATTTATTAACTAATATATATATATATATATATATATATATATATATATATATTCACATGTATTACCTCAACGATATTTCAAAGAAGAACTGGATAACTTTTCCCAAATACAATCATTAAGCTAATCTGCATCTGATGATGAATAACTGCTACCATCAGGAGATGCTGTGATGTGATACCCCTGCGGATCTATAATCTTTCGGTTTGAGCACTCTATTTTTAGATTTCTAAGAATTGTAATATACCATTTGACCTTGGTTTACTTTTTAGTATAGACAACAACAACAACCTGTCATTCTTCTTGTTTCCATACACTGATTCTATTTTTAGATTTCTAAGAAATGTAAAATGATACCCCTGCAGGATTAGCCTTTGACCTTGAATACCCTATTTTTAGATTTCTAAGAATTGTAATATGATGATGATCTTGCAATTTCTATTTTTAGCTTTAAATTTAGATTTTTTTTGTTTGGAAAGGCTGAACTTAGAAAAACTTCTTAAAAAATATCTCTATCACCTACTAGGGGTAGCTGCCCCAATTTGATACATGTGTTATATACGTTGAAAAGTCGACAGCGGGTGTTGGGGGTAAATTTATATTTGGCAAATTCTGGCCCGTTTTCGAGAAAAATTGATTTTTTCGTTTGAAAAGGCTGGAGACTGAAAAATCTGCTTAAAAAATATTTCATTCACCTACTAGGGGTAGCTTTTGCATTAGGAGTAACTGCCCCCAATTTGATACATGTGTTAGATACGATGAAAAGTCGACCGGGGCAGATGTGGGGGGGGGGTTAAATTTATTTTTTGCAAATTCTGGCCCGTTTTCGAGAAAAATTGATTGTTTTGTTTGAAAGGGCTGGACTTGAAAAAATCTGCTTAAAAATATTTCCATTATCTACTAGGGGTAGCTTTTACATTAGGGGTAACTGCACCCAATTTGATACATGTGTTAGATACGTTGAAAAGTCGACGGGGGGGGGGGGTTAATTTTTTTTTGGCAAATTCTGGCCCGTTTCCCAGAAGAATTGATTGCTTTGTTTTTGAAAAGGCTGGAAAAATCTGCTTAAAAAATATTGCTATGACCTACTAGGGGTAGCTTTTACATTAGGGGTAACTGCTCCCAATTTGATACATGTGTCAGATACGTTCAAAAGTCGACAGGGAGAGATGGGGGGGGTTAATTTATTTTTGGCAAATTCTGGCCCGTTTTCTAGAAGAATTGATTGTTTTGTTTGAAAGGGCTGGACTTTCGCCATGTTTGCCTATAAAAAGTTTACTGAATCATACACACGCAAAGAAAGCCTTTTATTGTGAACTAAGAAATGTCATACGATACCCCTATAGGTCAATAATCGTTGACCTTGTCCACTCTATTTTTAGGCTTCTAAGAATTGTAAAATGATTATGACATTGCAATTTCTGTCTTTAGCTTTTGACCTTGACATACAAATTTCCCGCCAAAACGTTTGACCGCAGAGTGACCATGTTATATGATGATGATGACATTAAAATTTCTATTTTTAACGAGCTCCAAAAATTTTAATTTCCCCCCAAATATTTGACCTTGAAGAGATCTAAAACCTTACATTTCTCACCACCAGAGGGCGAGTGATCTTGAATTGATCCAGAACCTAATCACTATTGACCTCGTTCAGTATTTTGGACTTTTTAGAAATTCCGTGCCTTAGTCATTCTGGGCTATGTTTATTATCGGTGAACTGGCCCAACATTAAAATTTGGCAGAAGAAGCACATTCGGTGGATTGATCATTGATGTTTGGGTCACGTTCGGCGTAATGGCCCTTCACTGAAATTCGGTGGAATGGGCGCCGTCGGCGAATTGGTTGTCGGTGCTTTTACCTCGTTTGGTGCTTTAATATTTTAAAATATTGTATCCTAGATCCTCACAAATGATAAGGGTTTATCCGATCTCAGAGAGTGTTGGAGACATCGCTTTGCTCAGTCAACTAACACTGTCTTTGATCAGTAAACGACTTTTACCGTTCTTAATACACAATGTAGTGTGCTAGCGATTAACTTTGAAATACATTAGTAACTCAATTTTTATAAATAAAGCCTATGTAATAACGTTTTTGTAATCGTTACTTTTAATACATAAAGAAAAAAGTGGTATATAACTAAATATATAAACTTTTTTATTTATGTATTTAATTTGACATTTGTCAACAAATATTTCAAAATTTAATTTTTTTCTAATTTTATGTGAACGATTACAAAAATGTATTCGAACACGTGCGTGTCACCTTTTGGTGCTCGGCCATATATTTTATCCCTCGGCTACGCCTCGGGTAAAAAAGAACAGCCTCGCACCAAGAAATGTGTAAACAGCGCACTAGTTGCGAAATCTACTATTTCATGTATGTGATTGAAAGGATTATTACTACAACATTAGGCTTTATTCTACATAGATTTCTACACACTGTGTTGAAGTATTTTCATCATACCAAGCTCAATTTGTATGTGAAATATCAAATTGATTTGGCGAAAGGGTGAATATCTTTATCCCGTAGAATTACCCTAACCTTTGAAAAAAATTTACTTTCCAAACTTAATGTAATTTTGTAACAATCTAAATAGACTATTACTTAAATACGAACAAACTAAATCAGAATGTGCTTATGATAATTTCGTTAAACTGCGAGCAACTATTAAAACTTCTGCATATACGGTGATTATCTTTGTAATATGGAAAAACAGAATACCACTAATCCCAAGAGCTTTCGGTCACATTTTCATTCAAAGGAATGCACTTCTCGGATACTAGACACAGTGTTTAACGATAACAACGAATCGCTTTATAATCCTATGCAAACTGTTAATACTTTCAATAAATATTTTAGTTGCGTTTATACCTTACTCAAATATTAGTGAAGCATCTGAACAAAAGTGTAACACTATGCCAATAATAAATATTTTTGATACAATTGCAAATAAATTGAAGTACAAGACAGACCAAATCTTCAGCTGCATTATTATAGACTTGTCTCCTGTACTTACTAAGCCTCTAGTTATCATCTTTAATCTTGCCATTCAGAATTCTACCTTTCCTGGTTACTGGTAATTAGCGCGGAGTTGTCCGGTATTTAAACGTGATGATCCTACAAAGATCTGTAATTATAGACCGATTAGTATCGTTTCAAATTTTTCAAAAATGTTAGAAAGTTTATACACATTTCTTTCGTCCAACATGGCTTTGTGGAGATTCGCTTTGGACAATCAACGGGTAGACGTGCTTTACACTGACGTCACCAAAACTTTTGACAACATTAATCATGCGGTCATTATTAGCAAGTTAGCTTTGGGTCTCCAGATTCTCCAAAAAAATTTTAAATCTTAACTAACGAACAGTATATGTACAATGCACGACAATAAATAATAAAGGAATATACACAACGTATAGTAACTACATGCTGCTGCGGGAACATTCCGTAGTCAGTGTGCAAGGGAGATTATACGTATGTGTAATGTGTTTTATCTTATATATTTTTGACAATGTGCTAGAAAAATTGTTTTCTAGTACATTAGGCATTTCTTTCCCATGCAAAGAACATGAGGCAGATATAATATCAAGATATGTTTATTATTATGTATTGATCACAATCAAATAATGCTATAAGCAAGATGCTGGAGGTAGTAATAGGTGAAGTACAAAGAAGAAGAAGGAATCTAGAATGCAATCTTACTAATTTTGATGTTCGTTTGTACCTATAAATAATGTACGAATATAAGAAAACCTTGATTTTATGACCGTGCCCAGCACGATTTATTTCCAGTAAATGCAATTTTGTATTTAGGAATATGAAGTGTGTGTTTTTTTGTGAAATCTATTAATAAACCTTTATTCGCTGCGTACATTTTATTTCAGCTATTTGCTGAAACGGTATAAAACAAACATTGTTGATGAAACAGAGTTTATTTTTTATAACTTACACTTAGTGCTTCCAACCCACCATCGTGGACGATTCGATTCGTTACTTATTTTAACCGTCTCCTATTTTATTTACTATGATAAAAATCAGGATTTGTAAAATTAAAATAGGACAAATCTTTTTAAGATGTGTTAGATATCGTACCTATTACTTACAATTACTTGTTTCACTACACTGTGCAGAAATGTCGCTAGAAACCATTGTTCCATATTTCCTTGGACGATACACAAATCACCATTCCATTGCTATTCACTACAAATTAGTATCCGTTTAGTGAATTAAAACAACGTGCGCCATAAATACTGAATAAAATTGACACTCTCTCTATGCTCTATCTCTTTCTAACGCAAATAGGCTGTCAAGTGCGTCCGCGATGCACCGATTTGTAGGTATACCTCTCTATCTACTATCGTGGTGCAAAGTAACAACTTTAAATCACTAGTTACATCAGGAGTCCCTCAGGGATTTAACTTAGGTCTCCATCTGTTTTTCTTATTTATTAACGACTTGCCTCAATTGTTACCCAGAAATGTTTGAAAGTACGTTGCGATTTAAAAACGCAGTCTGTAATTAATTTTATGAAAGCTTGCCATACACTTCAAATGCAAATTGTGGAAATGCATAAATGGTGTATCAGTAGTAAATTACAACCTAATTTAAATCCAAATTGGTTACTTGTTTCAAGAAACTACGACCTATATATTATCCGTATGTTTTTATTTAATCGCAGTTCTAAAACATAAGATCTTGGGGTTATTTTGGATAGTAAACTATTTTTTAGTGACCATGTTTCTCCTATATTCAGTTCTGCTATGAAATCTCGTGGATATTTACATCGAAATTGTCGCTCATTTGCCAGCATGGTTGCATTAAAGTGTCTGTATACAGCTCTTGTCCAATTAAAACTGGAATATATGACGTTAGTTTGGTATTCCTTTCATGAAAATTAAAAAACAGTTCAAAGAAAGCTTCTCAAATTTGTATCGTTCAAAGTTGATAGAGCTTATCCGTAATTAGTATCGAATAAAATATCTTGCTGGCAAGATATGATTTAAAATCATTTGAAAGGGTACCTTTCGACGAACTACCAAAACGTCGAATTTATATTTTAATGATCCAAAACGCCGAACGTGACCAAAACGCTAACGACCACTTCACCGACTCCGGCCATCCCGCCGAATTGCAATATTGCCCTTTCGCTGAATTACCAAAACGTCGAATCTACAGTTTAATGATCAAAAAGGCCGAACGTGAACAAAACGCCAGCGACTATTCACAGATTCAGGCCATTCCGCCGAATTTCGATATTGAAACATTACTTCGAATGTGACCACAACGTCGAAGACCATTCCGCGCTCATACTGCCGAATTTTAATGTTGAGTCATTTCGTCGACAATGACCAAAGCGGCTAATTCACAAAACGCTGAAAACCCTAAACGCCCGAATGATTATTTTATAGATCCAAGACGCCGAAACTTAAAAATGTAGGACTAGATGCCGCTATAGCCTGTCCGGTAGAACTGAACGGGTATCGGATTAACAAGGAGGATTGTCAATATATGGTTCTATTGTGCTTGAAACCGCCTTAATGCTTTGCTGTCTCGTACTTATTGTACGTGACAAAGAAAGATGGATATATTATGAATAATGCCTCTATTTCTGCCGAACAAAAGCGTTTGCAACTTTCACACATAATGACAAGGCAATAAGAATCAGATGCAGGTAGAATAGAAATTCAATAGGTATAATAAAATGCCAGTGGTTCTCAACACTGCTTTAACATTACATTTAAAATTTATGGAAGAATGCAAGTTTTTATAATAAACATTTATAAAAGCCATTCATAATAATGAATATTCGATTAAGTATAGGTATTTCAATTTACATTTAGAAAGTTCATTGTATACCTAAGTATGGTAATGACGTTTTAGTGTACTCCAATTACAAAAGAATCCAAATAAATATGCAATACTGTAACAATAAGTAATTAATAATAGATTATTTGTTAATGAAGAGATTGTGGATGAAGTAAGACCTCTTATTTTCACAGTTAACACTGAAGAAAGTGATGACGATGATCTTTTCCAAGATTTGGATGACTCAGGAAGTGATGAATCTGAAGCCGAATGACAATTATAATTTTTACATTTAATTATAAAAGTATATCTTTGTAATTTAATTAATATTTACTAACTATAATAAAAATGTATTTGTTATTGTTGTTATAAGTATAAGTGAAAGGTGTCAATTGAAATTACTTATAGGTAATTAGTAATCGATTATTATTTTTATTATACAAAAGTTGCATTTCTTCACAAATTATATAATGTTAAAGCAGTGTTGAGAACCACTGGCATTTTATTATACCTATTGAATTTCTATTCTACCTGCATCTGATTCTTATTGCCTTGTCATTATGTGTGAAAGTTGCAAACGCTTTTGTTCGGCAGAAATAGAGGCATTATTCATAATATATCCATCTTTCTTTGTCACGTACAATAAGTACGAGACAGCAAAGCATTAAGGCGGTTTCAAGCACAATAGAACCATATATTGACAATCCTCCTTGTTAATCCGATACCCGTTCAGTTCTACCGGACAGGCTTTATCAATTTTTCTATAGATTGCAATTAGGTAACTTATACAGCCGACAGAATTAAAAATAAATCTACTGAGAGGAAAAACCAATGTAGGTGTGCTTCTTCTGGTAACACGTAACATCTGAAGGTATTTAACAGATTTTTTCCAAACGGCTTGAAGGGATTCTTTGAAAGATTTTTGAAATTGCACAAAATCTAAGCCCCTAAGGATGATTCTTGAAATTGCCAAGTTTAAAATCCTTTTGGTAAAATATGGCCTCGATGTCTAAGATTCCTTTGACAAATTTGTACCCCAACACCATAGGCCTTTCTTGGAGGGGTGACTCTTGAAATTTTACTAACACCTAATATCCTTTTGACAGAATATTAACCCAACTTGAAAACAGAGACGTATTCTTGTAATCATCGTAGCACCTAAGGTCTTTTTGACAAATTCTTGCTCCAACATCTAGAAGTATATCCATTTTGTAGGGATGCTGCTGCAAAATGTCCCAACTTCCAAAATCCTTTTGACAGGATTATTCACCCAAAATTCAGTAATAAAGAAAATATGAAAAATGGACTCATTCTATCATCTAATATCCACAGGATCTAGAGAGACCTTTGTTAGTATCATAAAAAAATATCAATAAGCCCGATGGTCTAATATTTGCAGAATGTTTTAGTTGGGGAGTTATCGTCATGTTACTTATATGAAAACATTTATCATGTCAAATCTTGATTCTTCGCATGCAAATTAACCAGACCTTAAAATTTTTTATCACTTTGTACATGCAGTTGTTACTAACTTTTTTGTTTGTAACTTTACAGTTATCTTTCTATTTGTTAACCAAAGCTGTACTTTGGTACCATAAAATATTTCCATAATACCGTTTTCTTCGTTTAATGTTTACAAGATGTATATGTAAATATGGTTTTATGGTTTGTTTTTCCTAGTTTCTTGGTTGTCTTTGCTGTTTAGGCTAGTTTCTGTGTTTGCCAGTTTGTGCGTTTGTATGTTTGTTCACCAGTTCTCTAGATGTTTATAAAATTGCTTTAGCACGCACACACAGGCACACACACCGCAAACACATGAATACATGGTAGAAAAGTTGTAACACAATTTAAAAGCTAGGGTGCATTTCCGAAAATTCCCGTTTTGGTTCAACACAAAGTATTTCGCAACATTGGCCTATATTTTGAAGTAAATACATAAATACTGTAGAATGTATAATTGTATAATTTATAATTGTATAATTTAAGCCTAAAGGCTCCAAAAATCAAAGAAACTAGCGATCAACCCAAGCATCCCGAGCTTCCGAACCTACGAAACTAAACAAACTCTACCAAGAAGGGATGGGAATTTTTTGACCATACTTGGCAGAAACGTTTAACTACTAAAAATTAGCAATTGAATAAAATTTCGTAGAAAAAGATCTAAATATGGACTTCATTTTTATTAATAATGGGTTGGCCCCTCCCTGTTGGTTACACACTCCTCCAGTCGCCGTGGCATCGATTCTAGCAGATGGTCGATGTTCTTTTGAGGTATTGTGTCCCAAGCAACATGTAATTCTTGCTGTAGAGCTTGCAGCGTCTGCGGAGGATGCTGCAAGATTTTCAGTCTTCTCCTAATAATGTCCCAAACATGCCCGAAGGGCGAAAGGTGAGGAGATCTGAGTGAAAATGTTAATAAATTAACATTTCCATCTGCAAATCCGTCCAAAGAACGTCTTGCAATATGGGAACGGGCATTATTCTGCTGCAAAAGTGGGTCTTCCAACTGCTAAAGAAATGGAAAAATATGGGGTTCTACCACCTCATCCGCATATCGTTGGCCGTTTATATTGCCCCGGATGAATAGCAAACTAGACCTAATCCCATAAGTTATAGCACCCCATACCATAATCCCTGCAGTTTGGTGCACATGCCTCGCAACAGAAAATTCAACATTTCGACATTCCGCACGTCTTCTTCTGACCCTCATACGGCCATCATGCATTCCTAAACAGAATCGGGATTTATCAGTGAACACTACTTTATACCAATGCCCCCTCCCCGGTTCTTCTTCTGCGGCGTTCCTGAATCTCCTTAGTCCATGCCTGATAGCAGCGCATAACGGCGATTTGAAATTTCTTTAAACGAAAAACCACCTTCGCACAAATCATCAATACGACTTTTGTCGAATTCTCTTAATTGGCGGTACTTTCCACGTTGGCGCACTCTAGGCATGATCACACCCTCAAAGCACAACATACACCTGACACAATTGTTTGAAAAACCGAACGAACTGTCCGATAAGCCATTACCACTTGATCCACTTCAACGAAATTTTAATCAACTGCTACATTTTAGTAGCTAAACGTATATGCCGAGTTTGGTCAAAAAATTCTTAACCCTTCTTGGTGTTGCAATTTTCATGTCACTAAGTATAGTTCAGACACAAACATTCAGCTACTAAAAACCAACATGCATGTGAACAAGTCGACTATCCATCATACAAACATAAAAACAAGTAAACATTGAAACATACAAACAAATAAAAAAAACTTACTTAAAGCAATCCTAATGCAAACAGATAAAAATGTTAGCCAACACCACAAAGACGTACAAACTTAACATCAACTAACCAACAAACACATCCGCAAATACTTCACACTTACAAACTAGTGAACAAACACACAAATAAATAAATCAAACTAGCTAAAACATAAAAAAAAAACAGGAAACTAGAAAAGCAAACCAGCGAACCATTGAACAAACACAACCGCAAACGCCACGCACGACACAACCCAAGGTGCAAACTGAAGAAACTAATCAAAGTACTTAATATGCAAACAAGAAGCTCGCCACGTACCAAACATGTGAGAAACAAGCAAACTGGTTAATAAGCAAATACACCAAACACGTTGTCTAAGAAAACAAACTAAACATCTAAAAGCTAGTCGTCAATCAACACCAAAAAGCAAATCGACATACACAATGACACAAATACGTTATCCAAACAGGCATATCCTTTCAATTTGTCATTAGTTACTTTTCTTGAACTTTCCCTGTAAAGAGTATAAGTTATCTTTATGGCATTGTTTTAAGGCAGTATGAACCATTATCGTGTTTCCAAACACCTTCCACCTGTTTTAAACTATAAAACGATATTCTTATATACAACTTGTAAACATTAAACGAAGAAAAAATAGATTAAAGTGAAGCTAGGAGAATATTTTATGGTACCAAAGTACAACATTGGTTAACAAAATGAAAGACAACTGTAAAATTACAAACAAATTGTTAGTAACAACTGCATGTACAAAGTGATAAAATATTTTAAGAATCTGGTTAGTGTACATGCGCAAAATCAAGATTTGATATGATAAATGTTTTCATGTAAAGAACATGAGGTTAACTGTCCAACTAAAACATTTTGGAAATATGAAACCATCTGGTTCATTGCTTTCTGTTTTAAAGTACTACCAAAAAACCCTTATTTCTAGATCTTGGGGAAAATCGGTTAAAACGAGTCCATGAATATTTTCTTTATTACTGAATTTTGGGTGAATAATTCTGTCAAAAGGACTTTGGAAGTTGGGACATTTTGAAGCATCATCCCTAGAAAACGATCACATTTCTAGATGCTGGAGCAAGAGTTTACCAAAAAGACCTTAGATGCTAGGACAATTACAAGAATACATCTATTATTTCAAGATATTGGGTGAATGTCATGTCAAAAGGACCTTAGGTTCTGAAAAAACTGCAAAGACCGGCCTTCCAAGAAGGGTCTTATATGTTGAGGGCACAAATCTATAAAAAGAACCTTAGATGTTGGGGCCATATTTTACCAAAATTACCTTAGACGCAGAGATAGTTTCAACAATAATCCTTAGGGGCTTAGATTTTGTGCAATATTAGAAATCTATACAAAGGGCCTTCCTATACGTTTCGACAAGAATCTATCAAAAGTCCTTTAGATGTTGGGCCAACTTAAAGAATCTGTTAAATAACCTCAGATGTTATGTCCTACCAAAAGGATTGATCTGTTAACAAACGGAAGATAACTACACAATACCTGGAATTTAATTTGAATTCGATATATTTTTAACTGTAATCGTGTCCACGTTTTGGGCATTCGGCGTTTAGGGCATTCGGCGCATCGGTCATTCGGTGCTGTAGTCATTCGTCACTTTGGTCATTATCGGCGTAATGGTCCAACCTTAAAATCGGCAGAATGAGCGCGCTCGATTCAGTAGTCTTAGGCATTTTGATCACATTCGGCGTAATGTTTCAATATTAAATTTCGGCGGAATGACCGCAGTCGGCGAATTGGTTGCGTTCTACGTATTGAACCATTAAAATATAAATTCGGCGTTTTGATAATTTGGCGGAATGGTCAGGTCCCATTAGAAAACAGGAGGGTTGTCAGTAGCCTTATATTTTGTACAAGCTTTTACGTGGAGGAATTGATTGCCCTTATCTACAATCTGCTATTCAGTTTCATGTCCCATGCTTCTGTTCTCGATGTTTAGTTAACCTTATCCGTCCTATTGGAAATATTAATCCTCTACTTAAATCTCCAGTATTCGTTACGCATGTATGATACAATTCTATTAGCTAGCATCGCTGTCAAATCTCGCATTCTAGTGGTAATTTAGATTTAAACATTTCGTATAGAAACATATGGGTGACAAGCACCAAATCAGTAAAATATACTACATTAGTAAGTGAAACTTCTGTAGTTAAAACGCAAGAAGTATTTTACTACTGGAGATTTGTTTGGAGAGTTCATGTACAGGATGCATCTTTACTTGAAACTTCTGTAGTTTCTGTGAATACTGTGTTAGTTGTGCAGTCCCGCGCAGATCATAACCTCAAAATAGTGGTAAGACTACTGCACTTTTGATTTGTGTTTTGTGATTTAGCTCCAACTCTACTATTTTTTGTGTTAAAACTGTTTTTTTGTTTCTGTGCAAACTTCCGTGTTTAGTTTATTTTGTAGAGTATATTTTTACTTTGCTCTTGAGGAGAAAAAAAAAGAAAGCGAAACATATCTCAGATGCCGATAAGCCTATGTTTATTGAAGTGATGAAACGTTATGTTAGTGTAATAGAATCTAAAAAACATGACAACGTTATTATACAAAAGAAGAGAAGAGCTTGGGGTGATATACATGCTGATTTCAATGCCGAGGCTACAGTGTCAAGAACACTATACCAGTTGAAAGTATTATGGAAGGACTGCAAGGCTAAAGCAAAGGTAGTTGTGTGTTATGTATTCATTGGTATTTATTTACAACATGGCACATAGTTATGGAAATGATAAATATGACCAACATTTTTCTTACTGCCAAAGACAATTTGTAACTGTATCTTTTACCTTTTAGGAAAATCAGATCCACGGTAGAACAAACCAGCAAAACGGAAATGCCCAAGCAGTGAAATTGTTGACAAAGTTACGGATTTCCATTCATTGAAAAATAAGCTACTTCGTGAAGAACATAATGCTAGAATGATGTTGACTAATAAGTAACACTGAAAATGAACACAATCTTCGCATGGATATATTGCGCAAGATACATGAAAATGTCCCCACTGTCAGTTCTTCGAGTGAACCCATTTATGAGCAACTGGTTGACAACACAACTAAAAATTTTTATTTAAACAATTTGTCATCGATGGGAAATTTATTGGTTCATAAAGATAACTTATTACCTTTGTAAAGCTTATTATAGCTAACATTATTTACAAAAGCGACAGTATTTACAAAAATATAATGTGCTTGGACAATTTATTTATGTCATAATTATGTTGCATCCATACCTTGAGACTGGTTTATAATTAAAATAAATGGATTGAAAGTGATTACAAATTTACTATCCAGTTTCCTGTGCAAGATTTACAACATTGCCAGTTTATAATGAAGACACATACGAAAAATAAAGTTAACGGGAAAAGTAATTTAAAATTAAAGCTCTTCGAACTGTATCTCTCCGTTCTTCAGCTACTTCCACATTATACGGTTCATTTTCTACATCGACCTCATCCACTTGTAAAACATCAATACCAAAGTTGGGTAGAACACACGAAGCTACCATTTCGTTTCCACACTTGGTTGGATAGAATCTCATTCCTTTGTCAAGAATTGGAAACATTTTTTTAGGACCCCAAAACTTCGTTCCACAATATTACGAGTCATAATATGTGCACGATTGTACCGTCTTTTCCCTTGGTTCGTAGGTTGCAGCACTGAAGTCATTAGGTTCGGCGACAACGCATAGCCACTGTCACCTACAAGTAAACCGTCGTACTAGTCAGTTTCAAATCTTGCAGCAACTGTGCTGTTATTCCAAATCTTAGCGTCATGTGTTGAACAGGGCCACCGATTACCAACATTCATGACTTTCATATCAGCATCACATATAACCTGAATATTTAGGGAAAAAAAAACCTTTTCTATTTACTAAACAGTTCATTGTTGTTTCCTAGAGGGCATAGTATTCTATTATGAGAGCAATCAGTGACTCCTATAGCATTTGGGAAACTACCTAATCTATAAAATGATCGTTTTTAGCCCTGCCAGCTGTAGTTCTATGCACGTTTACTAAGTCAGCAGCAACTAACTGATAGGTACAGAATATCCTTAAACCACACAGCAGCTGAAGTCTTGGTGACAATGCAAAGTTTCTGTCCGTATCATGAGCGTAATCCATGGATAACACAAAACTATAATCTGCTTAAACCAAAATACAAGGATAACACTACTGAAAACGACAATATTTGGATACTCATTTTAGCAGATTTGTCCTTAACTTACTAGTTTAGTACACAAATCTACACTGGTGTACACCAACCCTAAACTTTTTCTGAAGAGTAATCTACAATACTCCGGGAGTAAAACACTCCTGATGTTAGAATACTAAAATAGTGTAAGTAGCAAACTATTTTCTTACTCTTTTATTTATATACTACATTAGTCTGACATTCTCCTGTTTGGAGTTTGTAACCCTAATGAAGTATTTTGTTTTAACCCTTTCCGCTCCATTGTATCCACATATGGATATTTTTAGGGATACCAAAATTTACCACAATATCCACATATCATAAATGGAATATTAACGCACTGTTTAGAAGTGGTGTAGAATTCGCTAGTCCCATTTAAACCGCGGTAGGGCATGGGTATCCATATGTAGATATCGTGGTATCGTTGTTTTTTTATTAAATTTTTGAAATTATGTAATTAACTGAAGGTCAATGTTAACTGTAGTGGTGGTAATTCAACGGCAATTAAAGTTCGTTATTTAATGCATATTTAATTATTTTCAGGGTACAAACAATAATAATAAAATTATAAAATTCGGTCCTGTCCAAAAGTTTCGCTTCGGTCAATTACGTTTAGACGGCGCGCGGCGTACGTTTGTACGTGTCGATGTTTCTTGTTTCTTTAGTATTGATTTACGCTTCGATGTAGCAAGGGTTGCTCTAGTTTTCCTCATTTCTTGTGTTTTTCGTAAATAAATATGTATAAATATGGATTCAGACTCTGATAGTGACCTGAGTTATACTATATCAGATAGTGGGCCCAGCGATTCAGAGGGCAGTTATCCATCAACGGATGAAGAAGAAGTCATTGATGCGGTACAGATGGGCGATTGGACGAAGATTATGGATCCGTTCGAAGACAAGCTTCATATCCGAATATCAGTGTGACTACGACTTTCACCCAGCTATTGACTTTCAAGATTGTACGCATCCCGTCAACTGTTTTAAGGTATTTGTAAGTCCTAATATTATCAATAAACTTTGCGAGTGGACCGATAAAAGAGCTGATAAATATTTTGAAGATAATCCACATAACGTCATGAAGGTTTTCGGAATAAGATACAAATCAGTGGAAACAAACGAAGTGTATGTGTTTTTAGTTCTATATTTTCTTGGTGTATTGATGAGGTGTCCGCAACTTTCGGACTATTGGAGTACAGATGATATATGCACTGGTCCTCCAGTTCTTCATAAATCTGTTATGAGCCGAAATTGTTTTTTATCTATTCTAAAATTTATTAGATTTTCATCACCAGAACTTGCAAAACGTGATGCACCGCTCAGTAGATTGGGCCTTTTCATAGATCTTATAAGAGAAAATTGTCAAAACTTGGTCGATTCGGGTTCAGTTTTTGCAATAGATGAACAGCTTGTTATATAAAGGCCGACTACACTTTCGCCAGTACATAAAAACCAAAAGGAGTCGATTTGGCATTAAAATTGTTTCTCTGTGCCCTAGTGCACCTGAACTTCGAGGATACACATGAAATTTTTGCATATATATCGGCAAGGATATATATGACATATCGCACATACCAAGAACAGAACATCTTCCTTTTTTTGAGAAAATAGTAGTTCTCCTTTGCCAGAATCTACTGAACAGTAATCGTGAAGTCATTGTTAACAATTGGTATACATCAGTTCGTCTTTGCGAGTTTCTATTGACACAAAAAACTATCCTTACCGGCACCATCCGAACAAATAGGGATGTTCCAAAACCGTTAACAGCAGTTCCATTACAAAATCAACAATCATGTTTTTTAATGCAAGGATATGCTTCTTCTAGTTTGATACAATGACAAGTAAGACCTTTTAACTAGTAAACATACCGCTGGATTTTGCGAGAAACAACGATATGTAACTGGCCACAAGCCACAAAATATTGAGTTCTATAATAAAAATAGGGGAGCAGTCGATGCAGTGGACCAAGATACTGAACCGTACAGTCCTTTAAGGAAATCCTACACTTGGTTTACCAAAGTGGGTCTTCATCTTATACATCTGATGCTACTGAACTCCAAGGTACTTTACAGCCAAGCTAACAAAAGGCAAATTTCAATGTATAAATATACAAAACTACGCTGTTGAGCTATACTTATGAAATATAGTAAAGGATACCAAGATATGAGTAATAAATATCTGTGGCTTGGTGCTAAAAGGGCCAATGTCAGTATTGTGCTGTTTTGAGTAAACTATTGCATTCGATTTCTTTTCTTTCTTTCTTTCGTATGCTAAAACGGCCAATGTCAAATTCAACCAATAGCCGCTCCACAAATGTAATAGTAGCCAATGTCATTATGAATTCATTCACATGAGTTTAAGCTAAAACGGCCAAAGTTGACTTTGGCCGTTTTAGCAATCACTGATATTATTATTTTGTGAAACAAACAGTGGGCCATTGTCTACATTGGCCCTTCTGCTTCCAACTTGTACGATATATTCTAGTCACCCAGCGACATCGGCCGTTATTATAAGTAGTGTGAATTTGTCACGTTGAATATTTGTGTGTTGTCATTCCAGTTTTAACAGATTAATCGAGTGCTTTAAGTTTTAAAGTGATAAAGTGTCTTTTGAATAAAGATTATGAACAGAACACGTAAGATTTTGCAAATGTGTAAAAATGAAGATTGCAGAAATGGTAAGTGATACATTAAAACATAAAAATACAAGTTATCTATTTTGAGGTTATGCTTTATATGGTTGTTGTGTCGAATAATGTGAATACTGTTAGTTTTTACTTACGTAGTTTGTTATAATAAGATTAAGACTGAATAATTATTATTGTACCATCTTCTATCGTTATTTTGCAGAATCAGCTTCAATCAGGGATGATGAAATAATAGAAAGTGATGTAGAACCGTTTGAAGATAGTGGCGATGAATACGTACCGATAAACGAATCTTCGGAATCACGAGGACCAAGAAGAGCAGTTTGAAAATATTGACCTATTACCTGAAGAAGATAAAAATTTACAATTGGTTGGTCCTGCTGAAAATCAAATAAATAAATCACATAGAGGAAGAAAAAAAGAAAACAAAGATGAATCTGCAAGAAAACGAAAGTGGAATCCTTCCAAGTGGACACGAAATGTGAGAAAATCATTGAAAACTCAAGGTAGCGAGTATACGTCGGTTTCGGGAAATAAAACATTACTTGCTAAACAGCTGAAGGCAGCCTGCACATGCAAAAAAAAGTGCTTCGAAAAATTTACCCCGGAGGAGCGACAAATTCTTTTTACAAATTTTTATCAGTTGTTTGGCTCTGGACAAAACCAGTTTGTGGCAAATTCCATAGAAGAAGAGGTAAAGCAGGTTCAACGATTGAGACGTAATGATGGCAAGAAAAGTAGGCGAAACTTTACTAGAAAGTATTTTCTGACAAAAAACAGCGGTAAGAAAATTCAAGTGTGTCAAATCATGTTTCTAAATACATTTGATATAAGTTTGAAAAAAGCGAGAGTAATTGTGGAAAAGAAACGATCTAGCGAAGCAAAATATGTTCGGAGGATAGGCGAGGAAAACATGGAAATCAACCTTAAGAAAAGAACACATAATCTATTTCCAGGTTACCAGAGTCACTATTCGCGCTCCCATACACAAAAAAAGTACTTGTCACCCGATCTATCCATTGCTGAAATGCACAGACTGTATGTGGATTATTGCAAAAACAGAAATATTCAACCGCAAAAGGCCTCGTTGTATAGAAAAATATTTGTTGAGGAATTCAACTTATCATTCCATAAGCCGAAGAACAATACATGTGCAAAATGCGACAAGTTTGCAATGCAGTTGAAATGTTGTCAGAGCGAGATAGAAAGAACATCAATCGAAGAAGAAAAAAATATACATTTACATTTGGCTGAGTCGGCATACGAGTCAAAAAGAAGAGATAAATAGGAATGTCAAAATAATCCAGGTTGTTACAATTTCCTTCGACTTGCAAAAATGCTTGCCCACTCCCTACCTTAGAAGTGGAATGAGTTTTTATAAACGGCAATTGTGGACTTTCAACCTTATCATTTACCAAACCATAGGAAAAGAATCATCTGCTTTGTGCTATCTATGGAATGAAACAGTGGCTGGCCGAGGTGGGCAGAAAATCGGCTCCTGCATTTACCATTATCTACACAACCTTTCAGAAAAAAATAGTGATATACATACAGTGTCTATGTACAGCGATTCCTGCAGAGGACAAAACCGCAATATATTTTTTTGCACAATATTATTGCAAACTGTTTCTGAATTGAAAGCTAATGGTAAATATTTGACTATTAACCACAAATTTCTTGAGGCTGGTCATACTCATATGGAGGCAGACAGCATTCATGCAGCAATAGAAAAAACAAAAAACGTACTATTGCTGATATTGAGTTGCCTCGAGATTGGGCAAATTTGATACGTTTTGTTCCAAGAAAACCCCCTATAAAAGTAATAGAGTTGGAACAAGAGGAGTTTTTAAACTTTAAAACATGTTTAAATACCCACTATGTGCATCGTACTTCAAACGAACCAATGCAGTGGCTACAAATTAAATGGATGCAGTATTCAACCGACACCCCAAATATTTTGTATAAACATTCGTTCGAGAGCCAGTTTAAAATTTTTGATATAACCAGGAGCCACACGAAAACACGACAGGGTAATCTTCCCACCCTTTTACCACTTATCAATGAACCACTTCCTCTGAGTACAGAAAAATTAACTGACTTAAAGGCACTTTTGCCATATATTACCAGTACTAATCGTACATACTATAATCATTTCATTGAACAAATAACTTCTAATGACAACATAGTGGATTACTTACCAGATGAAGCTCCGGAAGAGGAAGATGATTTACTAGAATAAATGGAAGTTTTTTCAAAACGCAACTGCTATCGTGTTGTTTCTGTATTTTTGACACTGTTTTTAGCTTTTTAGTACTAGCTTTAGTTTCTATCACATACTAAAGTACTAAAAAAATAATGTTATTCGGTTTATTATTGCTCTTGTTATGACGGCCAATCTGACAATAGAAACATAAAAATAATCATAAGTTTATGCAAGAAGGGCCAAAGTCATTTTTTTTTCAAAATGTTTGAATTTTTCAAACAACTAAAAACACTATCATATTCTATTCAACTACATTATATACTGAGCCAAAGTTGGTAATTAAAGTTTGCACGGCATTTAAACTGTAATTAAAAGTATTTTTGATAAAAACTTGAACTGCTGTTTTCTGAAATGTTAAGATTTTGACATTGGACCTTTTAGCACCAAGCCACAGATATAAACCTTCATCTTCTAAGGTCTTGCATGCAATTGCCAAGTTTCCAAAAGAGGTTGGGAACAAAAAGAGCGCTACTAAAAGTTTGTGGAGTGTGCAAATTAAAAAGAAAATGTTGCGATGGTTATCTAGAAAAACCTGGACTCCGTTCAGCGGAACATTTTGAGATTTTTCATAAATAATGTTTTTTTTACCATGTTGTATTGTTCCATTTTTTAAATTTCGTACTGTTTTGTATTGGTTTTTAAAATAAATAGTTTAAAACCAATGTGTGTATATTTTAAACAATAAAATGTTTTAATTTTAAACTAAAAAGGAAAAGTTAAAAAAATATTTATTTTTTAAATTAAAAAACCCTTTAAATTTTAAAATTTTAAATTTTATTTTAAATTCAAAAACCGCCAAACCCCTTAAGGGTTTACTTTTAAGGGTTTTTAAACGAAAATCCTTTTAATTTTTAAAGAAAAACCTTTAAAACCCCTTTTTACAAAAAAATTATAAAATTGATTTGAACCAAAAATGGGAACGAGATTTCCCATTTACAATCAAAGACTTTGGTTACGGGTAAAGTGAAAATATTTTGAGTAATCCACTGGCATATTTCCCTATAAATGAGGGTACCCTTTAGAAAAATAAAAATCCCAAATCAGATTTTCACAATTAAACTTTCTTAACCTTAAATTTTCATTTTAACATTAATATCTATTAATTTTAAGAACTGTTAAATTTTTAAATGGAACTTTGTAATTTATTAAATAAATTAAAGACACATTAAGATTCTTGCAGTAGGCTTTTTAAACCGAAGATTGGTTATGTAAATTCATTTTGTCACTGAAAAATTTTGAATCTTAGATTTACAAATTACGTTTTCTTTAAATAATAAAATTAATGTTTTCAATTTAATCATTTTTAGGTTAATTTACCATTTTCTTCCTTTCAAATTGCTTTAATTTGGATTGTATATTTGTTGAATGTCCAACAAATCCTTAAACTTTCAAAAATAGACATTAAACTAAAAAGTAATCTGTACCAAATTCAAAAAGAACACTTATTTAAATTTCGTATTGCAACTTAACTTACATTTGGGAATATATTTTAATCTTTAACATTTTCAGTGTTCAATTGGAGGAATGTGAAAATTCTTAAAAAACTGCTTTTCGCCATAAATTAAGTTTGTTCATTCCAATGTTAAAACAAACTTATTTCCCAAAACTGATAGCTTATTCTTGCTACATTATTTGACAGGACTATAATTATTTCCTAATTTTAAACCTCCATAAAATGTACAATTTTGTTTAATAAAGTTTTAATTAAAATAAGGTATGTAGTTATTAACCAATTTGTTCAATTTTAATAATAAGTTCCTTAAGAACATTGAAAAAGCTTAATAAGATTAATAAATAATTAACGTTTCAACTGTATTTTATTTTTTATACATTTTCTATTTAACTAATTTGTTCAGAAATGATATTTTTTGGACCTTATGTTTCAATCCAAGTAATCTTTAATTTTGTAAATTAATCAAATGAAATTAAGTTTCGAATTTCTTTTAAAAAATATTTGTGCTTATAAATGGTATTTATTTTAAAAAAATTTACGCTTCTTGTAATCTAATTAAATTTTAAAAATTGCAGATTTCATAATATGGAATTTTATAGTTCAACGGTTAAATTTTAATTTTTTTCTTTGAATTTATGGTTATTTATTTAAAGAAACTTAAATCTAAAATTTCAATAATTTATTCTTTATAAAGATAACAAACATTTATAATTTAAAAATTTAATGGTACTTCAAAATAATTCTTATAAGTTAATACTATCACTTGAAACTGAATTTCAATAAAATAGGTATTTAACATTGTTACAAATGACAAATACTGGTTCAAAATTTTGAAAATACTTAAGATATTAAAAAATTAAGTATTGTTAAAATTGTAAATTAAAATAATTTACATATTCATTTTAAAAATGGAATGTATATTATTGGTATAAAAAAACATTTATTGTAAATTTTTAAAATTAAAAAAATATTTAAATTTTGTATAAAAATTTTTAACTAAAATTTTCAAACTTAAATTTCTAAAAACAATAAATAACAATTGACTTGTAAAATGAATAAAGAAATAAAATAAAATTAATAAAAAAAATTTATAATTATTTATAAAAAATATTAATATATTTTATAAATATTACCTTTCTAAATTAATATTTTTTTATTAATTAATTAACAAATAGGAATTTTAAAAATTCTATGTTTTAATTAATCCTTTATACTTTTTTAATAATGTCTTTTTACACTATTTTGTATTAAAACCGATGAGTTCATGAATGGTTCTCTTCAAATTGCAACTATTAACAATTTTCAAGCTTTCACTTATTAAAAACTGTTTTAATACATATGGACTTTAGATCCTAATCCTTAAATTTTCAGAATTTTCCCATAAGTACGTAACATCTTAAATACTTATTTTTAAATACAAAATTAAAATTTTAATTAAAAGATTTAACGTTCAATTTATTTAATAAGTTAACTTTAAACGTAAACTTATTTTGCATGAAGTATTAAAAGATAAGTTCAAGGCAATACCAATTGAAAATTTAAATATTGTTCATTAAAATAAATTCAAATTAAACCTTGTTTTAACAAATAAGCAAATTTTACCCTTAAGATTATACTTCTTATACCTAATTTTTTTAAATTTCTGACTTATTTAATGGGTCTGAAATTTGTCCATTATGGTCTTCATTTACCATTAAACGATCTTACTTGGGTTACATGAAAAATTGAGTGAATTTAGAATCCAGGTTACAATGTATGGATTAGATTTGTAAACAACCTTGTTCAATATGTCCCAAATTTTAAGTCATTGTATGAAACTATTTAAATCTTTAGAATTTAATTTTGATTACTTCTTTTATAGATTTCTTGAAAAGATTAGGGTAAAATTTTGTTCGGTGTTATTCACGGTCCTTTAGTTTCAAATAATCTGAATTGGTTTGAATGTTAAAAATTCGGGTTAACATTTAAATGCTTAAATTGGAGGATATTTTAATTTTATTTGTTTGTTTGTCCATTTTCTTAATTGATTATGTTAATAATAAGAAAGTTTATTGTTATTAGTCTTATTTGGTTATCTTGGTTTTATTATTTTTTAATTCTAGATTTTGTTTCCTTAATTTGAATTGAAAATGCGAAAATTTCAAATTCTTGTAAAAATTTAAAATTTGTTATATGAAAGATGTTATCATACTTCAAATTGTAATTATTTTAATTAATTCACTTGTTTAATCTTCTGAAAATTGTTTTATTCATTTTTACAAATGGATGATTCTTATATTATCAAAACGTATTTTTTTAATCATTCAAAATTTATAGTTAAAGTTAAACAAGTGTTTGAATTATTTGGGTTCCTTTAAAATTTGATTTTTAATCATTCTCTTAAAAAGATTAAAATTTTAAAAATTTAAAATTTAAATTAATATAAAGTTTTAATTTGCAAATTCGGTAATGATGATTTTAATGGTTTGGATAAAAATCTTAAGTTTAAAATTTAAATTTAAGGGTTTAAACAGTTTTCTTTTTTAACTGCTATACCCTTTGAAAAATTTTATGTTCATTTATTTTTGCCTAAATTTTATTCTTGATTTTTAATTTATTTAATAAAATAGTATATAATAGTTGAAAAGGCATTTTAAATTTTCAATTTAAAATAATAAAAATATATTGGGAAATGCGATATGGGTTTAACAACCTTAATATTATTTAAAAATTCAAATTTGAGTAAAAGTTTTCAAGTTTAAAGTAATATTCACAATTTGCACAGTTGAAAATTTTTAAAATTTAATGCTATTCCCAAATTTATTTATAGAAAACTGTTATATTTAAACTTAAAATTTTTAAATCAGAATAAACTGTTAAAAATTAATTTGTATTAAATAATAAAATAAGTTCATTACCCATTTGGAAGGTATTATTTCTAAGGCAAACACCTTAAAAATTGTTGTAATTAATTAACCATAATTTAATGTTTTAACAAATGAATTAGGGAACTTCCCAAAATTTTATAACATATTAATTTATATTTGGTTTTTTTAATAAATTTTTTTAGTTCTTTAAATTTTGTCTTTTTTTTAAAGCAGGATTTTCTTTGTTTAAGGGTGTTTTTAAAGGTGTTTTTAAATAATTTTAAAAGGTAAATTGAGTGTTTTGAAGGTTGTAATGGTATTATATTGTAAGAAAATGGCATTTGGGCGTCAAGCAATTTTCCACATTTTAATATCTTAGGTTCGGTCTTCGCGGTTCGAATGATTGATAACAGTTTTGTGTTAATGTGAAGCTTTTAGGTTTGTTTGGGGCATTTGGTTGTTAGGGCCTTTGGGTTTTAACTTGGTTTTGGATTGGCCGAATTTGGGGAAATTGGTAATAGTTGGTTTTAATTGTTTTTGGTTCTGTTTGTCCTTTCGGCGGTTATTTTTGTTGGTTTCTTGTTTCCGGGGTTTAGTCCGGGTTAATGGTTTTTGTATTTGGTTTCTATGGTCCAGATTTTATATGATTTGGGTTTTGGATTTGAGACTACGGGGTTTGAAAGGTGGTTGGATAATTCTTACCTTGGTCGGTGCTGTTTTGTTGGGATTGGGTCGTTTTTTGCTGTGGGTATGTAAGGGTTGAAATTCTGGGGTCTTTAGAGGAAATGGATTTGTATTTTGTTTTTAATGGTTGGGTTTGAGTATAGTGGGTGAAGGGTTTTGGGTACTGCCTGTTTCAGTTTGCTGCAGGCTGGGTTGTCATAATTGGGTTGTTTTTTTTGGAGGGTTGGGTGTGTTGCGATGGATCGGTAAAATTAAGGAACTTTGGAATGGTGCCTAATTGAGCTTTCCAAGTAGCAGTATTATTGAAATTGCCGTATTGGTCAGCCGGTCCTAAAATTTGTGTTTGTTGGGTTAGTCTAGTCCTACTTGGTCATTGGTAAAGTTGGATAATTGTTAGTATGTTTGTTGGGTATTGTTATTAAGAGTCTCAAAGGGGTTAAGGGGTTGGAGTTTACTCCTTAATGATGCGATAGATGCGGATGGCTGCGGTTGGGTAGGCATGGGATGCCATAAGGATTGCGTAATAAGGTGCAGCGGTTTGCCATGTGGTGGTAAAGTAGCGCATTTGAAAGGGCTTGATTGTAAACCCTGTCGGTTGGAGAAGCGTATGGAAGTCGGTATTTGTGTGAGATTCTCTAAGGATGTGTGAGGAAGATGCCGAAATCGAGGAGTTTGGGGATTGTTTTATAAGGGTCCTGGGAAAGGTTGGTTGAATGGTTGGTTCCAGTTGAACTTAATGAGGTTAGAGTCCTCGGGTACACTTGAGGGAAGGGCGGATTTGGTTACTTTGGGTCTAGACGGTTTGGGGATTAGGAGATTGTGTTTTGGTTTCTAGATTTGATTTTCCGTTTGGGTTGGGTCGGAAGTTTGGAGGTTTCTTTTTTGGTGGGTTCATGTCGGTTATTGGGCAAGGTCAAGTTTGGTTTGGGGCGTTTAGTCTTGATTGAATGGGTTTGGCGTCTAGGGAAAACGATGGGTTTGGGAAGGCGGTTCTGGGCTGAAATGGTGCCTTTTGGTGCGAGGTTGGGTTAGTTTGGAGGATTTAGATTTGTGCAAAGCTTGGAATGGTTCTTTGGTCTTGGTTTAGTTTTGGTGTTTTGGTCAGTATTAGGGCATGTTATTTGTTTTGTGCTGGCTTGTTCAGAAGGTATTTGTTTTAGTACAGGGGTTCGGGGTTGGTTGAAACTTTATTTGTCGGGTTCCAATTGTTGGTGTCAAGTATTTCATACCGATTTAAGTTTGAAGGTTCCAAAGTTATTTGCATTTTAATTTATTGTTAAATGTTTTGAAGGAATGGTTTTGAAGGGAAGGGCACCATAAAATTGTTATTTGCAATATTATTGTGGGTATGGGAAAAACTTAAGTCCAAGTTTGATGGACTTAATTACACGTGTTGGGTTTTTCAGTTAGTTGATTCCTATTTTGGTTGATGGAAGAGGTATGGTCGGTTATTTAAGGTGAATTTATTAAGGGTAGCAAATAATTAAGGGATGGGAAGGACGTTGCGCTAAAATTAACGGCTTGTTAGATCGGGTAGGTTGAAAGTATAACGTACCTTGCCGGGGTCCGTTTAAGTTGATGTGGGAGGTAAGGTAACCTTTCGTTAAGGCCTTGGATGTAAAAGAAGAAAGGGCCTAAAGAGTTAAGAAGGGTCTTGGGCCCCCCTCAGCAGAAGGGGGGAATCCACTGAAGCAATTAAAGTGGTATGGTTAAGGAAAGAATGGGTTGGATTAATGAACTGGGGTTGGGGAGTTGTACGGTGGTCTTGAATTGGGGGAATTGGGAAATTTTGGTGGTCCCCAGGACAAGATATTTGGGCGAGTTGCAAGGTGGGCCCATGGAAAGGTAAAGGATTGAAAGGAGGCCGATTGATAAGTTGGAGGTATAAGGTGTTTGGTGTAAGGGAATCAATGGGTTTAATCGATTAAACATGGAACTTCATCAAGGAAAACGGAGTTGGAATTTGTGGCGAAATGGTAGTTAATTGTCGAAGGGTTATGGATCCAGAGAAAGGTTAGGTTTTTTCCAATTGGTAAAATTTACCAACATTAAGTTTCCGAATTTTAACTAATTTGATTTATTTGCCCTTATTTGGTGCAATGGTTAAAAAACCACCTCAAAATATTAAGATACCTAACAACAATTAACCTTAAAATTTTGAAACCCAAAATTTATTTTGGATATTGAACTCTTAACTTATAATAAAACTTAATTAGTAACCAAGACAACGTAAAAATTTTAAATTTAAAAATTACAATTTCCTAAAAAATTTACAAACCAAAATCACTAAAAATACCAATTATTAAAATTTAATCCTACAAATTAAAATAACCTTATTTCAAATTCCTAAAAAACAAAGAAAAAGAGTCCCTAAAACACGAATTAAATATAAAAAAAATTATAAATAAAATTATTAAAAACCCCAAAAACGGAAAACTCAAATTTCCAAATAAAAAATAATAATAAGAAATATAAAATATTTGGTTTATATAATTGTCCCGAAATTGGACGCTTTGAAAATTTAATTGAAAAAAAAAAAGTAGGATTAAAAGATTTTCCTTTAACGATATTTTTAACAATTATACTAGATTATTTACAGGAATAAATTTTACAATAATTGTAGATCCTAATTTAATCTTAGAAAGAATGGTAGGGCTATTTCTTTATCAAACATAATTTTAAGATTTAAATGTTAATTTATCTTTAAATAAAAGGCATATTCTTTCTCAGAATCTTAAATATTTAAAATAACAGGCAAAACTTATAAATAAATAAGAAAATATAAAAATATTAGAAAAGGATCAGAATAAAAACAGTATAATTGGATCTCTTAAACTTTAAATCGTAATAATATTTTTTAAATGTAAGTAAATGAATATAGAATTCATTTAACAATTTATTACTTTAAAAAATTCTAAACGTCCCAAAATTTAAAAAAAGTACAAACTTGCTTTCAAATATCACCTAATATAAAATTAACTAAATTGAAGTAAATAATATATAACACATCCCGAAATAGCAGACGGGAAAAGCCAAAACAAGAGTGGCAGATGGCAGGAAAAAAAATAAAAAATATCAGAACTAGGAAAAAACCTAAAAAAACTAGGAGAACGACGGTGAAAACGACCGAGATGGAAATGGATTTATAACCCCGGAAAAAAACAAGGAGCCACAAAAAGGGCCCAAGAGCAATAAATCCCAGCGAATTTGAAGAAACAGGCACCCAAAAAAAAGAGCAAAAGAACAAATATCAAGGGTGCGAACAAGAACATTAAAAAAAGTCAAAAACTTAAAATCTAAATAAATCATTCAGATGTATAATTATTTAAAAAAATAATCTCTAAATTCTTAGATTCATGTTCAAGAAGGATCAAACTTACGTTTCTATAAAACTGTTTTTTTAATTTGTTTATTTTAATTGTAAAATTTTAACCTTAAAATAACATCTCGAAAATACCAAGAGGAAGGCTCCGTTTGAATCTTCCCAATACACCTATAAGCCAAAGGAAACTGGATTTGAAATACCAGTAAGAGAAATGGGTTTAACATAATGGTGGAAAAACGTTGAAGGCACTTTGTAATTACATGTAGGCACAAATTGGAATGAAGGTAAAGGGTACAAAGGGAAGCCTAATTAAAAGGTTAAGGAACACATTTTAAAAAAGGTTAAATTTGTTATAAGTAAAATTTTTTTAGTTTTTATTGTTTTTGTAACTAAAAACTCATTTTTAAATTAAATAAATTCAAATTCTTTTCAAAATTAGCCACAAATTTTAAATTGGTATTAACTGAAATTAATTTTCTTGGGTTTTTTTTTAATTTTGTTCCTTCATTTGTTTCCTTTTATAAACATTAATACCTTATTGGAAACCCTTATTTACTAATTCCGGATTTCCTCCGATTTACCTTTTCGCAAGGATGGTTTGAATATTCTTTGAAATATTTTAAAGTAATTTTGTGAGAATTAAATATTCAAAATTTTACTGAATTTAATTTGATCCTTAAAATTTATCATTAGAATTTAAAGGAAGCTTTTAAATCAAAAATTTTAATTTAATTATTCATTTATTCATAATTTTTACTTTCAAATTAGTTTCAGTTCTAACCTATACCTTTCAGCGAATAGTTTTATTTTCATCAACTATTTACAATCTGGTTAATATATGTCAATTTGTCACCTGAATTGTTAATCGTAAAGGAAGTATCAACCTAAAATATTAATTATAAAAAGTTAATTAATTTTTAATTCATAATTTATTACAAAATTGAATAATCCAGAAGTAAGGATGATTAAACTAATACGGAATGTAGATTTGTAAAACATGATTTAAATTGAAATATTGAAATTCAAGTATCATTTAAACTTATATGTTTATAATTGTTATTAATAAAGAATCAAATTTAGGTAATGCAAGACCTAAAAAGTTTAAGGAAATATGATTAAAATGGATATAATATGGGTTTATATAATTTTGGAAATTTCAACAATTTTTAAAATTAGCAATAATTTAAACAAAATTAAAAACCAAAAAATTTATTTACTTAAACTAAAAGCATTTGGCAAATTTAATTTAATTTAAAAAATTTTTGGAAATAACACATAAAAATTCTTTGAGCAAACAAGTAAGAATTTTGATTTAAAGTTAACCCAATAAAAAAAAGTTTTAAACAAAAATTTTAGTTTTCAAAAGTTCAGAAATATCAATTTTGGTATTAGAAGAAAAATCATTTAATTCTAAGGGCAAAAATTTAATTAAAGGTAATGAAAAGGATTACATTTAATGGAAGGGTAATTAATTTTCTGATAATTTAGGTCGTTGGAAAAGGATTTATTATTAAAAGATGGGACGGTTCAAATTTACAAAGGACCTGTTCCAAAGACCTGGAAATTGTTGTGGAAAGAGTATATTGGTGATTAAACCCCATTTTCGGTGAAGAAGCTCATTTGGTAAAACATCCTCAAATTTAATAGAATCGCCAGTAAGTCTTTGAGGAAAACGGATAGGTCGGATTAGGTGATCGTCTAGTATACCTATCCAAATATTTACGCTAAATCTATGTTGGTAAGTTGTAACTACTGTTGGATGCTGATTTTCATCTAACCATTTGTGGGAATTATGTAAGTTTATTATTCCATTTCGGGAAAAAATATATTCATCAGTGGTCAATAAGTTTCTAACAAATTGTACACATTCAGCATTTTTATTTAAAAACCATTCGCAAAAATTCATTCGACGAGGATGGTCAGCAGGCAATAATGCATGCACTTTTTGTAGGTGAAAGGGATGTAAATTTTGTTCTCGTAAAACTTTCCAAGACTTGCTATGCGACACATCAAATTCTAAACCTAACTCACGCGTACTTATTGATGAATTTTCATAAACTCTATCTAAAATTTGTTCCTGAATTTCAACTGGTAAACGAGCATTTCGTCCGGGATTTTTCTTTCCTTTTAAACTTCCATACTCTAATAAGCTACGATGAACGGTTCTAAACGTCGTATGATGTGGATGTCTTCTATTTGGAAATCTTTGTTCATAAAGTCGAGCAGCTGCACGAGCATTGCAATTAGTATTACCATAACATAAATGCATATCGGACAGTTCTCGTTTGGAATAATTCATTTTTTCACATAATTAGACACAAACAATGAATTACAAAACACGCGTAAATGCAACTATTTTAGCAAATATAAGATACGTAACTGTCAAATGCAAAAACTGAATAATGTAGTCGTTTATGTTAATGCAAAATATTTCAAAAACGGGTGCCGAATCGAAAAAATACTAAGTATGATTTTATTTGCAGAATTAAATGTTGAATTTAACAAAAAAATATTTCCTCAAAAAAAGCAGGCAGGTGCGTTTTTTTTTACATAAAGTGATTAACTTAACATGTTCCACGCCACCGGATGGAGCCAGTTGACTCAAACTCATTTGATTAATTGTACTTAATTAGACATTTAGGTGTACTAAATCTCAGTGTAATATCTTTTGTAGTTTTTGAGGAATCTTAAAAAAATCTTAAAAAAATTGTTTTTTAATCAACCTGTATCTCGGTTAGGAAGCATTTTCGGAAAAGCGTTTATGATAGTTTTTGTCTTATTTTGAATCACAGAATCTCCAGTTTTCGTTTGTCTATGATTTTAAAATACACCCTGTGTATATATATATATATATATATATATATATATATATATATATATATATATATACAGGGTCCGCCTTTGGGAGCTGATTCTATGAGTATCTGCTAAACCAAACTTACTATGATTTTGAAAATTTAGTGACATGATAATGATGTTAGGGCTAACTCATCTAAAATATTTTCACGCTCGTACCACTTCCAGTTATACCGGAAGTCGGTACTTAGCCGCTTATTGTAAATGGAACACCCCGTATATTAATACATTTTTGGATTCTACGTCGAATTTTAAGGTAAGTTTGTTAAATAAACTAGATACGAAATTTCAGTCGTTTAAGAAAAAACATTTTTCTAAAAAAATTGACAGATGCGGTCTTAGTAATAACTCGTTAATTATTCTGTTTCTGTCAAACAATTTGAACAAAACTTTGAGGTGTTGTAAGCACAGGTGTATTGCAACAGTTTGCAAAAAATGACATTTGTATTTTTCATAAAAATAAAATTATGAATGTCTAAACTTGACTATCAAAAAATGCAAGTTATTCAAAAAAATCAAATGGAAACCCCTATTTTTTATTATTCAGATCGATTTAACGTCAAAAATTAAGGTAAGTTTGTTTAAAACTTTATTTGCCTAAATATTACTTATTATTTAAATATTATTATCAAAAAAGTCCCAATTTTAAAATTTATGATAAAAATGAGCTACATACTTAAATCTAGTATTCCTTGTTCGTGGTCACCATGGAAACCAAATAATTGAGAATTGAAATAAGGAAAAATATTTGAATAAGTTACTGCAAGTATGAAACTGTTACGTTTAGGCAAATAAAGTTTTGAACAAACTTACCTTAATTTTTGACGTTAAATCGATCTGAGTAATAAAAAATAGGGGTTTCCATTTGATTTTTTTGAGTAACTTGCAAGTCAAGTTTAGACATTCACAATTTTATTTTTATGAAAAATACAAATGTCATATTTTTGCAGACTGTTGCAATAAACCTTTGCCCACAACACCTTAAAGTTTTATTCAGGTTGTTTGACAGGAACAGAACAATTAACGAGTTATTACTAAGACCGAATCTGTCAATTTTTTTAGAAAAACGGTTTTCTTTTAAAACCACTGAAATTTCCTATCTAGTTTATTTAACAAACTTACCTTAAAATTCGACATAGAATCCAAAAATGTATTAATATACGGGGTGTTCCATTTACAATAAGCGACTAAGTACCGACTTTCGGTATAACCGGAAGTGGTACGAACGTGAAAATATTTTAGATGAGTTAGCCCTAACATCATTACCCTGTCACCTGATCTCATAGGATCAGCTTCCAAAGGCGGACCCTCTATATGTATAAAAATTAGTCAATTAAGTAGGCTGCTGTGCCGCCATCTTTAAATGGCAAACCCTGTATTTTATTACAGATTTGAATAGCATTTTTTACGGGCTTTCAATAGATACTCACTTTTTACTACCTATTCCTAAATGTTTTTGAATTGTTTAGTGATAAAGTTGAAAATTGTAAACATTTTTTATTTTTGTTGAATTTGTCACAATATAAAATAAAAAAAGAAAATATCATAATTCAAAGAAAAATAAAAATGAAACAATGCTAATTGCTATAAAACCGTGAAGCTATAGGTTTATGATACAATTCAACATTTTGCACTATAAAAGAGCAACGCTTAATAATTATTTACTCGTAGATCTGCATAACTATAAACTTTAACTTAAACTTTAAAATGAAGTAAATATAATGAATTGTAAATTTTATATTACATATTCAAAAATATTTCCATTTGCTGCGATGCACATTGTCAACCGCCTAGTAAAGGTTGCTTTGACATTTTGAAGGGTGCTTCTTCGAATACTTGGAAAAGCCTCCGTAATTTGAAGTTTCATATTGGCTTGTGTGGTAGACAAATCCCTATACACCTCCTGTTTCACTTATCCCCACAGAAAAAAGTCTAGGGGAGTGAGATCGGGTGATCTCGCAGGCCAAACAATGTGACCACCGCGACCTATCCAGTGATCTTCGCCCCAATATTGTAAAAACCGTACTCGATTATGGTAGTGCGGCGGGGATTTATCATGTTGTTAATACATAACTTGTCAAGTATGTAGATTCACATTGTCAAGCAATTGTGGCAAATCTTCTTGAAGAAATTGCAGATAGCTTCCGCTTGTCAGGGAACCATCGAAAAAGAAAGGTCCTGTTACATCAGCATTGATAATACCACCCCACACATTCACAGTCCACTGATGCTGGTAATCTATTTGTCGTACCCAGTGTGGATTTCCAATGGAGTAATAGTGACTATTATATTTATTAACGACTCCTATGCTATTAAAACTTGCTTCGTCGCTAAATAGCACAAAGTCAACAAAATTGGCTTGTTGGTTAATTTTGTTCAGAATAATATTGCAAAATGCGACACGAGTTGCGAAATCTTGCGGTCGTAGGCTTTGATGCAAACACAAATGGTATGGGTGATATTTGTAATTCTTTGTACTGAACTTTTGCTCAGATCTACTTGTACCGCAATCTGACGAACACTTACGCGAAGATTTTCTTCTAAATTTAATAAAACTGTCAACTCGTTTTCTTCGTTTGCAACTGTATGATTTTCTACATCTTTTTTTTTGTGTATGACATTTCCTGTTTCTTCAAATCGTTTCGAAGAAGTTGAAACGCTTAAGGTCTTGCATGTCTAGCTAAAGGGTACTTTTGTTTATAAATCCTGGATGCCAACAAACAGTTCCTTTCAGCTTGTCCCAAAACATAGATCATATTAATCAGCACTTCTTTTGAAAAATTCATCGCACACTAAGTAAATAACGAAGTCACTATCAGATAATTATCTGACAATTCTTCACGAATTATTTATAATAAGTGGCTTTCATTTGTTACGTTGTTAAGAAACAGAAAAGGACAGACGAAAACCAAGCTACTGTGTTCTTTAATTCCATTTTAAAGTTTATAGTTATGCAGTTCTGCGAGTAAATAATTATTAAGCGTTGAGTTGTGTCATAAACCTATAGCTTCACGGTTACATTGCAATTAGCATTATTTCATTTTTGTTTTTCTTTGAATTATGATATTGTATTTATTTATTTTATAATGTGACAAACTCAACAAAAATAAAAAATGTTCACAATTTTCAACTTTATCACTAAATAATTAAAAAAAAAAAAAATAATAAATAGGTAGTAAAAAGTAAGTTTGTATTGAAAGCCCATAAAAAATTCTGTTCAAATCTGTAATAAAATACAGGGTGTGCCATTTAAAAAAAATGAGAAAAATAACATTGAGCAAAATGGACCACCCTGTATATATAAAGGAAAGTTAAAACTAGACAGATTGGATAAACAAATCCCAAAATTTCACTCCGATATCTTTCAAGATGGCGGAACAGGAGCCTACTTAATAGACTAATTTTTTTTACATAGAAATGTCAATAACTTGGGAACCGTTAGTCGTAGACCCATAGTAACTTATATCATATTGCTCAACATTTAACAGAAAATTGAAACATATGAAAGTATATAGGGTGTTCCATTAAAAACACACAAGTTTAGTGTTGTGCTCGAATATGAAAATGGAACACCCTGTATATAAACAAATATTTTTACAAAATGCTCCTCGTTGTTGACTACAATAATCTGTTATAACATTTTTTACTAAATCAACTGTATAGGCGTAGTCTTCCATCCCCAAATCGTTGGGACACCCTGGATATATACGGGTTTTCCACGGTAGGCGTTTGTTAAAAGTTTATGTGGTTAGAAACAATTTAGAAATCTGAATATTTGGACTTAAAGTTTATTTAAGATTCTCTTTCATTCTAAAATATTTTCAAGGTCATGTTACTTCCGGTTATACCGGAAGTCGCCACTAACTTCCTTATCTTAAATGGAACACCCTGTATATTATTTTATTTATGGATTCTTGACAAAATTTTAGGATAAATCTTATAAGGGTTTCCTATACCTTTTTTCAACTGTTTCTTAGATATCTTGATTTTTTCAAAAATTTTGAAAGATGGAACCCTATTTTCAACACTGCTTGTCTTACTTATTTTTGACTGATGGACTGGAGTAGACAGAAGCATAAGAACTATACTTTTGAAGTACTCATTGACAATTGATTTATTGCATACATGGTGTTCAAAATTTGATGAACTATTAAACAATTTTCAAAGTTCAAAAACTTTGTTAATTCAAATGCGACACCCTGTATATTATTGGATGAATAGATGTAACATTTAGTTATGCATCGTTTGGCTATAACATTACCTATACCCTATTATCGACAATTTTCTTGTTAACTAATATTTTCTACTTTAATGTGATTTTTGACAAAAACTGAAATGTTTTTCAAAAATAAAATGAACTTAATTCAAACTACACAAATTCTATTTTATTAAAACAATGAAATAAAACAAGAAGATAACAAAATTGAGAGCATAATAACAAATGAAAAACATAAAACAATTATTTGAACATAACTAGAAGAAAAGTGATAAAAAAGATAAAATGAATCATTACAAATGTTCCACATGACCGCCAATTTGATTTAAGTATTTTATAACTCTATTATATACACCTTGCGAAATAGATCGCCAAATTTCGTGTGGACACGTACTATTGAATGCATTGTGAACACGATTTAGCAATTCCTCTCTAGTTTAAACTTGCCTAGAGTACACTAATTCTTTTATACGACCCCAGAGGTAAAAGTCCAGGGGCGTCAAATCGGGTGATCTCGGTGGCCAGTTCCACGGTCCTTGTGGGCCAACCCACCGATCTTCAAACATCAATGTCAACTGTTGGTGTACAGCTACAGTGGAATGTGCGGGAGCACAATCCAGCTGATACCCACTGTTTGCCCTATCACATGCAGGTAGAGTATTTAGAAAATCCATAACAAATCCACGGAGAATTTCAAGATATCTCGCCCCATTCAAATTTTCATCGTACACTTGATATGCCACTCTATTATCCATAACTAAACAAAAAACGTTAAAACTAAATTGGAACTGGTGATTACGTTCTCTTATTACATGAGGATTATCTTGTGCCCAGTAGTGATTATTTTGGCGATTGAAAATTCCTTCTCTACTGCATTTTGATTCATCGGTCCAAATAATGTTGTGAAGAAATCTCGGATATTCGGTCATTTGTACAAGAATAAATTCACAAAAGTTAACTCGTCGGGTCTGATCACCAAGATGTAATCCTTGCACAGTTATTACCGAAAAAGGATGCATTTCATACTTCTTTAATATTCTGTGGATTGATGTTTGTGAAATATCCAAATCCAGTGCAGCTGCTGTAATTGAAGTTCGTGGATAAGCGTGAAAATAAGCTAACACGTTCACCTCGTTAACTTCATTATGTATTACTGGCTTTAAATGCGTTCGAGTTGCCCTTATACTTCCAGTTGCAATAAATCGAGCTTCAATTCTTGCAAATTTTCCAGGTGTCATTAATGGTAGGTGTGGATACCGTTCGTTAAACAACCTGCATGTTCGCCTAACAATTCGTCCACATTCACCATGCGTGTAAAACAAATTTAATAAATCATTGTTAGAATATTCTTGAATACATTCCATTATAAACAGTACTTAAAAAAAATACTTAAAAAAGTACAAAATCACTTAAATTGTACTGATTTGACATTAAATCAACAACAGTGTTTTAATGCGTGTCAAAATCAAGGCTCACTAGATTGCAGTTTTGGAATTTTATCGGCTTTTATAAAAAATACGGAGTTATACGAGTTATAAAATGCTTAAATCAAATTGGCGGTCATGTGGAACATTTGTAATGATTCATTTTATCTTTTTTATCACTTTTCTTCTAGTTATGTTCAAATAATTGTTTTATGTTTTTCATTTGTTATTATGCTCTCAATTTTGTTATCTTCTTGTTTTATTTCATTCTTTTAATAAAATAGAATTTGTGTAGTTTGAATTAAGTTCATTTTATTTTTGAAAAACATTTCAGTTTCTGTCAAAAATCACATTAAAGTAGAAAATATTACTTAACAAGAAAATTGTCGATAATAGGGTATAGGTAATGTTATAGCCAAACGATGCATAACTAAATGTTACATCTATTCATCCAATAATATACAGGGTGTCACATTTGAATTAACAAAGTTTTTCAACTTTGAAAATTGTTTAATAGTTCATCAAATTTTGAACACCATGTATGCAATAAATCAATTGTCAATGAGTACTTCAAAAGTATAGTTCTTATGCTTCTGTCTACTCCAGAAGCACTTTCCATCAGTCAGAAATAAGTAAGACAAGCAGTGTTGAAAATAGGGTTACATCTTTCAAAATTTTTGAAAAAATCAAGATATCTAAGAAACAGTTGAAAAAAGGACATCCTAAAATTTTGTCACAAATTCAAAAATAAAATAATATACAGGGTTTCATTTAAAATAAGGAAGTTAGTGGCGACTTCCGGTATAACCGGAAGTAACATGACCTTGAAAATATTTTAGAATGAAAGAGAATCTTAAATAACTCTTAAGTCCAAAAATTCAGATTTCTAAATTGTTTCTAACCACATAAACTTCTAACGAACGGCTACCGTGGAAAACCCTGTATATATATATATATATATATATATATATATATATATATATATATATATATATATATATATATATATATATATATATATATATATATATATATATATATATATATATATATATATGTATTAATTAATAAACATTAATAGACATTATCCCCCAATATTCGGCAATGCTCCGTTTTTATCATAAGGGTGCTTAAACTTTTCCGTTTTCAATAGTTTATTTTACATTTATTAAAAACCCGATGAGATATTGAGATGAGTTTTCGTACACGCAAATGTAACATTAAATGTCACATTTACATCTACAAAATTGTTTTCTAACGCACATTAATGGCGTTAGTGTCGGCAAGTCTTTTGTTTATCGAAAGCAAACTGTACGCTACTAGTGCTGCAAAACTTAGTGGCGTTTTTTTAAAGCCAGATTAATTCTGCTTAAAGAGTGCTTCTCGGTTCGGACGCACTGTTTTTGAAATAAAAGTTATTTTATTAATCGGTACAATACGCTGTTTTCGGAAGCGTAATTAAAATATCTGGTAAGGAACAACACACGACAAAACAAAAATTCGTCCTCCGTAAAGCAACTTAAACAAACCAAAATGTTCGTTTATAACACATAAATAGGCAAGCTTGCACCACGGCTTAGCGCAGGCGATGCGCATACTTAAGTTACTAACAGTAGATTGTTTTTTTTAAATTGTTTGCTTCTTTTTTGGGATCTTCTTGTTTCTTGGTTCCATAATGGTCTTCATTCTTCAGACAGCTTAGGGATCTTCTCCCTCTTTAGTCCTGGGTTTTAAGTGTTTGTGTGTTATATTTGTGTATTGTAAGTGGTAACAATTTTGATATTCATGATTTGTGGGGAAAAATTGTGTATATTGAGTCTTTAATGTTTGAAGTTAGTGTATAATGGGTATTATAGGATGGATAGAATTGTCCATTTTCGTTGCGGCGGTCGTCATAGTTTTCCTTGAGGATTGGTTTTATCTTAGGTTGTCGGGTGTATTGTCGAGGAGTTCGAAGAACTCCTCTGGTAGGTTATCTATTCGTGGAAATAGGAGTGCTGAGAGGTGTTTGAATTTGGTTTTGGGTTTAAGTGATAGTCGGGGTTTGTTAGAGAATGGGATTTGGTTGGGATCGTGCCACCGTTGGTCCTGCGATTTGTGTATTTGACCTATAATGTTATTAGTCTGTGCGTTATTGGTTAGTTCGCTGGGGTGTCTGAAGTGTAGTTTGTGTGTGGTGCGTAGTGTTGTCCTTTCGCAGGAGGCGAGGGATTGGAGTTGGTTTGTTTTTAGTCTTTCGTACAATGGAGCGTGGTAGTCGAGTATCGGTGGAATGTAAGTTTTGTAAGCGTGTTGAAGGGTTTTGGGGTGACAACCTCTGACGTTTTCTCGCAGCATTTTCAATAGTGATGCGCGATTGCGTATCTTATTGAGAACGCCGCTAGCGTCGGGTTGCCAGTGCAGGGTTCGGGAAAACGTGATACCTAGGCATATCATTGTGTCTTGTAATTGTAGTCTTTGTCCGCGTAGGGTCAAGTTGATGTTGTTGAACATTTGTCTGTCAAAGTTGGATAATCTCGGATCTCTAAACAGTATTGTTTGTATTTTGTTTGGGTTGATTGTGAGTCTCCACCGGTTGGCCCAGTTGGAAAAGTGGGTAAGTTGTTGAGTTATTAGTCTGTTTGCCTCGTCACTGCCCCTACTAGTCGCCTAGAAAGCAGTGTCGTCGGCAAATTGGGCGCTGTTATTTTCGGGTTGGCATTTTGGGGAATGTCCTATGCATAGATCGTATATAGGATAGGTGCCAGGGCGGATCTTTGCGCAACTCCGGCGGTGGGATAAAAAGCCGTCGATGTGGAGAAGCCTACTCGTACCTACACACATCTGCCAGTCAGATATGAGAGAAGGAGTCGGACGAATGCGGTCGGGAAGCCTAACTGTCGTAGTTTGTGTATTAGTCCTGCATGCCATACTTTGTCAGAAGCTTGATTGATGTCGAGGAAGATTGCGAGGCAACAGTCCCCGTAGTTCAATGCTTTTGAGGATTCGTTATATATTACTAAGGGGTCGTGGCAAGAACAACGGTTCGGTCTGAAGCCAAACTGGCTGTTAGGAATGATGCCGATGACTTCGAGATGAGCTCTTAGCCTTCGGGACAGGATAGTTTCTAGACGTTTGCCCATACAACTTAAGAGGGAAATTGGTCTGTAGGATGAAGGTTGGGAAGGATTAGATCTAGGTTTGGGTAACATGAAGGTTGAAGCGGACTTACATTCCGTCGGGAAATAGGATAGGGCAAGGCATCTGTTGTATATTTGGGCTAACTGTCTAATGACGTTTTGTGGAAGGTTCTTCAGTATTTGTCGGTTAAGTCCGGCTTGTCCTGGAGCGGATTTTCTCACTTGTTTAAGAGTGAGTAGTATTAGATCGGGTGAAATGGGACAAAGGAGGGGGTCGTTGTCGGTTGGTACGTGCGGTCTCTGATTTTAGTTTTGGATTTGGAATGCGTCAAGGTTTTGGCCGAGCCGAGCTTTGAAATCGTTGTTGAACGATGGATCGTCGGGGTACTGAAGACGGTTTGTAGGTGAAGGCCGAACAGGTCGGCCTTCTCCTGGTCTGAAACTGCGAGGGTGCCTTGAGGAGCGATTAGGTGGCATTCTGATTTAGCTTTTTGTTTCGTTAGGATCTTGAATTTGTGCCGGAATTTAGGGCTTTGGCGTAATCAAGTTTGGCTGTTTCTTCTATTCAGTTTTCTTGGGTGTATTTGTTGGTCTCTAGTCGGATTATTGGGCTTAGCCTGTTATATTCGGTTTTTAGTGCTAGGTCTCTGGTCTTCAGCAATCTTTGGTATATCCGTCGCTTTTACGTGAACAGGAGCACGATTCGGGGGGTTTCCGGTTGATATCTATTACTTTTGTCGGAATTGCTGTGTTGGCAGTGTCGGAGATAAATTGGGTCAGTCCTTATATGTCGTCGGTAGTGTTAAGGGTTATATCTGGGAGGTTATTGGAGATGTGTTCTTTAAACGCATTCCAATCGTCATTTTGAAAATTTCTGCGTGTGGTAGTTGTTGATAGATGTTTTCACTAGTAAGGGAAGGTGGTCTGATGTTATAGTTGTGCCGAGGCGGCAGTTGTCATCCAAATATTGAGTTATTTGTTCTCAGCATATTATGTGGTCGGGTATGGAGTAAACTTTATGTAACGTGGGATGGATGTTCCTAATTCGTACTATTGGTAGTCTAAGTAGTTCGTTAATATTTTTCCGTTTACGTTGTCAGTCGCGTCTCCAAATTGTTGGTGTCTGGCGTTAAGGTCTCCTAGTTGTACTGCGTCAGGTATTTTGGCTACATATTGTAGTAGTGAAGAGGAAAGGGTGTTATGCTAAGGGAGAGTTATAATAGCAAAATACTATTATAGGGGATGAGGGAAGGTGCACCGTTGCAGCTACACATTCAAGGTGTTGAAAGTGCGGCAGTAAGGTGTAGGGAGCGGATGGGTATCGGGTTTGTATCAGGAGTGCAGTACCTCGTTTGCCTCTGTCGGGGTTGATGTGAAGGTAGGTATTGTAACGGGTTATGTTAAGCGTGTCCAACCTCTTCGTGATAAACTCGCGCCTATCAGGGAAGATAGTGAACAGAGTGAAGTAAAGGGCTCTAAGGAAGGTATTGATCCTGAGAAAGTACTCGTGCCTCTCATCGTCAGAATCGGAGGAGGTGGTGGAAGCTGTTTCCAGCTTGGAAAGGGGGGCTACCTAGGTAGGAGAGGATGGGATCTCCCGCCGTTTCTCACAGTTGAAACTGTAAGTAGGGTGGGAGCCGCCACAGTTGTTACACTTTGGCGAGGATATGGAAGGGCCGGATTGGTATTTGTGGCTTCCGCCACAGGAGGGGCACTTGAGAGATCGGGTCGGGTACTCTACTACTAGGTTGTCCACCTGGGTACAGGTGTAGCAGTATTTGGAGGCGCGCATTGATAGCGTCTGACGAATATACAGATGCCGTTATGCAAGAGGTAATCAATAGAGGATTTGGAGTGGGTTAGGATACGGATAAAGGAAGTAGGACGGTTGGTGGCTCTAGAAATTATACGGATGGTCTTGGTAATGTGCGGGAGGTCAATGGCGTGTATAATTTCTTCTTCGGTTATGTCACGGTCAACCTCGTGGATGACGCATGACAAGGAGAGAGGATGTTCGGGGCGGGTGTGGGTTGGGCCGGACAATTAGGGTAAGGTAAAGGATTGGGTACCAAAAATGGGTTTAATGGATTTCTCCGCTTCAGCGGTAGGGATAGGATGTGAGGTTTCAATCCGGGCGGTGTGATTGTGGTTGAAACGGAGATACCCACGGGATTCCAAATCCGCAAAAATCATCAAGAACCCTCAATGCAATGTCAAGTTATAGCATTTTAAATATTTTGCTACCCAAATTTTATGTTGAGTAGTGTGTGCAAGGCCTAAGGGCCTTAATCCAAAAACTGAGAAAAGCGTCTAGAGATATTGATGTTACCTTGGTAACGAACCATATTGCAACGACCAAAAAAATTTTTTGCGGAAATTTCACTCATACAAACTTTTTGATTTTTTGCATGACTTCATTGATCACCTCGTATATAATAAACCTATGGTCCTACAATAAATATACGTCATGCACCTTAATCCCAAACAGACTAGCTCTTAAAATTTGCAAGCCGCGTTCAAAAATTAGCATTCCTATTGAAAATATTTAACTTTAAATTTTGCCTAAGAGTCACTATGTGTAAGTTCGAGTGGCCAGCAGCTTAGTAAGCACGTACTTATTTTGTAGAGCTTTAACAATAAAATACACCCATGTACCGCACAAAATAAAAAACATCAAAAACACACACACACACACACACACACACACACACACACACACACACACACACACACAATATATATATATATATATATATATATATATATATATATATATATATATATATATACCGGGTGTCCCGTTAAGGTTGGCTAGCGGCGGTATCTTCGAAACGATTGGTCCTAGAACTTCTGGGAAAAAATTTAAGATAAGAGTAATCAGGAAAAATTCACTAAAAATATTTTTGGCTTTCAGTTATTGTCACCAGAGGGCGCATTTTTAAATAAAAATTGAAAAACGTCATTTTCTCCGAAAATTCAAATAAGGAGGTATAAGGCATTTTGGGTGTTACGTATAATATTCTACAACTTTCATTTACCACTTATGGCTCTATCTTTCGGAATAAGGAAAAGGGCGGGAGGAAACATTTCGTTGTAGGATTGCCCTAACCGATTTTAATCTCGTTTGAAAGATAATTTATGGATTAATCAAGTTATGTATCTTTGCAGTAATTTTATTTCACAATGGTATATTTTTTTACCATGATCCACTTAGAAGTCGCTATCTTTTTTTAATCGGAAGTTACGAGCAAAAATATGGACTTCAGGGCAATTATTTCCTTTCTACAGCAACACTCAATATTAAAATATTTATTTATACATGTATCTTTATAATACATTATAAGACGAGCTAGAGACTCGTTGAATCGTCACTAATTAAAAATATTAGAATCAAAAGGAAGTCTGGGTGAATAAAATACAGTATATAATTTGGAAGAAATTCGTTCTCTAAAGCTTATTAAATCGTCAGTATAAGCAAATGCTTATTTTTTATTAATGTTGGTGACTCCGGTGCACCAGTTTAAATCAACTTCATTTTAATCATTTTCTCGTAAGAAAATGTTAAATAAGAGTGTAAACAAGAACTAATACTTTTTAAACGAAAAATTTTCATGCAATCACGTGCCCAATGTATAAAAACCCAACAAGTATCTGGATGCCTAATATACATAACCTGGAATAACAAATAACTGAACATCGAGAGTAAGATAAAGGTATATAACACTACGGTGCGCCCGATAATAGCGTAGACGGCGGAAAAGCCAGCAGAAACGAAGAAGATGAAGCAGATGGCAGGAATAGTGGAAATGAAAACACTAAAATTAATCCTGGTAGTAACATTACGTGACAGAACCTGAAACACAGAAATAACAAATAGATGTAGTATCGAAGACATAGGTGAATGGACAAGAACGAGCCGTAGACGGTGGAATGAGCATATTATAAACCACCCGGAAGAAGACAACAAGGCCAGCCACAACAAAGATGGCCCCAAAGAGTCAATAGAATCTCCAGCGAATCCTTAAGAAGAAAACAGGACAACGACCTATAAATAAATAAGAAGCAGAAGAGAGACGAAATCATCTAGAAGAGGATCGGCGCAGCAATCATTAAGCAAAGATGGTATAATTATCCTTCCCAAAACACACGATAATAAATCTCTATAAGTACCGTCGACATATGTAGGAATTGGCGAAAACAAATGATATACTCTAAGATTCTTAAGATTTACAGTGCCTTCATAGAAGGAGTAGACAAACTTGACGTTTTCTATATCCAAAACTGTTTAGAATTTTAGATTTGGTTTATTTTACATCTGCTAAAGGATTTGATACCATTAAAATCAACATCGTCGAAAATACCAAGAGGAAGGCTCCGTTTGAATCTTCCAATATCACCTATAACGCAAACGACAACTGTGATTCTGGAAATAGCTCAGTAAGAGAAACTGGAAATTGGTGAATTCAAGACGATGCGAAATGGGCTTCGTGTTTTAAAAACACAAACTGTAAGGGCAGGTCAAGAATCCGTTGCAGCAAGTGTAAGGTACATTTGTGGCTTACAAGGACTAACAACTGAAGACCTAAATGGATAAAGGTGTTAAGCAACAGCAACTATATTCAGAGAAAAACAGCGTTGCAGGACGACGTTTAGTTAATTAGTTAATTAATTTGTCAGAATAATATTTTAGTTTTTATTGTTTCTATGTAATCTAAAAAAACTCACTATTTATTCAAATATACGAGTACAAAAAAAAATAACTTCAAGCAGTTGCTATCGATTCTAAAATATGAATGACCACACGAAATTTTACAACTTGGTACTATAGCTTGTAAAAGTTAATTATTTCTTCGCGGTTCTTCCTTCTTTTTCTTACTAGACTTTATGTTCGCTTCATTTGGCTTCTCTTTTGCTATAACAGATTCATAAAAATACCTATATTGCGAGAGAACGATATCTGCTCTCGTAAATTCTCAATCTTTTCGTCCGATAGTTGACTCAGCTGTCCAGCACGGGGAAAATGAATGATTGAAGTATTGGCTGTTTTGTGTAGTCCTTTCTTTGAAAGGTACTCCTTGTTCAGAGGAATCTTTGTAAGAACAATATCCAAAATTTTCGACCTTGAATAATTTACTGGATCCTTGAAGTTCGATTCTTTCTTATCAGTGTATGTTATTCTGTTAACTAGAATTGTATTGGCAAGCTTTTAAAATCACAAAAATACAGTTCTATATTAGTCACATGGCCATTTACTAGCCTTACTTATAATTTCCCTGTACTGTTCAGGCAGATATAGGTTTCCATGTTTCCTAAGCACTATACTTTCGTTATCAGCCGAATACGTGGTGTTATCATTATCATCGCAACTATTTAAATCAGAGGATCTGGGATGGTAATCATGATAGTCAGAATTGTCACTCTCAGAATTTGTTCCAAAGTCTGTAAAAGAAGAGTATATACAACAACCATAAATGGTAATAAACGCGAAGCTGTTATTATTATTGTTTTAATTCCATTTATTTATGGTACATAGTGAATTTGATTCACAACTAAAATCCTAGCACTGTCAGGACGTAGAGTATCTACATACCGCAAGGCATGATATTTTTTCTGTTGTAGTATTCTTATTTGTCAAAATGACAAGAAGTCAATTTGACGCCGTCCTGACAAAAGTACTCGTGCTGTCAAGTAACATATTGGATAATCAAGTCTCATATTGAATTAATAATAATTTGTTCAGTAAATGCAAAAGTCATCGCAAGGAGTATAAGGAGTGATGCTATAAGCACCTTAAAAATAGTGCATTATGGAAAAGTAGTGGGGAGTTGTAGTAATAATATGGGAAATATTTCAACTATCACTTTTTCGTGTATATGTATTAAGTTTTAGGTTTCACAGCAAACTATCCAAGACATCATAACGCCAAGACCTCAAAATTTAAGGACGAAATCTAGTAGAAAACGCGGAAAATTTGAGTTTTGGGATTTCAACTTTCGAAAAGATCTACAACAACTAATTTGGCAATTTAATTTGAAAAATGAACATTTTTCTTTGGACAAACTACATCATCACGCTAAAGTAGAGTTCGATTTTTATGGACGTCGAACGACATTATTTAGAATTTTGAAATCAATGGGTTACAAACCCACAAAACTAGTCGTTGTAGCCAAAACCAAGTTTTTGAGAAAATTTCTGCAGTTGCAAAGTTCAGACCCAGATATCAGATTTGTGTATCTAGAAGGAATCAAAATCATTCTAATATCTATCATTGGGTACATGAAAAGTAATCCATTCAAAATTAAAAGTGAAAGTAAAAGGTATACCATTTTACATGCGAGGTGTAATTTAGGGTTTTCTGAAAACTGCGACTGTTCAGTCGATTCGGAGAAGGATGGTCGGGATTATTATTAAACTATGAATGGTGACCGGTTTCAAAATTGGGTGACTAAACAGCTGACTCCTACGCTGTCCAAACGACCTGGAAATTGTGTGGTGGTTATGGATAACGCACCGTATCATTCGGTGCAGTTAGACAAGCCATCTCTATTTTCTAGTAAGAAAGATGAGCTGCAGGAGTGGTTGGTTACACACGACGTCGAAATTAAAAGCACAAATACAAAAAAGTAACTGGGGGACAAGATTCAACATTTAACCCCGAAATGCTGATAATATTTTGATTAAGCATGGGTATGAAGTTTTACGCTTGCCTCCTTACCATTGTCAATATAATCCAATTGATATGAAATGGGGTTTTTGTAAAAGTTATTATAGTGAGCAAATAAGTTCTGAACCTCTATCGAAAGCTAGGGTGCAGAAATTATGGATGAGGCTTTATCCAGATGTTCTACACCATGTGGCAAAATTTTTATTCGCACACGAAAAAACATTATTTTAAATGATGGGAAGAAACATATGGACAATTGTTCGATTGAAAATATTCCACATGATATTGTTGCATTTGGACAATCCGATTCAGATTCAGACAGTGATATGGATTCAGATTCTTCTAGTGATATAATGCAGTTGGAATAAGACCGCACTGTTTGGCATCAAAATTTTAGTAAAAATACATTTAAATACTTGGTTTTCGTCACGTGGACACGCACGAAAGTAGCAATCTTGCGCTGAATTCCATTAAAAAACTACGGCTTAAATGGATATGTTTCTGGTTATTTATCTTCATGTAACAGTCAAGAAAAGAGCGATGCATCAAATTTCATCACAAAAGAAAATCTTCACACTGGACTACTTATGGAATTTCGCTCTGGATTTCCTCCATATCCCCCCTTTTTTTTATTTTAAAAGAGTGAGGAAACGAGAAGGTATTGCTCTTAGTTTTTACACAGATTTGGTTAACAAATCATCTCATTGGATTAGATGAGACACAGTGTTGTCATTTATGACCAATGTAAACAATGTACAATTTCTGTTTTATGTAGGTAATGAGACGTTCTGAAGACCAAAATTTACTTTTTTTTTTAAATAGGTCACTCGAGATTCAACGATTTTCGTGCAAACAAAGTCTAAATAGCGTGAAAATTTATGTTGCAACGCTGCATTAGTATCACTTTAAAAATATAATCTATAACTTTCAAAAGTGAAGCTATGGTAGTAACTTTTTGTTTTTTTGAAGGTGCTACCATACGTTCTGTAGCTTTCCATGGACTGCTCTAATGCAAAATAAGATGGGACAGAATATATAAGGTTAACAGCGAAGAGATTAGGATTGGTTTAAGATTGAGAGGTATGTTTCTTTTTTGTTTCAATTCAAACCCTTGATTTCGTTTAAGAAATAATAACTCTTACCTACCGTCACGATAGATGCTTACTTTGGTTTTGAGTAACGTTTCAAGCGGCATGCTTCCTCTTGTATCGTGTGAAAATGATTGTTTACTCTCTTTAGGATCTCTTGGTATATACTGAACTTACCAATAAAATTACCAAATTTTTCGTTCTACGTTTGCGGTGTCAGTAGCGTACATATTTCTGAAAAACTATAATAAGCTTAATGATAGCTAATTGTGTTAGAGACCACAAAGCACCTACTTGCCCAAAAAATCGTTAACTTCTACTTCCACATTGATTCCATCTGGTTGCTCTTGATTACAATAATTTTGTAGGTTATAAAACGTTTTCTATGAATTTCCGCCATTTACATACATGAAATTATCTTCAGATGTGGCTCCTGCTAGCTGTAAAGCTATTTCACAAATTCTTCGACATCTTGAACTCATTCTCTTCGTAATGCAACACTCAAAACTACGGCAGCAAAAAAAAAAACGACGTGTTTCCACCAAAAAAAAGTAATGTATAAAGATGCTATGTGTGTTTGACGCCGTCGCAAAGTGCACTTAGCTCCCTCATTCACGATAGATCTCTACCAGATTGGCACAAAACACCTTCATCCATTTCTAGAACCATACGATTCTCTTTTACGTTTTTGAATGATAAAAGCTATAGTAGATATGTACCTTTGCAAATATCGTAATTTTCATCAAAATATTGCTCAACATTTTCATTCGTTGTTTTATGGAATTATGTAAACTTGCGAGGTTAACTAAAAGGTTGTATAAGAATAATTGTGCTGATCTTTTCATCCTCCTTAATAAAATACTGAATTTCTTGACCTTTTGTCTTTAACAGTATAGTATAGCATTACAGTATTGTCGTCATCTGGCGACTTCCCACCCCCAGTGACTGGGAGCAGAATAGCTTTACTGAAGTTCTTACAAATTGTAAAGTAAAAAAAACACTAAAAGGCTTGAAACTTAGAATATTATTTCCAAAAACTTGATCGAAAAGGTTAATAAGTCACTTTGGCTTTTGTATGAACTTTGCCATGTCGTTGTAAACTAGAAATTAGGTCACTATCTCACCCTATATACAATTGCAAAAGCACTAAAACTATGTAAGACAAATAAAGAATACAACATGAACAGATTAAGAGTATTCGTCAGTGTTTTTAATTAGTACATTAAAATTGTTTTAATATTAACTTTAGTTCCTAAAATTACACAAAAATATTATGCCAACTAACTTATTTCATTCTGCAGTAAAATTTAAAGCAGATTTTATATTAAAATTCAAAATTATAAATTTTGTTACTATACATAAATTTGAATATTCTAAAACTTCTAAACGTCCAACTTTATTAATGAAACTGTGTGTGAATGAATAACATTAAGTTTATATTGCATACATATACATGACAGGAGTAATGAAATTAGGACATTGTACTTATATACATACATAAATTACCTACCTAATTTGCTACGCATATTGCACTAGATAAATAAAATTCGTAAATTACTGGTGCATGGTTCAGGTGACAAGTGTCAGCATAATAAATAGGCAGATTAATTTAACGTAAAACTTATTATTTGGTTAATACAGGCATAATAAGAAAATTTTCTAAACCATGAATGACGGTAATTTCTGATTTTCCGAAATGTAAATATAAATAACGTATATATTTAAAATGAAAAGAAAAGTAAACCTTAAGGGGCCTCTAAAGAGAAAATCTGCAACATATACTTCCAGAAGAGCAATTTAGACATTCTGAATTTTTTATCTCATTTTAAATTTTGAAAAAATTTTCGAGGCGTGAATTGCACGATCGAGCGCGGTATGTTCAACTTACCGCCCATGGCAATATAATAAAATGCTCATAATGAACAATTTATCGGCTGTAATTGCACAAGAGGTTTTTTTTGTCCGGATAAAATTGATTTTTTTTACGAGAATTTGGTTGCTTGGCAAATTGACGACACAAAGAGTTTAAAAATGAAATTTTATCTTGGAGAAAAAACCTGGAGTGTAATTCGATAAGATAATATAATTAAAAATAATAGCTAGATAATTATGAAAAATTCAAGAATACATTTTTTTATTTAAAAATGGAAAATTGTTCATTCGTTATCATAGCAACAAACAATAATCAGGTTTGAGAAAGTCTGCCATGGAAGTTTTATTCAGATGTAAAATTACGGCTCACTTATCCGATGTCAAAGTGACAAATTCATCACGGCTTATGGGATTTTTATACATGAATTAAATCAACTCAAATTATTAACTATAAATTTAAAAATGTATAGAAACATTTGCACCATAATTATTAAAAGTGAATGGTATTTAAATTTTTTCAAGTTCAGTTCAGTGTAGACAATCGAATTTTCCTTTTTAGGTAAGTACCTATTTTATATTATGGATATTTCCAAAAAATGAATCTCGATTTGATGGTTGCTAATTGTAAAGATTCCTTGAACATTTGTTTTTGTCTTGGAGATTGTGACCACAGTCAAGAAACCTCGGTTTTCTATATCATTAACGGCCAAATGACAAGGTTCTTGTCTACTGGACGTTTCGGTTATACCGTTATCAAAATTGCCGAAAATTAACCGATGTATGTACCGGGTGGCCAAATAAGAATGTAAAGTGCTGTTTCTCGGAAATATCAAAAAACGCGCTCTAGCGGCAGCACTAAACATTAGACATATTGCAGGTAAGATGTATTTGATGGAGCAACAATAAATGCTCTTTCTAACGAGACTAAGATTATTAAAATCAGTTCAGTCGTTTAGGAGTCACAGCTGTTTATTTAAAAATTACTGAATCACCCCCCCCCACCCCCCCGCCACTTTATTTTAATAGATACTTCAAACAAAAAACCATAAAATTTAAAAAGCATATAATTTTTTGGTACATTTCAGTAAAAAATCACAAAGTTTAGGATGGAGGTTACGCCCCCTGTCGGTCATCTTGAAAATTTGAAAATATTTTCGACGGTCTTTTTTCGCCACTTTAGTAATAAAATTTTTTACCGAAACTCTCTACGACAAATAGTTTCCGAGAAACAGCACTTTGCATTCTTATCTGGCCACCCGGTACAAGTCAATTTTATTCCCTGCTTATACCTTCATTAATAGGAAACGGATGTCAAGAGCCTCCGTTAAAAAGTTACTAATCTCTTCTTTGGTAAACACTTGTGATTTTCTTGGTTTGTATCCAAAATTTATACATTTTAATAATGCTATAACTATGATGTATTTATAGATATCGATACCTACCATCATTCACATTTATGGTCGATTTGAGCATTGAATACTCGGCCCAAAGACTGCCAGGAGACTTCAACTTCATGATCAGTTGTACAAAGTACGCAACTAATACCTTGTCACTAACATTAACATGATTTTCGTAACACCATTTCTTAAATGTTGTGTAAATTGTACCCGATGGGAAAAATCTTAGCCTTCTAATACTTCTCAACTTATTATTTAAGTCGAAAAACACAAAAATTCGTCCAAATTTAGAAATATATTTTTCATGCATATTCATAGCAACAAGTACACCATTGAAACTGAGAACCAGAGGTAACTTCGAAATATCTGGTGTGGAATAACACATGACTTTCCAACCTACAAAGTGGAAATTAAAAGAAATGAAATAATTTTAATAATAAGTTCATTACGAAAATAGGCAACATTGTAAAAACAAAAACAATAATGTATATCGAATAGACGTTTAAAACTTCATGCCAGATAGAGGTTAATAGAATCTAGATGCTAACTTAAACAAAATTCCAAAGTGGCCCGCTTCCATAAAACTATTGATAATACGGTTTAAGCATTTTCAATTATATTTATTTAATTTTCACATTTTTTCACATTATATTAAGAAACTTTATCAAGAAAAGCTATGTAAAATTAAATTTCCTTTAAAACAGATGTCTACACATTTTCTTATTAAATTAATCATTATGCACATATTGAAAAAATTAACGATTAGAATCTACCTTATGGATCTTTTGCTGCTAAATTACGCGCCGCACGCCGCATCAAAAAATTGCATACAACATAATTAATCTATGTGATTAAGGTCTGTATATTTGTATCTTTATATTGTCGAAATATACAGTTGTTTTAGAAACATTTGATAAAAACCAAAACAACCCCTAATAAATCCCCACTATCCGTGACGGAATTTCCCCCAAAATCTTATCAGCTCCTGGTGAAAGTCTATAGGTGGTAGTTATGTATACTCCATGCCAGCCGGGGAGGTACCACCACCCTTACCATGGGCTCCTTAATATTAGGTCTCCGATTTTCTGAGCTCGGTAAGGGCTGACGGTTACCTTTTCCATCATCCTTAATCTATTCTCATCCTTATTCTTCCTTCTCGCCCTCACTGTCTTCCTATCGGATTAAAAGTCCCAAATTAAAAAATAAGATGGCTGTGGTTTCTAGGGTAATAAATTTCGGACGTAAAATCCTGCCCCATTCGGATGTCCGGGAGGGCAGGGCCCAAGCGACCTCGGTCATCAAAAGTACCAACTCTCTGATTCACTACTGCAACATCCGCGGTATCAGGTCTAATCTTAATGCTATTCACCAACATCTTGAACAATTACAACCCGATATTTTGTTTCTATCTGAAACACAAGTCTCCTATGAAAGCTCCGAGTCACCCGACTTGAATTTCCTCAATACCACCTTCACTCTAACTTTCGATATAAAGGAGGCGTATGTGCCTACATTAAGGATATAATTGCTTGCAAGAGGGTTTCTTCCTTAGAAAATAAAAATTTTGGTGTGATTTGGTTTAAACATTCCGGTCCTAATTTTGTGAAATTCTACTGTTGCATTTATAGGTCTCCTAATGAGAGTAACTGTCAAGACTTTTTCGATTACCTTAGTATGAAAGTTGACTATCTTCTGCCTCAGTTTCCATCTTGCGATATCTCAATTGTAGGCGATTTCAATATTCAGAACTCTAATTGGCCTCAGTTTTCATATACTACAAATCCCGATGGTCATAGAGCAGAAACATTTGCTATTTCATGTGATCTCACACAAATAATTTCTGAACCCACAAGAATTCCTGATAACCCTAACCATACTCCACATCCTCTAGATCTCTTTCTTACATCAAACCCTCTTGTTTATGAAACTTCCGTTCTTCCGCCTTTAGGTCTTTCCGACGATTGTCTAATATAAATCACTTCTACTGTACCTAATTCCACTGTTGTTCGCAAAACCGATAGAACCTTGTGGTGTTTTAACTCAGCACGATGGAGTGATTTACGGAATTTCTTTGCAACCGTTCCATGGCGTGAATATTGTTTTAAGTCGTCCTCTTCTTCGGATATCGCTCTTTCTGTATATGAAGTCATCCTCATGGGAATGGAGTTATACATTCCCAAAAAACAATACCGTATAGGTCATTCACGTTCCCAACCCTGGTTCAATACGGCTTGTGCTGATGTAATATCTTTAAAAAATAAATATTACATTAAATGGAAATCTAATAAATCGGTCGACAGTCATGTAGAATATGTTGGTCTAGAAATATTCTGAAAAGTGTCTTACTAAACTAAAATTTTGGCCTTTAGCTAAACCATTAGTAAACTTTGGAATATTTTTCATCCCCGACGTCTAATTGACGGATCTAGTTGCTCTGATTCCTGTAAATAAAGCCAAATGTTTTTGTGGATTTTTTGCATCAAACTTCGTGTCTCAAATTCTGGAAAAGATGTGCCCCTAGTCACTTTCTTCAAACGCTTATGAACCAATATTTTGGAAAAGTCTTAAATCGATCTCGTAGGCTTAAATTCTCAATAAGTGACTGGCCCAGACGGTATCTAGTATTGCTTTAAAGAAATGTTCCCCGAACTGTACCATCCTATTAAGTTATACGTCTCATGTTTCTGTTCCTTCATATGGAAGTTAGAATTTTAACGTATTCCCAAAAAGGCGATAAGACCGATCCTCTAACTACCGACAATTGCCACCTTCCATTTTGTCAAAATCATGGAAAAAGCCATCAATCAGCAACCGCTTCACGGTTCCTTGAAACTAACAAACTCCTTATGACAAATATGGGTTTAGGCAAAGTCGTTCAACAAAAGGCATTCTTTTTGATACTACCTAAATTTGAACAAATACCAGTGGCAGTCCAAACAGTTGTATCATTTAGATTCTAAAGGATTTGCCAAGTTTCTAGTGTTTACGCCAAATTCACCTCGTTTGGGTTAATGATAGCTCATCCTGGGTTTCTATTTCTTGATAAAAGACGAACGTGTCGTATAAATAGCTTTTTTCAAAAGAGTTAACATTAAGCGGGCTCCACAGGATCCGTTATAGCGCCTAACTTTTCTGCTGTAATAAATGACCTTATTTCTTCAACAACTAATCCCATCCACTGCTTTGCGACGATTAGCACTTTCACTGAGTCATCTTACTTCCACTCATGTGAAATAAATCCACCTTCCTGTCAAATCAAGGAATTAAAGCTGAAATGCAAATTCAATCTAAACCATTCAAGGTATTCTTTGGGAAGCATAATCCTAGTTAAATTATTGCTAACAAAACTCAGTGTTGCCTTATGCCGCCAAAAAGATCCACATTTCCGGTTGTAAGTATGGAATGGCCCAGTTCTGAGTTTTCAGACTCTATTATCGTTGGGATGACGTACTTCAAACTCTCATGGGTTGACCACTCTGTCCAGCTACCAAAACAGCTGCTCGTAAAAGGCTTTGGCAGACTAAGCAGTACTTTAGCTCTCAACAACTCCTTCGCTGTAAAGCAAAATTCGGCCTCATCTGGAATTAATAATTCCACCAACCCCCCAAACCCAATCACGTATTCAAAAGAAGCATTAGCTAAAAACCCCCTTAACCTCACAACCAGCGCTTGAACACGAAGGAGGCAGTTCTTCTTTGTATATCGTTATAACGGCATTGTGCGAGAATTAACTTGATACCATCCGGCTATCTTTGCGAGAAAACTCAATTCGTCATTCACATCAACCAGATGCAGTACAAATCTCCACGTCGACGAAACGCAACCAATTTCACAGGCTCAAACCAATGACCCTAGTCCTGTTTCCTCCACAGATATGAGAAATTTAGGTAGCGTTCATAGGCATCTATTGGCAACATATCCCTATCATCTTAAGTGTTCCTGATGCTTACACATAGGCCTAATTTAGCCCTTCAGGTCCACAACATAAATAAAACAAGCAAATACAAAATTTTAAAATGTGTTTGTCGGAATTACAGTGATATTGACATACACAAACACACACACACAACACCCACACACACACACACACACCATCACCACACAAAAACACACACACACGAACAAGACCAGACGCATAGCAACGCAGGCGAGCAGCCACGACGCAGACGCACGCATACGAGACAGAGCAACGCGACGAGACGCAACGAACAAGCAACGCAACGAAGGGCAAAGACGAACGCAGCAAAAGGACGCAAGACGCCCAAGACACGCAGAGAGAGAGAGAGAAAAACGAGGACGCAACAAACGAGACGCAGATGCAGAGTAAAACAGCGACGCAAATGTAAACTAGGCCAGACGAAACACACACAACCACAAACCACAACACACACACAAAAAATCCAAACACCACTACGCACTCACAGTTTATATACAGCCCAACAAAAGGACAACATCTCAATACACAAACACAACACACCAAAACACACACACCAAAACTTCACTTACAACAAAAACGATACGCACCGTTTACATGAGTCAGCGTAGCGGCCACCAGACCAGATGACACGCGTGTGCGCAACACGAAAATCATAGCATATCTTGGCGATACTTGTGAAATGGGCTAATAAGCCGATTTATCGGCAGTCAAAAAAAGTGGATTGCATAACCTCCCATACCTGCATATGTATATGTAGATTGGAAGTTAAATAAATTGGTTGTACCTATTACAAATACAGGTAATCGCTGCATTTTTGATTTAAAATATTTATCTAGCCGATCGTGCAAAATTTAATACAGACAGGAGCGAATTTAAGGCCTCAGACCAAATTTGAAATTCAAATTTTCTAAAGAAATGAATTCTTCGTAAACTCCTTATAAGTTTATTGTTGGAAATATTCAGAGGATAAATTAGATTGAAAATGCTTGATTGTTGAAATACATTTATGGACGATGCTTTAATCAAGTTATTGTTAGAAACCCTATCGGAGGTTTCCCGTTTAAAATTGGTACTTATCAGGAACAAGAAAATCTGAAGTTTTAAACTGGGCACTCGTTTATCCGGACGTCCGGGATGAGCTGGCTCTAAAAGACACGACGACTGGAAATCTACTCGTGTTGCAGCAATCACTTGAAACCAAATACAATTTGCCAATAAAATTTTGCACAAAGGAAATTATGTATCAATTTTGTACAGTAATTAGCACCCGATGGTTCATGTTCTATGCCAGTGTTTAATAACGTCACAATTATAAGCAATACAGATAATTCAACTGGAACTGAACTTGAAGAAATTAAAACACCATTTATTTTTAATAATTTTGGTGATAATAAATGATCATCATCAGCAATGTATTTTATTACTTTGCCATAGACGGTAATTTTAACTTTTACTCCCTAAGGAAAGTTTAAATGAAAGAAACCATGACACGCAAAAATAGTATAAGCAAACCTAAGATGTGTAAATATATTTTTTAAAGAAAATGTAATTTTGTATAACTTCTCTTTATAGAGTTTATTAATACACAGCCCAATAGGTCTAAAGATGAATTAAATAGAATTGAAAATGCTTAAACTGTATCATAGATTTTTTATAAGAGGAGGGCTTTGAATTTTTCCAAGTAAGCACCTAGATGTTATTAACATATATGTGACATCATGGTTTTAACGTTTATGTGACATAGATTATTGTCTTTGTTTTTACAGTGTTGCCTATTCTCGTTATGAACAGATTACAAAAGACGTTGCATAATTATCTTAAAAAAATATTTTTAAAATTATTTCATTTCTTTAATTTGCACATTGTACGTTGGAAGGTCGTTTATTGTTCTACACCAGACATTTATAGAACCCGGTGGCTTTGGAATTTTGCTTAAGTTAACATCTATACATCTACTGTCAGGAAGGTTTAAACGTGTGTCTGACATAGATTATTGTTGTTGTTTTTACAATGTGGCCTATTTCCGTAATGAACCTCTTATAATCCTAAAAAAATTATTATTAAAATTATTACATTTCTTTTAATTTTCACTTTTTAGTTTGGAAGGTAGTGTGTTGTTCCACATAAGATATTTTTTCTGAACCGAAGGACTATGTGTCAATTTTTCTTTTACAATTCACCTATTTGATTTTTTTTAAATAACAGACAAACTGCGCGCAACATCTATGAGGGCTAACTCAAACTAAACTAAATACTAAAGTCACAAATTTTAAATTTTTAACAGCACAATTCTTATAATCAAATTAAAAAGTATATAAAAGTAACAGAAAAGGAACCAATCACAATGAAATAAATAGCACAAAAATCATGTGATCTGAAAGTGGGAAAGGAAAAAGCAACGTGTTTCATTCCCTCCCCAAGGTGGAAGGCGGGCTGCTTGACCTTTCCAAGCTCTTCCGCCACAATCATAAATTTCCAACGTATATTAAGTATTTATGTATGGTGAGATTAAGGATACATGCGATTAGAATAGGAATAGGAAGGAACAGAGTTTAGAACTCTGAGGGGAAAGATACTACCCTAGTATTCGCTTAAATAGCCCAATTTGCTTCTCAGTGACATGCCCCCATGTTCAGAGCCCCTGGGAACCTTATAAAGTAGATGCAATAATGGAACCCATTACTTTCTGAACGCTAAGCAGATCGTGTTATCACTGGACCACCAGCTCGGTCTAAAAATGGGTTCTTTCTTATTCGCACCAGATAAACATCCAAGCATAATTCATTTATGGACCGGAGACAAGGGTACCTTTAGTTTAGCCATAAACAAAAATTGACAAAATATCACGATCAACAACAAATTCCCATTTTAAATTACTTGGTGATAGTAAAACTAAATTGTAAATATAAGGGCGATAGTTAAACAGGGTAATGTTTCAAAGAAACAACAATCAAATTACTAGATGTATAGTCCGCCACAAATTTTAATATATTTTCAATCCCAAAATTTGAAACGGGTTTAAAAGTACGTATTAAGACATTAACCACTTTCAAACTGATACCCGACAGTATGAAAAATTCAAAGAATTTAAAATCAAATGGACTGAAAAGCTAAAGTGAACAGTAAAGACAATTGTGGTAGGAAGATATGTAAACAAGTTAACTGAACTAACACTAACTAAACACAAAAATCACAAAAATCCTTTTTCAGATTTTTAACATGAAAGCTTCTTATATTTTGCACTTTTATGCCTGAAAACTGATATCCCAAATTGGAGAGGGCATTAACAACAATAGTAGCTCGACATTTCGGGGAAAATTTCTAAGATAATTCACTAGAAGCATCAAGTCGGACAAAGTCACGTCTCCATATTACGAGGACAACAGAGAATGTGAATAATCATTTCATTAAATTATATCGACGGGACTTATTCACACTTTAATTTATTGATAGAGTTCAGGGAGTGAACAGCTAGCGTTGCCAAAATAACCTATCAGCTACCTCTAATAACCTCGTAAGTAAAACCAGCCCACTTTCCCCCACTTTTTGTGACGTAATACCCCTATCAGTGCCGTCACTTGCACACCATGTGACCTTCCCTTTCCCCGACGTGACTGGTAGATGTAGGTCCTTTTAATTATTATGGCGGGTAAACTTTAAATTTTAAATAGCCTTCTAATACGGGACCCATTACACCTCTAAGAATTATAGGGTCCTTAAAACTGCTCTAGTGGGTTGGCCCTTGTCGGGTGCCTGTTTACTTGGGGAAACTAAAATTTGAAATAGTGTTCTAATAAGTGCGCCCAAATACTTTCATAAAACTAGAAGGCCTCGGTTTGCTTCAGGTTTGCGTTTGGCGGTCCTACTAATTGTTGTGACATGAAAATTTTTGTTAAAGGGTTGCCCGGTCCTTCTAATGGTATATTTTAAAAGTAGATTTAATTATTATGGCGGGAATTTGAAATAGTACTGTAATAGTAATAATAGGGCCTGCATACTATCTCAAGACACCGTTTGGACTCAAACATATCACAGAGTCCTAAGTCCCACAACAGTGGTTCCCTTGTTTGTTTGTTTGTGGAGGCATCTAGTTGTGTATTTTGTAAAAAACTAATTGTAGATTTCTGTAATAGGGTCTGATCGTTCCATCTAGCGGAATGTTTTCAAAGTAATGAAAAGCAGGGGAATGGTGCCATCTAGTTGTGTATATTGTGAAAAGCTAATTGCAGATATCTGTAATAGGATCTTATTTTGTTTCCATTCTAAAGTATCGTAAGGCTGGGGAAACTTAAAATTGGGAATAGCATTCCGAAACTAGGATCTCATGCGAAGTTTCCTGTAATTATTGATATACCAGTAATAAAAAGATAAAGGGGTTTTTAGTAATTTACTATAAGTATATCAATAGCTATAAAACTTGATTTTTAAACGTTTTTAATGAAATAATAATACACTGAAACGAGTAGGCTTAAATAAATTTACAAAATGTTATTTTAAGAATTATAAAACCGTTTCGTGTATCAGTAGCAGCATATCACCTTTATAGGTTACATCTACAGTTTATCTCTCCTTTTCCTCTGGCTTCCTGAATTGTCTGCGTTAACATTAAACTTTGCCCGCATCTTCAGACTGTCTTCTACCATTGTTCTCTGGGTTTATCATCTTCATGTTATTAATAATAATTTAACCCTTTTAAAACAAGAATATCTTCAGCTGTGGGTTCATAATAGAGCGAATGTATTTATTTTTGTAGATTTATTACTAAAAAAAAAAACGTGCTATATTTTAATTTTCATATTACACGATCTAATAATAATTACATAACACTGTGATGTACATTTAGGTACAGCAAGTTGTTATCGATAAGGTTTACAGCTGGTTTAGACCAGTTGACCGAGGTGAAGATTGTTGTAAATTGATTTTAATAAATTGGAAGGCGGAGTTCGAAAACTTTCACGGTGCCCACTACTGATAATTTGAAAGTAGATGAGATTTTTGTTTTTTAGAAGGAAAACTAAAATTTGAAATACATTCTAAACTAGGGTCCCGATCAAGCTCATAGACAGCCTAGTCCAAAAATTTGCCTTGAAATAATTATTCCAATACCGAATCATAAACTTAGAATTTACATAATTCCAAAACTTGTAGGTTTGGCCTTGGCAGCATGTCATGGGTTTTCCTTGAAGTCAATTTAATTAGGGGTATAAATTTCGTCGTTTAAAACTTTCCTAAATCCGGAGCTGTTTAAAACAGCTTCTGCGTAAATAGACGATTTATTGTTAAAGACGAAGTTTAAAATGGGACGTGAAAATTTATAGTGTTCAAAGAAGGTTGCAATAATGATCGAATAAACCAACACCGGACCTTTGATGTCGCTACCAAAATTATAAAAAACTCAAACCTATAAAAAATAAACCATTGATCAGCAATCGAACTTTAATTTAAACCTAAAACCGTGCAAATCGTAAACAAGCGATCTTACAATGAATTTTTAAGACTAATGGAAGATTATAAAATTGTAGTGGTGAAATTTAAATGCACTATATTATTTGTGTGGTTTTGAATTTCCAGGTGGTTTGAAATAAAATATTGATATTTATCGCAAACTAAATTAATTAAGATGCAATTAATGAATAAATAATTGGAAATTTAATTAAAACATACTTAAGATTTTTATAACCTATGTACCTAGGAAAACTTAATTATTTTCGTTCAAAATAATAATTCTGATAACAAATGCTTATTTGGCAACAGTTTTGCAGGTTAAGATCTTTTGGTTTGAAATTACGGATGTCTTAGGCGTTGAGATTCCAATAAGGGTTTGTGTGCCAAGTTGTTACATTTCTGAAAACTTTTATAAAGAAGATTCAATTGGATTGAAATTTGATTTCTTTGCCCCACATTTTTCCATTTTTGTGTTTCAAACTTTTTAGAAATCAAATTTTGCGTGGTTGTTTTAAATAATACTTTTAAACTTGTTTTCTCTGTCCCCAAAAGATGGTAATAAAACGGTTTACCAAATATAAGCGGTTATATTACTAACGTTTAGTTTAAGGTAAAAAATGTTATACTGTTTAAAGGAAATAACTTTCTTGGCTACCTGATTTCTAAATAAAATAAATTTTACAAAGTGGATTGAAAGTTTCTTTCATCCAATTTAAAACATGTTCGAGTTTAAAAACTTGTGTAAATGGGGTTTACAATTAAACTTTTTACTTGCTAGAAGTTGCCATAAACTTTTGTTTAAACAATTGCAGAGTACTGGGTCCAAATCTGTGCGATACCGGCTGATGAATTTTCTGCGCGTGATTTTTAGGTTTACCTTTAAAATATATAATCGGTTGTAAACAGTGGGGTTATTGCTTTCCCTATCTTGTTGTGAACTTGTTCCAGGGCCATTTGGATTTCAGTCAATTTTAAATATTTATTCCGTTATTTTGGTTTCACCGTCTTTTAACAGAAACTTTTTTAATAAAATCTTAACTTTTAAAATTTTTCCCTAACCCTTACTGAAACTGGTGTAGGTAAAACAGATTAATCGAATAAATATTGGATTAACATTTGAAACGTTTTTCGCAAACCTGTTAGTAAATTAGGTGATGGAGTTGAAATGAAATTTGAAATTGTTTATAATTAAGGCTTAAAACCTAATTCAATAAAAATTTTATAACTTAATTTTAAATCCTTGTTTTATAATTTTTGATATTTCTAATATTTTTAGGAATTTTATAATTTGAAGTAATTAAAATCTATTTATTTTCTTTGAAAAATTTTAGATTCACTGAAACCGGGTTCAACGTACGAGCCAAATAAAAGAATTGGGTTAAAACGTTATTCTTAAAGTTTATAAATTATTCCCTTTTGAGGAGCTAGTTTAAATTAACATATATTTAATCGTATAATAAAAAAAATATAGATAATTAAAGAATTTTCAAAAAAAATTTTATTCATTTAAAATGGAAAGCCGGGTTTAAAAGTTTAAAATTTAGATAATATCGTCAACATTTTATACGGTTTAATGGTTTCATCATTTTTATTAACAATAAAACCTTTTAAAATAAAAGAAGTAACACCAAATTGATTTCCAGGAATTCCTTATTAATTTAATTAAACCAATTAACTTTAGAATTTAAAAACCAAAAGAATAAAATAACTGGCCATTAAGAATTTCAAATTTTGAAACAGGTTGTATAGCCCCTTTACATTTAAAATTGCCTTACATGTAAAAATAAATAAATGAAATGTTCGAATTTTAAAGTATAATGGCAAAATAATAGCTAAAACAGATGGAACAATAACTTTTATTGCTAAATTAAAAATTTTATTTAAATAGGAAAAACATTTTTAAATCATAATAAACATTTAAATTTTCCAATTAAAATTGGAATATACATAAGTTATTTAGGTACAACATCGGATAGAAATTGAAATTTTGTTTTTCTATATAAATAATTAGAAAATCAAGAAAACTTGATTTTCGGTCAGGTACAAGTCAAAATATTGAACTTTTAATAACGTTAAACGTTAAAGGTATAATCTTCTGGAAATTTTTTCATTAAATAATTTCGATTCAAATTTATAAATAATTCAACGATACATTTGTGAAGAAAGACCTGCCCAAATATCTTTAATAATTAAAAGCATAGGACATTTAATTTTCTGATTTTAAAATTTTAACAATTTCCCGATGGAAACAGTTGAAATTTAAAATTAAATAAAATTTCGTTATTTGAAAGATTTTTGGTTTAAACATTGTTTAACAAGGTCTTGAATTTGAAAATGTTTAAAATACAAATTTAGGGAAAAATTTAATGTAACGAAATATTTAAATAAATTAAAATGATATTACATATTAAAATTCAAATACTATTAAAGCTAAAATTTTTTGAAGTTCAACCATAATTCATTTATTAGAAATTTAAATCAAATTAAAATAGGAAGTTAAAAGTTTACACTTATGGATTTTTATTAGATATGTTAGTTAAATTTTACTTAATGTTAAAATAAAATTGACCATAATAAGTATTATTATTCAAGGCGTTAATTTGTTGTTAAAATGATTTTCTTTTTTAATTAATTTGGATATTTGAAATTAAGATTTATAACTTTTTATTCCTTAACTTTCTGTCTTATTTTTAAATTTAAAACCCGTTTAACATGTCCCAATTTTACTTGTGCAAATCGTTAACCTCTACTCCCATTGGATTAAACTGTTCCTTTCAAAATACCATTTGTTCTAGCAAATTTCGGATTTAATAATGATTATCTTGAAAACAACAACTTTATCAAAATTCTTAATGCTTGAACACACTTTTTAAACAACACTCCCAAAACTCGAAAATTTTCACATTGTTCAAAAAATTTTAAAGTTATTGAAATAAATTTTGGATAAACACGTTATGTGATCTTCCGGATTTGAAATGAAAATTTCAGTTTTTCCCTTAGTAAAAGACTTCTCTTTCGACAAATTAGATTTCTTTCCTTCGTAATTCACATTTTCAAATCTTATCGGCAGGAAAGAAATTTATTTCTAACCATTGAAAAAGTAATGTCGTAATTTACATCTCCTATTCTGTATTTTTGCTTTTCCAAATTTGTTTAGAATTCTTTTCCATTGTTTTACCGATTGGCAAAATTACTATTCATTTTACCATTAATGTTCCAAAGCTTCTGAATTATTTTAACTTTCAAGAGAATAATACTTTCTTTGAACTTCCATGTTTGAAATTTTATCCTTTTTTGATACATGAAAATATATCTAAAAAAATAATAACAAAAAAAATCGTTTATTCTTATTTCACCTATTAACTAAAATAACAATTTAATGAAACTATTCTTTGAAGTAAGAATAAACATGTCTAATTCAAATTAAATAAAAATTTGTTTATAATAAAATTTAAATACGAATAAAACTTTACGTAACTTTTTTAAATTTGGTAAGATAAAAATCTAATGCTTAAAAATTAAAGTATTCCATAAAATTCTTGATAAGTTAAAAATTATATATAATTTCAATTTATTGCCAATAAATTTGCTATTGTTAAAGAAATTTCACATTAATTACAATTATTTTTAATAAACTTATATTTGGAATTAAAAATACCAGAAAATTTCTAAATTGACGATTTTTATCTAAATATTAAATATGTTTTTTTAAATAAAAATTAGTAAAAATTGGAAACAAAAACTTTGAACCAACCTAATAACATAACACGTGAAAATTTCAAAATTTTTGAAATTTGGGTAATTGAAATACCTTTGTTACGTCCAACTTATTCAATGCTAAAGAACTTTATGGTATTTTGTGGAATAACGTTATTTCCAAATCTTTATACCCGGACTAATGATTTAAATTTATTTTTCTTAAAAACATAATTTATTCCAGTAATTAAATCAGAGAAATAAAAATTGATAATACTTAAGGTTTTAGTTATCATTACAACAACAAATCAGGTTGGTTAATTCCCAAATTACATTTTTTGGTAATTAGGCATCTGAAAAAATTTATTAAACCTTTGGAATTTACTAAATTTATTTCCACTCAAACTTAACTTATAAAATAAGTTTGCAATTAAGATATAAATGTTAAATTTTTTTAAGAAAATTTTGGTGAAATTTTTTAATCCTCCTATTTTGAATTTATGGATTTAAAGCATTGATAATTCCGTTTTATTCTTTAAATTGTAAAATTTTCAGTTCATTTGTTTCATTGGCGATTTGGCGATTGTTTTCTATACCAACCCATGGGAACAATTCTATTTAACTAAAAATTCTCTAATCAAAAACCAATTTTACCTCCTTAGTCTCTTTCCAATAAATTTGTTTGGAATATTTCGGCTTTTGGCAATTAATTGTTCATATTAATTGATCACACAAATGCCTTTTAAAAGACTTAAATTTAATACAGTTAGGTTAAATTTTTTAATTACCATGGAAATTTTAATGATCCCAAACAACAAAACATATAGGAATAGTTATCATCCAAAAATACATGGTTAACCTGGCAACTGGAAGAAATTTACCAATTTTACCTTGCAAAAACAACGAAACGTTGAGAAAGTCGCCGGAAGAACGCATTAATCAGGAAATTGGAACCGACACAAATACCAATTCATACGCCTTAATGATTAACTCACGAAAAACAACCCTTCAAACACTTAATTCATTTCAATATTTATCAAAAATTTTACATAAGGATAACCAAATCCAATAGACATTTACATATCATTCGCAAACATGGCAAGCAATCTACCCCAGCCAACTTAACATAACATTTTCCCATATTTAATGAATGCGTTTATGACAATTTATACTTCCTAATGAACATATTTAGTGCATTAATTTGCCATTAAAATAATTTCCTGGTTTTAACTATTTTAATGAAATAAACAGGTCTGTTCCGAAAGTACGTGTTAGTTTAAAGATTTTTCCAAAATTAACCTTAAGTTGTAAAAGGGAATGTAATATGTTTTCAATATTTTACAAATTAAACTTTACAAAACAATTTAAATTTTCGGAAAGACGTTTTATGGACTAGTTTCAACTGACTAAATAAAATCCAATCAGCCGTTTAAACATTGAAATTACTTTAAAAATTTTCAAATTAATCAATTTTATATTTTAAAAACCTTTATTTCCAAAAAAAAATATAAATTTCTTTTAAGTTGAATAAAACCATTTTTTTGGATTTATTATCCTGTTTTAACTTAGAATACTTTGGAAATTTTTGACCATTCGCCCAAAAGTATAAAAATTATGAAATTTAAGAAATTATTTACCAAAATTTTTGCCATTCTTATTGGAATATAATTCATTTGTTATTAACTTTAAAATCAAAAATTTCAATAAACACCAATTCTTAAATTTACAATTCCTTGGAAATTAGGTGTTTGTTTTCGTTTAAATTTTTCTTATTAATAATTCATAAATTTTATTTTAAAAATCGTTACTTTAACATTCTTAATTTATTTCAACTTATGCTTTGAACCTACTGGTCTTCAAACCCAATCTACATTTCTATCAGGGTTTAAACTAGCCTAATTTTTTTCCTACAAATTGATTGAATAATTTAAATTAGGTTTTAAATTTCCTCATATTCTTTACTTTAATGGTTCACTTATTTACAACCGAAAAGCCAATTACCCTATTTGTTTTAGAAAACAATCCCAAAATGAACAGTAACTCAAATTAAAATTAATTAAACGGTAATGAATAAAACCTAATTTCCACATACAATAAATTGAAAGAACAAAAAAAAAATTTGGAAAATTGGAAATAAAACCGGCAATTTGAACATGGCAAGGCTCATGAAAAACGCAAGCTATTACGAAAGTAGAGTTAAAACCTTGCATCAATGGAAGGCCAATTAGAATTGGAATCAGATCCTAAGCGCTAACCAAATTCCAAAGTGGAACCAAACCAACCATAGAGAAGGATTCAATTTCATAACCAATAATTTCACCACAAAACCAAAAACTTCATTCCACCAACCCATAAAACTAATTTCTTTCAACCCCAAGAACCTTTCTTATTTACAACAACAACAAAATCACTACAACCTAATCAAAATTACGTTCAAACACCAAGGATTTGCGTAATTACCGGCACGAAGAAAACAAATTCATAACCACATATATAATTTTATGATACGGGTATGTGTATTGAATACCTTATATGGCAGTAAAATAAGGTTTAAACAAACAATATAGAAAACCCTGAGAATTTAAATACCTATCTAGAAAATCTTTAAAAAATTTAACTAAGGAAATTAATAGCGAATAGAGAATTGGGGCTACAGCCAACCGGGAAATTTATTACAACCTAAAATGAATTAGCTTCCCATTAGGTTCAAGATTGTGGAAATTTCATTTTCCGACGTACTATTCCACTTATTTCTGAAACCTATGACATGTTTTATATTAAAACCTCGAGTTAAGTTTAAAAATTGTGCTTGTAACTTAATATCGCTAATGTTTAACTTCCCTTTATGCCGGGATTAGGTCAAAAGCAGGGACATAATCACCTTCAGATCTACTTGTCCGAATTTCCGTGTCCAGGGAAATTAATTTCAAATTTTAATTGGGAATTCATTCAAGGTTTAGCAAATTTACCGTTTCCAAACTTGTACCCAATAATTTTGGGAAAATCCCCTTCTATTTAATTTAAATGGATTAATAAAGGCTAGTAATAAACTTATAGAAATATTGCAACCCGTCAAGAGGATTTTTTACTATAAATTTAAATTTATGTTTGTTTTGTAAACATTGGTGAAATAATAATTGAAATCTATTGTTATCTAAGTTTTCATAAGATGAGGGAATTCTGTTTTTATAAAACCGTCTTAAAAATTGTTATTCTTGAACTATTGGAATAGTATTGCTTTTTTAGCAGTTTCAATATTAAACCTTAAAAAAGGGTTTTTATAATAATATCTTAAAAATCCATTAATTTTCAAAAATTTAAGCTATTTAAAATTAACCCCTATTTTAACAAACATCTTCCTTAAACCTTAACCCTCCACATATTAATCTCTTTCTCATGCCTCATTTGTTAACTTTAAATTCCTTTTCAATTTCCTTATCATTTGTGGAAGTATTTTAATTTCTAAAAAAATTTCCTTGCCAAATAAGTAATTTTATTTTTGTTAAATTATAAAGAACCTGGATATCTTTATGATATTAAACATTAATTCTTGATCATTCAAAGTCCAGATGGTTTATAATTGTTTAACAGCTTTCTTCGAAAGGAAAATTTGTTCAAATTGGAATTTAAATTGGAAGGGCCCCAAAACTTTCACGTTATTAAAACGAAAGCTAATTAAGTTTATTCTATTCCAACTTTAAATGTGCATTAAATGGTCATTATGAATACAAAAATTATTCTTGGAAAATATCCTACCAATTAATTCCGGAACACTATTCCAAATACTAGGTTCTCAATTCTAAACCTGGCAATTTTCACATAGTGGCAATTTGGAAGACCCATTAACCTTTAACTTGTATGACTTTAAGGTAGACGGTTAAATGGTCTTTAATTAATAAACTCAATCATTTTATGCCGCACAGGGCAATCTGTTCAGTCAAAAAAATAAAAACCCTATACAAACATTATTATACTGTTTAAACAATTTTAAATTTCAAAAAAACCCCAAAAAAACCCAAAACAAAAAAAACCAAAAAACAACCCGAACGGGAAACCAAAAAAAAAATTCCCCGAAAAACCAAAGAAACCCCGGGCGGGAACCCAAGGGAGAGAAGAACCAAAAACCCCCAAAACAAAAAAACCCCCGCCAAAACCCCCGCCAAAAACCCTGGAAAAGAAACAAAGGCCAATTCCGGGGAAAAACAAAAACCCAAAACCCACCAATAAAAACAAATCCCTTTACAGGAAACGGAAAAAAAACCCAATAAAACACCCAAACCCAAAAAAAAAACCAAAAACCAATTTCAAAAAAACCCAAACCAAAACCCCAAAATTTCCCCCAAACCCGGGCCCCCTTTTCCTTTCCCCGAACGGCTGTTTGGCCTTTTTTAAAAGGGGAATTAAATTTAAAGGGCTCAAAAGGGGACCCCTTACCCTTTAAAATTTTTTTAATTTAAATTTTTTCCCCCTTTCTCCCTGTTTTTTAAAATAAATTTATTGATCCCCAAAATTTATAAAGGAAATTTCCCCCTTTTAGGTTTGCCCGGGCCAAATTTTTTTTTTAAAGGGCTTCGGTAAAAAAATTTTTTTGGGGGAATTTAGGGAAATTTATTGAACCCAAAACCGTTTTCCAAAATTCCAAAAAAAAGTTTTTTGTTTTTAAAATTGGGTTTTTAAAATTTATTTTAAGGGCAAAATTTCTTTGGGAAGGAAAATCCCTTTTCCTCTGGGTTAAAAACCGGAACAAAACATGTTTTAAAATTTGGGGTTTTGGGAATTAAAACCTTTTTATTTTAAAATTTTGGTATAAACATGGTTTTCTGAAATTTTTAATTTCCACTTTATTAAGTTAATAAACCAAGGGTGCTTTAAAATTAAAAAACATTTTATTTAAAATATTTTTAATTTTTACATCTTACAGATTTTTTTCCTCTTTTTTGTTTTACTTTAAACCTTTTTGGGTAATTTAAAAAAAATTTACCCTTTTTAAAAAAAAATTTTTAAAATTTTAAATGGGAAATTTTTTTGGGTTTTTAAAACCAAACCCTTTTTTAAAATTTAAAAGAATGAAAATTTTTTTTTTTTTAAAAGGGTTTGGTTTTTTAAGGAAGTGTTTAACATTAGGAATTTTTAAATTTTTTCATTTTAAAATTTTTGGGTTTTTACAATTTTGGTAATTTTTGTTAAAAAAAAAAAAAACTTAAAAAAATTTTTAAAATTTTTTTTTTAATTTTAAGGGTTTTGAAAATTTCCAAACCCCAAAAACCCCCCCAAAAACCCAAGAATTTCAAGCAAAAAAGGGCCCAAAAGAAAAGGGTTTTAAATTTTTGGGAAAAGAAAAAAACCCTAAAAATTTATAAAACGGAGCTAACACGCGTGGAGAAAAAGTGTTGTACAAAGGCAGCTACTCAATATAAATCCATTGGCATTCTTTGTACCTTGCGGTAGTCATAGCTAGAATCTGGTTTTGGGAGACACTGCTTCATCATGTCCCCAAGCCCAAACATTCTTTAGTCATATACAAAGGCTCTATACAATTTTGCTGTCTCAAGTGAAAGATGGAGTATTCTCAAGTCACATGTTGATATTACTCTTAAACCTCTTTCTGAGACGAGGTGGGAGTGCAGAAGTGAGTCAGTAAAGGCTGTGAGGTAACAATTGAGTAATGTTTCTGAATCCTCACAACTTTACGCGAAAGCAGTATGGACTGTGGTTTGATCAGCGAATGTCAACCATTGGAATATGAAGTATCATCATATGATTTCGTGGTATCTTTTATAGTATGGTATGACATCCAGGTCAAAATACATACTATCAGTAAGATGTGGCAAAATATTAATATGCATTTAGATGCTGCAGTTCAACATTTAGAAACATTCGTTAAGTGGCTAAATGAAAACCGACTTAATGAATTTGTCTGTGCATTAGTGACAGCTAGAGAACTGGCGGATGAAGCCGTTATTGAACCCACGTTTAAAAATGTAAAAAGGAGGTGTAAGAAGAAAATGTTTCCATATGAAAAATACGATGCAGTCCCTGACTTTTCTCCAGAAGAAACTTTTAAATAAACTACTTTTTTTGTGATAGTTGCAGTGCAAACAAGCTGCCAACCTAGATTCGCTGTTTTTAGAGACATTGTACAGAACAGCTTAACAGATGCATACCCAAATGTTTTGATTGCTACAATTCCAGTAACAGTAGAATCTGCAGAACGGAGCGTCTCAAAACTCAAGATCGTTTGTCATCCCTAGCTCTTCTATCCATAGAAACTGAACTGGCTTAGATTTCAGTGAAGCATTAGAAGAATTCAGCCGAAAAAAGAGCCGCAAAGTAATATTTTAAGTTATTCTACAGCTTACACAACCTTCATCAAGGAACATAAAATGACTACAAATAGTAAGAAATAAATATCACGTAAATTTCATTGTATTGTGGTATTAAAATCTTTACTGAACTCTGTTTAAAATTGTGTGTTCTTTATTCCAGTATCATTACAATTTTTGGTGCCGGTATAGCGTGCGGTCTACCCGCATCCTGCGCTCTACACATGAAGGGCACTAGTATAGCGTGCGGTCTACCGAAAGATGTCTGTTTATTATTGCGTTACTTGTTATTTATTTTATTTATGAAATACGTGGGTCTTCAAAACTGATGCTATTATTGTTTTATTTATAAACCATAAAGCCAAATGGTATGCGTATAATTAGGTAGGTACTTAGGTCATATTATTGTGCGAACATATTACTTAATTGACTATATAATATTATTAGTAATTAATTTGCAAATAATGATGGGATTAACAATAATTTGGAATTAATTATAGGTAGGTACTTAAAATAATTATTTATAATTATATAATAATATAATGATATAAAAGTACCAATATTCTTCTTTAAAAATCATATTATCTATAGAAGAGCGAACGATAAGATGCTGTTGAAAGAATTTTACGACTCTGTTATACATACCGAAGAAACTGCTGTCGCGTATCTACGACGCCATGGGCTGCTTGAAGAAGCCCAAAATGCAGAACCTTGTCAGAAATGTGGCAGTACTATGCAAGAGAAGTTTCGTAAAGATAGGGGTGGAGAACGCAGACCAGTTTTACGATGCCCACGGAAAGGCTGACAAACAACCCGATCTGTCAGACATGGTAACAGATTTTTCCACTTCACGGACTTAAAAAACGCCAGGTTGCATTGCAATCTAACTTTGTGTGCAATTTTGGAGCTCGTGCTATTCTTTGTCGAAGGGACTTCCGTAGATACAACTGCAAGATACATAGGAAAATCGAGGAATACAATCTCCGACTGGTTCAATATGTGCAGAGAAGTATGCAGTGCAATTGACACCTCAAGGCCACAGATGCAAGGCACCCAAGACAATCCAATCCAAATAGATGAAGCCAGATTTGCGGGTCGTAGGAAATATAACCGTGGCCGAATGCTAATGGGCGATAGGCCAGCGATCTCTGAAGAAAGTGATGTAGAAGTTGCTAACAGAAGAAACCATGGAGCAAGAATCAACGGGCCTTGGGTATTTGGTCTAAAACAAGGAACAGACTGCAGGTATGTTTTTTTTGGAACGTCGAGATCGCGCTACATTGATTCCAATAATACAGCGAGAAGTGGCATTAGGATCGTATATCCACTCTGACGAATGGGCAGCCTATTCAAATTTGGGTCAACTGGGGTACCATCTTTTTACAGTGAATCATCAAGAAAATTATGTCAATCCACTAACAGGGATTGACATACAAGGTATTGAAAGGTCTTGGCTTGATGCAAAAATTAGAAGAGCACTTTCAGTCACACTTGGATCATTTTTGCTGGAATATGTTACGACAACCCCAAGGTGATTTATTTGTATCTTTTTAAATGACATACGAACAGTATATGTATAGAAACTAAGGCTTTTTTATGATTCTGTTAGTTTATTAAATACACCTTTTTTATGATTCTATTAGTTTATTAAATACATCTTTTTTATGATTCTATTAGTTTACTTTTTTATATCCTATCATTTATTTTATTTTAGATCACATTGGGCAGGTAGACCGCACGGTATACTAGAAACAGTGCGGTAGACCGCACGCTATACCAGCACCCAATTTTTAACGATTTTTCCTTGGGGGCCCCACCATATAAAATCGCTCAGTGCCCCGCAAGGTCTAGATCCGCCACTGACGTGCAGAAAGTAGGTATCTTTTAGATGCATCCTAACAAAAATTTCGAATTTTAAAAAAGTAGTACTAACTTATTTTTCTGGTTGGAGAAAATAACATGCAAATGTACGAAACTAACGAATGATTCTGTAACTTACTTAATGGTATGTAGTGAGTTCAAACGATGTCACCACACATTAAATTCAAAATAATTCAAATTAAGGCGGGTGTTAAAGCTGATCGATCTTACCCGACTGATCGATCTCCTCCTACTTTCCCCTAAAGTGTAAATATGGGATATGTATCTTACATTTTGTACACGTTTAACCATTTTCTTACCCCTACTTCTTGTAATTTCTAAGATCCCCGCAGCAAACTGTAAACATGATACATGAATAATTATAATAGGAGGGGTGTTAAAGTAAAATAGTTTTGGGTCTACTTTGACTCCAATGTGAAGTTGAGCTATGCGAAAGTAGTAGGGTAGAGGGGGGAATTCCGGCCCCTTAAGTCATTTCTGTAATTATGGTGTTATATGTTACATTATGGATTCAATAACTATGTAAAAATTTAGACCAACTATTAAACTACCAAAAAAAACCTTTATTTTAATTTTAAAAAAATACAATAACAAATTACAAACATTCTTTGTTACAGTTCATTTGTCCGGAATTGCCCGCAACGTGGGGGTAATTCCGACCGAGCGGTATTACCTCCACAAAGAACTCAAATGCAAAAATCGTACACATATGTTGCTTTTCCGTCTACAGAACAAGCTTGGTGTGCCCATTGACCACACATTACGCACCTTATCCACATTTCATTGTTTTTACTAAATTCACCACATATTATGCAAATATCTTCGGTAACTTCATTATCAGAACCTTCAAAATCATCATCTTGAGTTCCTTGTATTGCACTTTCTTAGCTTTTTCCCTTTGTACTTTAATTCTTTTGTGTGAGTTTCCTTTGTTGGCATCGGACGGTCCAGGATTATGATAAAGATTTCTTTGACTTTTCCACACTTAATTGTTTCGTTTGAAGTCGCTTGCCTTTATTCATTTCTTTCTCCGCTAGAATGTCATTCATCGGAGTTGAAGTAAATATTTGTGAGTGTTGTTTCCTTTTATTGTTTTTTGTAGTCCGTGATCACCAGATTTTGAAGTGCCAGGGATGGGAATGATCTCACTGAAAGATACGGCTTCTTCATTGGATTCAACAACGGCAGTTCCGGGTTCAGGAGTTTTTTCCCTAACAACATTTAAATTTTCAACAGCTATGAAGTCATCGTCTGTGAATATATCAGGATTTAATGGGAAAATTCCTGTTGCTTTGAACCCGTTTATGGCTTTTTCGGGCGTAGCAATCCGCCCATATGCTTTGTTAAAGAGTTCCGCAATTTCATTTGGCGTAATTTTTTCACCAGGATGGTTTCTCATATATTTGTCACACTCAGAATTGTAAGCACTTTTTAGTGCAGCATAAAAAGAGACATCCAAAGGCTGAGTACGGTGTGAAGTATGGGGTGTTATCGTTAAGAGGCTTATGAAATTTTCTTTGCAATAATTGTAAGCTTTCAAGGTGCAGTGGCTTACATGGTTGTCTAAAATTAGTAATATCGGATCTTCTTGAGAAGACTTGACAAAATTCTGGAAGTGGTTTAACCAGTCCAGAAATAAATTTTCGTTCATCCATCCGTTATCAGAGCACACGTAGATAGCTCCTGGTGGACCATTTTTTTTTAAATTTTGTGCCATTCTTTTACGTGCGTAAATAAACATCGGAGGCACATAGATACCTGAAGCACTAAAAGCGCACATAGCAGTTGTTGTCTTTCCTCTTTCCCAACTCGTTACAAATCCGACTCTCTTTTGACCTGTCTCCGCATAAATTTTATTTGGTCTCTGGACCGTCGTGATTCCAGTTTCATCCGCGTTAAATATTTTGGCTTGTGGAAACTGAAATCTTTCCATCAAACTTCCGAGGTTTTTGTAAAATAATGACACTTCCGTTCTATTAAAGGCAGTAATACGATTAATACTAGTAGCTTCCGGTTTTCTTAATGAAATGCCAGGATTTCTGCGCAGAAAACCTGCAAGCCAATCCCTTCCTGCTGCTTCATTCTTTATTGTAAAGGGATGTTTCAAATTATTTTTGCTGGCATAAGCAAATGCACACTGTTTAATTTGATTGGGAGTAATTCCAAAGAAAACTTTAGAAAGTTTAATAATGTGTGAAGCCAACTCTTCTTCTTCTTGGGCATAAAACACTGCCTTTCGACCTAGAGGAACTGCAAATCTTCGCCCATTCTTGCGATAATCTTGTAATGTACTTCGCGGAATATTGAAGCGCCGTGACACTTCCCTCAGTGCAACACCTTCATTTATTGCATCTAACGCAGAATTTAAGGCATCGGACGTCCAAGACGCCTTATTCCCCTTTCTAATGTAATTACGAGGCATCTGAAAAATAAACAAAACATTCATACTTAATTCCTAGTAAGAGAATGGAGAATGGAGCAAATACCGGCCGGCTGGAATTACCCCCAGCACCTTGTCCGGAATTACCCCTAATGCACTTAATACACATTTACGCAATTACAATAAATTGAGGTTATATTTTCAAATGTTCTTACTTATACCGAAACAAACTATGTATGTGCCACTTACTTGCGTATATAGAATATATTTTAGACAGTTCTATGAGATAATACATACCTTTTAACAACACAAAATAATTATAGCAGTTAAACACAAATCATATATTTCGTTATAAAAACGTGCCAGCTCGTTACAGCCGATTATAGTTTCGTACAGTATTTCCACGACATTCTAAGAGGTGGCAGCAAGACATAAACACAAAAATATTTATAAACTATGAGATACTGAACGGCCGGAATTACCCCAGAGGCCGGAATTCCCCCCCTCTACCCTAGTACCTACAGAGTTCCTTGGTCATTAATTTACGCTTTTCTTTCAGAAAGTTTGTCAATTTACAACATTTTTCTAAGGAGAAATGTTTGGAATTAGAAAAATATAAGAAATATGATCATGAAAAACTTATAAACCTATTACAGAGACAACTGCTGAAAAATATTCTGCTAGCATACGAAAAGCTTATTCTTAAAGATAGTAATTGTCTTACAACTAACCTTCAATTGCTTCAATAGCTTTTAGAAGTGTGAACAGAATAAGTAATTAAATATCCGAAATAGATTGAAAGGGCATCGATAAAAAGAGGGCGTACGTGTCTGAAATTGACATATAAACAAGTATGTTAATAAATTTCATTTTACACCTATATAAAATGGACGTAGATACGGGAAGAAAAAGGTATTGTAATATTTTTATCACGTTTTCAAAAACCACCCGGAGTCCAGACTATTTCCGGATTTTGACAGGTCAAACTCGGGATACGACGTTATCTAAACTTTTTCATATATAATATATACGTGATGATCTTGTATATGAGCGATGTTGCAACAAAATATTTTAGATACTACTACTGGTTTTAATTGAATAAAATTTATGATAATGAAGAAAGTTCTCTGTTCAATTTAATTTACAAGTTTAGTATTATTATCGATAACAAAAGGAACCTGTCAGTCAATTTTGAATTATTATATACAAAATTCCTAGTCCCATTCTTTGATTATAATTAATTATATATAAAACTAATTTTAGGATAGGGATTGTAAATCATCAACGGAAAGCGTTGAAATATCATCAGCAAGACCGGGTCCTCCTTAAAAATAATTTTTCATCCATAAAAAGTGTTAGAAGCACCAGCAAAAACCATCCATATTTATTAACACAGGTGAAAATATACCGTAACAAATTCAAGGTGTTAAAATCTTAATTGAGTTTTGGTTTTATATAAAGCGGCACATCCACATCTATATAAAAAAGAAATGGAGAATCCGTACATACTTAATATTGACCCTAGGAATAGAGTAACCGTAGACATTTTGGCGACGAAACAAAGAACGTTAAGATTTATGAGTAAAGTTAGGTCGCTGCCCTTTTCGTTTATAACTCAAGACAACTTTAGATCGTAAAATAATAAAATTGTCTAACATATCTACTTTACAAAACTTTCAAAATCTACTGTGAAGTTGTAAACATTAATTTATGCATAGAGCTACTATAAAATTTTTACAAAAATTTTTCAAGTGGGTGATGATATATAAGAAAATTTATAAGTCGTTGTAAATAAGTTAAGAACTTTAAAGTAAAGGTTGACGGATTATTCATATAATTTATTAATTTCTAATACTAATTATTAATACAAAATATTCCAAAAAATTGTCATTGTATGTTCTTGCGTAAAGTTAAAGCGATCCGGCTCGAAGAACCAAAGAGGTGTGACCTCGGGTTTGTTTATTTAACTTACAGATCTTGATTATAGATTTAAAGAATCTTGTCCCAAAATTTTGAGGAAGATATTTCTTGTATACTTTACTACCTGAAAACGCGTATATTCCAGTTTACAAGAACGCACTACACCTTATAGAAAACGTAAAGTCGATCACACTTTAAACCTATAACGCCACCATTAAAGCAACTCATTATTAGGTAAGATTCTCCTTATGAAAATTAATAGTGCAATGTCACCAGCATCTGCACATTATACGGCAGGAACTTCTAGAAGTCTAAAACCGCCTGATATCGTTTTGGTTCAAACCTTCCAAGGCTTGTCCACAAAAGAGTAACTGTGGGTACCAAAAATCTTTCGCTCAATTCAGAGCTGAATTATTGGTGACACGATCGCATTCCACTACTACTATTACTTTAGAATCAACACAAATTATCAACAGAACATTACATTGAAAGTATATAAAAGGAAACCGACGACACGTATGATGCTACATGTGGTACCAAGCAAGGCAAATTTTACGTTGGTGGTGCTCAATTCAATTTTAAACGAAAAGATCTATTATCAGTGTTTAGCATAAGGATAAATGACGATGAAGTGTTCGAAATACCAGACTCATTGCATATTGTAAGTGTGAAAAGAGAAGAAAGTTAAACTTATATCCCTTATGGTATACTAACACGGTAAATAGATGGTGGTGGTAAAAGTGCGTTCAGCATTATCATCAGATTTTAGCTCACACGGGGGATTTAACTCAAAGGTAATAGAGATAACCATAAACATTAACTAGTAAACCGTTCTAAACCAGGTGTAGTAATGTGTTTCAAACCCCACTCCATGGCGAAACTAATTGATCATTCTTTAGAATCCCTTAAGTGCGTACTTCATTAACCTGACTATGTAGAGGGTTGAAGGGTATGGTGGGGGTGAAACAATACCCCTTTTGTTGAGGTGTTTCATTTTAGTACCATGATGGTATACCTAGGAATATTTACCCCCCGGTTTTCTAGGAAGACCAAATCTATCCAAACAATAACGTTTATCATGGGGAGGCTGTCCGAATGAGCGCCAGAGTGCCCGTTTGATGCTACTTGTCGAGAGCTCTCCAATGAGTGCTCTATACTACTATGATCTATCGTTTCCGAATTATGATCATCTCGCTTATCGGGGTCAGAGAGGATGAGTCTTTTGTTTGAGTACCATGAATTTATCAATCAAATTAATCAAATTAACCCCCACTCTATTTTGTGGGAAGACCAAATCCGCCAAGAAACTAACTATTTCTCACTCGGGGTGGGAGGCTTAAAGATGGATTCATCTTGTCAAGAGCTTTCCCATGACTGCTCGCATGACATACCCACCATCTATCGTTTAAGAAATGTCGATCTCACATATCACGGGTTGGAGGGGATGATGGTTGGTGGAAAAATATGTTTTTGTCGAGGACTTTCATTAGCGTACCATAAAGGCATAACTAAGAGCATTTACGCCCCCTTTCTCTGTTTGTGGAGACGACAAATCTATAGAGACAACTTCAACTCTTTTTTGCTATGAGGGGGTATTAGAGTGATACATGCGACACGATGCGGCATCTCGAGAGCGTTCCCACTAGTGTTTGCATGACATATGTGCGATCTATTATTTCGAAACTGTCAATCTCATTTATAGCGAGTTGAAGAGATAAAAGTTGGTGGATATACACTATTTTTTCACGGCCTTTCATTGGAGTACATACAGACATATCTAACAACAAGTAACCCTTAAGCCCTCTCACCATTTTGTGGGGACGCCAAATCTATCTAGACAACTTCAACTCCTTTTTACTCTGAGGAAGCGCATAACGTATCTACAATTTAAGGTGGCGAAGGACCATTCCTCTCGTCTACATCTTTCATTAAAGTACCATAACGGTTTAGCTTTTAAAAATCTCCCTTTCTAACCCCCGCTCCTAGTTTTGACCAATCGTGAAAACGAACTGTTTCTCACTCCGCGGAGAGTGGTGGGGAGAGTTCCCAATCCATGTGTTCATGGGAACTCCATAATATTTATTTAATGATGCCTTTGGGTGCTTTTCCACCGAAATCTGTGCATAAATAACGATTGTGTAATCTCGGTTTCAAATTTCATTGATCGTTGAATTGCACAATATTCACTTCTTGGGCATCGACGCATCACGTGGTAAAACGTGCCAAAAACAATGTTATATGTAAAGTGGTTAGCGAGTTATATGCGTCTGTACGTGTTTTTCTTTTAATTTTAACATTTGACATCAAATTTATTTCTGGTTTATTAAGACGAAGCGAGAAGGTATCCCAGATATCAGAAATACTGGACGGAGTGGTCTTTAAAGGTAGGAAGGGAGCGTAGCAAGAAATAAAACGTATGTAGGTTGCCGACACACAATAGAAGAGGCCGAAAGGAGGCACTGAACAGTATTGGGAAGTGAATAAGAGGATGGAAAACGCGAAAACGGCACTAAATAGGGCATTAAAATGTCACCAGAAAAGGAAAAGGTAAAAAAAAGTAAAGAGGTTTATAAAAGAGGCGGGGCTTATTAAACCCATATCCAAAAAGACGTGCATGCGATTTTATTGGAGTTGTAAAAATGATCCGTGTTTAATATCTTCTGGTATGCACTTGCAGCGTATGCCTTTAAACGGAGCTGAATGTCTTCGTTTCCTTGGATTCCCCTACAAAGGGTGACGTTGTTATGTCCCCCAGGTCATTGACTTCTTCCTAGCTTTCGCAGACCAGATGTGATGACGACTTATGGTTCGACAGAGCTGTTAAGTACAGGCCCACTCCAGCATGGTTTTTGACCCGTCAGTGTACTAGACCAGGCTTTCGGGCTTTGCTTACACCCTTCTTCTGGGCTGCCAATAGATAACTTGAAGAGTCGGGTTTTCAAATTTTTTGGTATCATGTAGTCTGCTCGCATTTCAAGTATGGGACACCTAATGCTCTCAACTAAGTTTTTGTGTTCTGTTTTAAGTACCTTGTTCGGCAAATTTAGAATCATGTGAGATCCCATCCTTGATTCTCCCTTAATAATAAATTGAAGAGGAGAAATGTTCAGCAGAAATTCCAGTACGGCGGTAGACGTTGATCTCTATTTTTCTTGTTTCCTGGCTGGATTTTGTCCACCATACCAGTGCCGTGTATGTTATTGCTGGTCTTACTACTCTGGTAGAAAGCCAGTGTATTGTACTTGGTTTCAGTCCCCATGACTTATCATAGGTACATCTTATCATAGCGAGTGTGATTTTTGATTTTCTGGTAACAACGTGTGGGTTCCAGGTAAGTTTGAAGTCGATAACGACTTACAAGTGTTTTACTTCCCGCAACAATTTGATGAGTTTCCCATCAAAAAGGTAGAACGGAGGTTTTCTATTTTTCTTTTGACCGTGAATGGTCCTATCGTGGTTTTTTGAGGACAGACTTTTCAATTTTCATTATGAGGCCACTTGAAGGTTACATTCAGGGCAGTTTGCATACGCCCCCTTAATGTATTTACAAATTTCCTGCTGCAGAGGTAACCATGTCCTCTGCATAATCTAGGAATATAAATCCTTTGCTGCTGAGTTCTCTCAGTAGCCCAGACATGACGATGCTTTACAACTGGAGTGATAGAACTACCCTTTGCGAACGTCCTCCTGCCATCCGCCCAGCAAGGCCCCCCCAGCATTGATGCATGCACCACTCGACTCCTTAGCATGCAGTATATCCACCTACAGCAGGTCACTTCTAGACCCCGACTTTTTACGCCCGAGGTAATGGAGTTAAATGACGTATTATCAAAGACTCCTTCTACGTCCAAGCATGTTCCTAGAAGGACCTTTTTGTGCTGTAAAGTATTTTCAACTCCTCTTGTGACGTGATAAAGTGCTGTTTCTGTAGACAGTGTTGCTCTACAGGAAAATTGGTACTGGTGTAATGGGTAAACTACGAATAATCTATCTCTAATGTCCATTTCCGCAAGTAGAAACTACGTAAGGCAAATAGGACGATATACCCTTGCCTGGGAGTAGCCAACTCGGCCGGTCTTTAGAATAAAGACTACCTTAGCGACTATTCATCTCCGAGGCAAGTACTTGATTTATAGACCGGTTCTTAGAATGGAGCAGAGTGTAGTAATTGGGAGTTCTTGTTCCATTGGTAGGGATAAGGTAATCACCTTTCTAGTTGTTACCCAATCCGCTTTTGATGACCTGTAATTCATGGTACTCAAGCTCCCCTTTGTAACTCGTCAGTCGATTGATTTATGGTATTCCGAATCTGGAAAGTGTAACCGAATACGTTCGGTCATAGTTTCGTCTCCTGTGTTGTGTATACACCGCTGTATAGCTGGACGTTACTTATCGAGCACTGGGCTTTATTGGACAGTATCCTGCACAATCTGGTACTCTCCGGAGTATTTTCTATTTTCACAGTGCCTTCTTTAGTATTTCCTTTTAGCCTTTCTTAGCGCTTTGTTATATTCATTGAGGGATGTTCTGTAGATCTCCCAGTCGTCTGTAGTTTTCGCCCTATTAAATGGTTTTCTTGTATGTTTTCTCTATTCCGTGAGTTCTGCAGTTCACCATGAGACCTTTCTATTTGATATCCTCACGGTTGGAGAACAGTTCTCTTCACACGTAGAGACAATGGTGTCTGTCAGTAACTCCACGGCTGTGTCTAAGTCTAAGCTGTTTTCAATCGAAATGTTCGTTGCCGGCAAGTGACGATTTAGGTCCTCCTTAAAAAAAATCCAATTAGTTTTGCGCGAATTCTTATAATGTTCTATCACTTTGGTTATTACTGCGATTTGAAATCAAACGTTCTCCATCAGAGATTTGCCAGTTCTTAACATATTTAACCATAAATGAACTGGCTACTGTTATATTAATTACTTCCTACTTAAGCCCTATTACGAAGGTAGGTTTGTTTCCCTTATTCATTATGTTCAAATTATGTGCCATAGTGAATTGTAAAATGGACTCACCTGTAAATTAAAAACGTTATTTTCATTTTTGAGGGCTAACTTGATAAACGTCAGTCATTCAATTTTTTTGTTTATCTATTTTGCCCATAATATTTGTATTTTCAAAGATTATAAAATGGTAAAATATGGTATTAAACCACATGGATATTATTTAAAGTCTACCACTTGAACCAAAATTTGGATATTAAGCAAGTATTTGACAGGGTCTGGTACGTTTCGACAAGATCCGTAACATAAATATCCATGATTACTTCTCCAAACTTCTATTCTCGTATCTGAGCAATGGGTCAGTACGAGTCAAAGTAGGAAAAACCGATCCTGCTTAACCCACTGCAGGCGTGCCGCAAGGTTTTGCTTCAGTTCCAATGCTTTATGCCATATTAGCTTTTGACCTTCGTACTGTAACACAAGCCGGAGTATCCATTGTGTAGTTGGCGGATGACACTGCCTTCTGGGCAGTGCATCAGAACAATGGACGGCTTTCCGCAATATATCCCCTTACCCTCCAACACTTTTCCAACTGGGCAAACCAGTGTAGTGTCTCGGTGAATCCAACGAAAGCACAAGCGATCCTATTCCTAAATCATAACTATCCCGAAGAGAAATGTACGAATCTGGGTAGTAATGTTTCCTTAAACGTCAACAACGAAAGTCTCATACCCAAACTAGAAGCTCCTTACATAAGAATCCTTTTCACGCTCTCCAAAGTACAAGCAACACTAGACAGGGTAAGAAATCGAGCAAATTTACTGGGTGTCCTCTGGGCGGTTGAATCAGGGGCCGTCCCAAAGGAAAGGAAAGGAAAGGTTCACGTATTTCATTCCCCCAAGGGAGAGGGCGGGATGCTGGAGGTTTCCGAGCTCCTTCAGCCACAATCATGGATTTCCAGCATACATACATACATTTCGTATTATATGCATGGTGGGATTAACGATGGTGTGGTCAGGATAGGATCGGAAAGAACGGAGTTTGGATTCTGAGGGGGAAAATACTACATCAGCATTCGCGTAAGTAGCTGCACATGGTGTGCGTCACAATGCCGCTACATGTGTGTGAGGAAAACCCTCTAAACACACCTCATACAAGGTAAACGGTAACGGGAATCGAACCAATTACCTCCCGAATGCTAAGCAGGTCGTAGCACCATTACGCCACCAGCTCGGTGCCATCCCAAATACTACAGCATACCTACAAAACATACACACGCTTTTTATGGATTTTCGAGCAGCCATATTCATAAATGTAAACCCTAACCACCTCTCTTCCTTCGCCTCCTGTGAACGCTAAATACTCACATGCATACACGGGCTACCTTTCAGATATCCCTAATGATATACTACCCATCACAAGTAGAATACAAACATTACGAAGAAACTTTACACACAAAAGAATTTTCGGTGACACAATCACTACTATACTCACTGACCCATAGTTAAAATTCAGTACAGCATTGCCGTTTACGGAGCTACCTGGTATTTCAGGACCGTTCGTGCTTCATGAAGGATAATCCGCTCATTATTACTGAATTATATCATCTGTAATTTGTTATAACAGTTATGATACTTTTAAATAATATTATTTTATCAAATGTTTTTAAGCGCGGCCCTGCGAGCGGTCTGGCAACCATGTCGGCATCTTTCCCATTTAAAATACATTATCGTATGCTTCCACACTGAATTATAATTGTGGGCCAAAGTATAGGGAGATACTTACCACTCCCTACAACTACCGATTTCCTCCATTCTCACGAGAAATTGAAATTCAAACACCCTCCAGATATCCTAACAACTCCTTGACGACCTCCCTGAGGAGAATCCCGGAAAATGAGATTGGATTAACAACACACTAATACACACAGCACACTATCCCTAGCCGAATAACACGGACACATTTAACCTCAGTAGTGTACGATAACTAAATAAAATCAAAGAATTTCTTAATTTTGGTTAGAAATGCAAACGCAATTCATAATTGTAAGAGATAAATACAGAATGATCGCCACCAATAAGAGAATGACGAGGGCTGAAGAGGAGGAGGGCTCCTCAACAGACCACTACAAAGCATTAGAAGATTAATTAGTAAGATACCCACATAAGCATGAGCAAACTAACAAAAAAATATACAAGTAATTTAATTTCCATTAACATTATTTTAATTGCTCCTTTTCCAATGAACTTGATCTGTCATTTAGCAAGAATTGTTTAAACAAGGGTGTTTCAAAAAGTAGTTACAGAATATAAAGCCTAGACTGCATTGCATTAATCGTTAACTAACTGAATTATGTATACCATTTAAGAGTTATCTAGAATGTTGACAATAGTGAAGTAAACGTATATAAACCTCAACATTGCATACAATTGCATGGAAGGATATAAGCTGAATCTTGTTATAAAAGCGACATCCTTTTAAATGTATGTCACACAGATATTTGTACATTTCTGGTTGTTGATCTATCACACAAAAGAAACTGTTTCAAGCTTTTATAAGGTAATTTCATAAAAAGCTGTAATTACTAAAATACATTTAAATTCTAAATCATCGTGTGAGTTGCGATTTTGTTCGAGCTTAGACATAGAGGCTCCACTATTAGCTTCTGGTATATTACCTACTCGACCCTATACGGTTCAAATTTAAATATATCCAGGTGTGCCGAGATGAGCAGGTATAGTTCAGAGACAGCAGGGTACCACTTGATTGACAGTTAGGGTCCGCGGTAGTCTTTGAAAAGCCGGTCCTGCATTACCGGTTGAACTATTAATAAGCATAGAACCGCATCACAACACATTCCATTCCCAAACTCTAAAGATTTGCAATTATGTTATTAAATCTGTGAAAAATGAAAGATAAAAAACAATCCCTGTTTTTTTTTGTTCGTCCTGGCCAATTCAAATGTTTTGCCGTCAAGTCAAGGCCGAGATTCTCTTCCGCATCTGACATTTCCGGAAATGACGTGTGTCGGCGGCTTCCGACAACTCCGGGCGTTAGTTCCGGTGTCCAGAAGACCGATAAACGCATTCAAGAGTCCGGATGCTCAAACAACCCACTGGAGGCATATACACGAACTTTAAAATCTGTTCACATAAACATTGAACAATTCAAGCAAGCATCGTGATATAAATTTTTTTTTTAACTGACAATGTTTACGTTATCTTTCAGGTGGGTGTATGGTGCGCCAAGCGTAAATTGAAAATTAAATATAAGCCTATGAATATGAATAAAATCGCTCTATTTAAAAAGCATTCGTCTGGGTGCTAATGTGTTCAAATTCTAGCAAGGGGTAGTCCGAGACGCGAGGGAGTATTCTGATGATGGATGTTCGGGATTACGAGACGCGGGAGACGAACCCGGACTGGATCTGCCTGTCAGATCTGATGATGTATGACTAGAGTTTACATTGCAAATACTGGATGCATCCTAACACGCGCGTTATCTTCCGTCAATCATTTTTACTGTCCACTACATTTACAATTTCTTTTGAAAGCTTCAAGTTCTTTACAGGGTTTAGAATCTGTCTTTGACTATAATGTATGTTAAAATCGATACTCAGACCAAATCTAAACTATTCCGAATTTGTACACAATTATTAAAAAACAAAAAATACGTAAAGAAGAGTTAGGTCTATAGCTTAAGGATACAAACGTATCTAGCCGAAAGGGCGCCTACTTAAAATCAATAGAATAGAAAAAAAACTTTAAAGCTAAATAAATGTCGGTATTCTAGGAAAAATAATTACCTATACAACCCCAAAAACAGCAAATGCATACCTGTATGTCAAATTTAAGCTTAAATTTTATAAAACGAAGGAAACATTAAGCTTCGACATTTACCAAAACTAAATCTCTCTAAAATCACTATTCAGAAATTACCTGAAATTTTGAATAGGGCAGTAAAAATTTAAGTTGATATAGGTGAGTCTTTGGGTCGAATTTCTGCATACAATACATCACTAGGGGGTAAGCTTCTAGTTTTTACTCTCGGACGAATGAATGGTTTAACCTTAATCTATTTTTTGGTCCATTGTGGTCTTGGAACAAGATATTTTCTGTCCCAGAGTTATATTTCAACGTGTACCACCACGCCCTATATTTTATTTTGTCATTCATTGCTATTTTTCTGATCTATATATTTCATTGACATTCTCTAATTCTTTAAATGTCGAATTTTACACGTGAGAAAAATTCCTTTAATGACCTATTTTTGTTACATAATTGCCAATTTTACACACAATATAATTATATTTTTCTGAAGTAGCAATTAGGTCAATTTTGTGTTTAAATGTTAAATTAAATTAGTAAGTAATAATGTTGCGTTATACGTGTATTCAGTGTAAATTTACTTTACTTTGTAATTAAGTTTTAATATTTAATTAACCAACTAAAAATTGCAAATCATTATTTATGATACTATCATTAGGGTTAAATCGTAAATTTTTAATACTTTCAATATTAAATTGATGTTAAAGGTTCAAAAATTTTATTTAGGTCACTTAATTTCTTTTCTTAGTGTTTTTGTTTCAGTCGTATTGATTCTAATGTACATTGAAAACATTTACTTATAGATACAGAAGGACAGTTTGTTCTAAATACTAAAATTTTGAAAGAATCTTTTATACTTTAAAAAATCTTTCTTTAGAAAAATTACGTACACATTAAATAATGAAAGGGTTGAATTAATCAAAATGGAATGTACAGATACTGAACATTTATTTAAATATAAAAAGCTGTATGTGGGGTTTCACAATTTTTGAGGACAAAAAATGAAAACGTTTGTAATAAATGTATAAAGGATTTTATTTATCAAATAAAATCAGAAACTTTAGGCGGCGTTCGTTGCCTATTTGGGCAAAAAACTAAAACCAACTTTACCATAATTCCTTATAAGCAGCCAAAGAAAATTTTATTTATGAGACAAATAAAAATTTTCTCCTCTTAAGAATGGAGTGAAACATTCTCATAAATGATCACAACTGAGGCAAGCCAAGTAACAATTTCAACTGAACAGTTCAACTGTAAAGTTTAACCTCTACGTGTGTGGGTATTTCATACTCAGTTCAACTCAACTGTACAGGGTGAGTCAACGATAGAGTAAAAGTAAACTGGTGTTTTACGCCTAAACCTTGCCAATAAAATGTATTTATCATATTATATGGCTGATGAGTGTGTGCATTTTGAAATTATTCTTGAGTTTTCCAAAAAGACAGGACAAAAATTAATATTTTTGGCGGAACACCCTGTATATCCTTCCAGTTTGGTATTCTATGTGCAATTATAAAACTTTATTCATATAGGTTTCATGCATATAAAATTTAGGGTTTTTGAAATAATTCGACTTCTATCCAAAAAATCGCATTTTACAGGTATAACTACCATCTTGTGTTTGTTAGGAAAATTTTTATATTTGGGCGAAGGAAAGCCTTAAACCTATGTTCTGAAGAAGAAATATTATAGATATATGCTATAGGGTGTTCAAAATATATGTTCAAACCTGCGAAATATCAAATACAAAAATATCAAATAGCACACTCTGTATATTTTTACGCTGTGTTAACCCATTAGCGCCTGGTAGGCCCGTATGGACCCACTTACCCTTTCCCTAATTTTTAAACTGAAGCGCAGGCGCGAGCGTTTCCATATGGCGCAAAACTTATCAGTATGGTTTTAGACGTGTCAGAGAGTTAACTCAAGACGTTTTTGTGCGCATTTTGGCCTTTAGTTGACCGTGGTAGGCGTTTGCTTTTAGTGAATTTGTGCAATGGACAAAAATAACGATATCAAATTTAGTATATTCTAGAAATTATTGCCTAAGTATAATTATTGGTAAAAGTTATTTAAAAGTACATATTTTTAATACCTTACCTTCAAATTTTTTTTAAGATTTAACTTTTGATTATATTAGTGTGTAAACGTCACTGGCCCCATATGGGACCGCTAGGCGTTTTCCTGGAAAAAATGCTAATTGTTTTTTTTTTATTTTAGGGGTCACATGCTTCACGAAGCGCTAGATATTGCGTACGCTTCGGATAAAGAAGACGAAGTGACAGATTTCTTTATAGAGCCCCCAGAGAGTGAGGTTTTAACGGACAGACTCCGCAGATGAAGATGAAGGTGGGTTTGCGAACAACCTTAGTCAACGTCAACTCCAAGCAGGTCTTGAAATTCGTTTTGTTAGCAATAAAAGACTTGGCGACCATGACAATGAACCCCGATCTCCTGAATTGACAAATGAAATAAATAGTTCCTCCTAACAGACTATTGGCAATGAGAACAACCTATCCAATTTCAACCTAGAAAAAGAAGAGCCTTCATTTGAATTCTATGAAAATGCTGATTTGGAGTTTTCGTATCCCTCATTTCCAGATGCCAATTATTCATACTACAGTGAAATGGATCCAGTGGAATTATTTGAATGTTTTTTTTTTCGGATGAATTGCTACTAAATATTATAAGGGAAACCACCAAATATGCTCTATTTATAAATTGTCCGAATACTTCATTTTCTTTAGATGAAATGCAAGTATATGTGGGAATATTATTGTTGTCAGGATACAATGAACTACTCTCTAAACGCAGTTATTGGTCATATTTTTCGGATATGAGAAATAATATGGTGGTTGAAGCAATGAGACGTGACCAGCTTCTTCAGATATGCCGACTTATTCATTTTGCCGACAACAACGTCATAGATAAAGCAGACAAAATGTATAAATTAAGATCTTCGACGGATTATTTAAAAGAAAAGTTTTTACTCCATTTTGTACCTAAAAGAAATTTGTGCTATGATGAGTGATAAGATATTACGGCAAACACGGCTGTAAACAATTTATACGAGGAAAGCCTATTCGTTTCGGGTACAAAGTCTGGAGCCTCAATACACCGCCAGGATACATGATTAATTTTGAAGTATACCAGGGAAAAAATCCTAGAGCAAATGTACAGTATGAACAAATATTCGGAAAATGTGCAGCCCCTCTAGTACAAATGATCAACGATTTGGATAAAAATAAAAGGAACCTAAGGTATAATTTCTTTTTCGACAATATTTTTACGGGGACTAATCTTCTCAAATCGTTAAAAATAAATGGATATGGAGCAACGGGAACAATCCGTGAAAACCAGATTCCAAAGCAGTGTCCATTACAGTCCAAAGCACAAATTTTAAAACAAAAGAGTACAACAAAAACATGGGAGGCACCGATCTTATGGATCAAAATATATCAAAGTAAGTATAAGGATAATTATTTCTATACACATTTGCTGTTCTTGTATTGTTTCAGTTATCGTGTTGGAATCCGGGGAAAGAAGTGGTATTGGCCAATATTTACCTATTTTCTGGACGCTGCTGTGCAAAATGCTTGGATTATCTATCGAAAAACGGGTCGACATATAAGCCAACTAGAATTTCGACGAGCTATTGTACAAGTAAATATAAAGTGATTTTATAATTTTAATTATTGGTTTTTAATTATATACGATTTTAGTCATATCTGATCAGATATAAGAATCCTCCATGCCAAAGGGGCAGGCCATCTACTCCGGAAGGTGGAATATTTCGCTTAGCTGCTAATATAAGACAAGACAGGCTTGATCATTATGTAATTCCAGTGCCGGAAGGGAAAAGAAAGCGGTGTGCCGTAGCAAATTGCTTTGGGAAAGGCAGGACGATGTGTTGTAAATGTCAAGTTGATCTTTGTATTTTCTGTTTTAAGGGCTTTCATACCACATAGATTTAAATTTAAATTTAAATTATGTCATTACACTGCTGTTTTATAATATAAATATTAAAAAAAAAATTATATGTATTTTATTTGTAAATCAATTAGGAACGCGCCTGGCGGGCCCATATGGACTTTTTTAATCATTTTTTGGTACATTTTAAGGCAAACTAAACCCATAAAATCCACTGAAATCATCAAAAACTAAAATTAAAAAACACCGGCGTTAATGGGTTAATCCATTTATGGCCGAATTTAGTTATTTTCTATGAAATTAGTAAAAATCAAACTAATGGGTGCTAAGGCCACACATATCAAGTAATTAACATCAGAAATGAAAATTATTCAGTAGTTTTGGGAATTTGATGTGGGTCGTTAATGACCCGTTACGCAAATAAGGTACGAAAGAAAACTTTATTGATATCAAAACTCGATAAAAAATTTTGTTAAAAAAGAATTATTACAAAAATATTACCATGGAAACATTTGTCATGCAGGAAAACATTATAGCTTTGGCAAGTCTTGGTAACTTTATTTTTACATACTGCACACCTTCCCTTGGTTGGCCCGTAAGAATTAAATGTCCATTTCCTGGAATTGTATATAGTTTAGACGACTTGCGGCCCACACCACTTGCAATTTTTCCATATTTTTGTAAAATTGCTGTAACAATTTGTTGTCAAAACTGCAAGTTGTCAAGCTTGAGACCATACTGTCTGATTAAAACTCAAAAATTTACCGCATTATTAACATATACCATTTTTACCCCGAGAACCTATTCTATAATAAGCTGCATTATTGTCCATTTGATCTACACCTCGCATGTACTTGTTATATTGCCTCATAATAAGTGGTGGGATGATTTTTACTTTCTTTTTCTTTGCTGAATACCTAGAGCACTTTCCAATTGGCTCATCTGCATATTAATTAGATAATATTGTCACCACATTGTTATCGTTCCATCTCCACATAACGTTATCTGGCTCACCGAAAGCTCTTCCGCTATCTCGTTTTTTCATTACTTTTCCAGCTTCTATCGGACATTTCTCAATTCGATTATCTCTAGCAGTACCGGTATCTCCAATCTAGCTTCCGCAAGATTCATATATGGTCTCTGATATGCCCTTTTATTTTCAAAGCTCCTTATCTTTCTTTCTTTTATCATACATTCTACTACATTCAGCCAAGTTTTACGCGGCCTACCAGGGACGGCCTTACCTCTAACATCACCCACACATATTTGCTTCATTAATCCATCATCGTCTTTTCCTCGTCACACTCCGTCATTATACACTCATTCTTTTTCTTGTCTCCTCTCGTTTTACCACATGCGCTTCTCAAGAATTTCATATCCACGGCATTTATTTTTCTTTCGTACTTTTTTTACATACCCATGTTTCACTTCCATACAGTACTGACGGGACAAACACGCCATTATAGATTGCTCGTTTCGGAGCAGGGCTCATCCGTTCGTTTCTCATTATCGTACACATACTTCCAATCAATTTCCTTTCCTGCATTGACCCTTCGTCTAATCTCGTCATCCATTGTACCATCTGCAGTAAACATTCTACCCAGATATACCAACTTGTCCACTTGATTCACGATTTCATATTGCAGAGTAAGTACTTTATTCCACATTCTCGATTGAACACCACAATATTAGTTTTGTTGACGTTTACCTTCAAGTCCACTCCCTCACAGACTGTATCAAACTTCCTCAGAGCAATTTGTAACTCTTCCTTACTGTCGCTTAATAAGACTGTGTCATACACCAGAAGTCGTTACACCATCTGTATCGGTACATGCTTGTCTAACACATTTATCCATGTATACATTGAATAACCACGGTGACATCACACAGCCTTGTCGCACTCTTTGCTCAATATTAAAGTATTCACTCACACTTCATTTCACCTTAACACATACCCGATTACCGTTGTGTACTGCCCTTATTCGATCTATTAGACCTTTATTTACGCCATACTAATTTAATATTTCTCACAGCTTCTCCAGATCTACAAACACAGCACAGCTTCCTTTTTACACATAAACACTTTTCGATCACCTGCTGGAGAGCAACGATCTGATCGACATATTCTCTCCCTGAAATAAAGCCACCCTACACATCCTAAATCTTAATTTGTGTAGTTTCTCGTTCTCTATCAATCAGCATTCTTACAAATACTTTACCAGGCACGTTAAGCAAACTTATACCTCTGGAGTTCTTGCAATCACTTTTGTTCCCCTTATCCTTATACAGTGGTCCAATGATCGCGCTCTTCCAATCCCTTGCCACTTTTCCACACATAAGGCATACATTGAATAATTCACACAATCTTCGTATAAGCTTTGATTCACCAATGATTTCATCTACCCCTGGTCCCTTGCCGTTTTCTCTACCTCATTTATCCCAATATCCTTCTCAGTTTCATTCACCATTCCTTCTACATTCTCCTTATTTAACCCTTCAGTCTTACTTTCCTCACTACTGTACAGATTTCCGAAATATTATTGCTAGCATTTCCTCACTTCACAATCGTCCCATACTACTTCATTGCTCATATTCATCCCTCCTGCTGCCACGTTTTGTGTTTTTGACCCATTTCCAGAAGAGTTTTTGTTTCCCTAAAAATCATTCTGCATTTTCTCTCCTTCCACAGCCATCACTTCATCTTTACTTATTCTCACTGCCTCCTTCGCTTCTTCGTTTCTTAATTTGTACACCTCATACAATCGCTTTTTTCAATCCATTTTTTACATCAATCATTGCCATGTACGCATCTTTTTCTTACATACTGCTTTTTTTACCGACTCATTCCACCAAGCACATTTTGTCTGTCTACTTACAGTCGGTCTTCCGCACGACACAATTGGCAACACAGTTTTTCAAGCTTATCCATGCACTTTCAACATCAATGTCTTTTATTTGTTCGTTCCATACTGTTTCATTCACATTCAGAATTTGGGTATTTGGTATTCTCGCATCTTTATCCACTAGTTTGTCTACCCTAATTCTAAACGTTTCTAAGCCGTTCATCATACACTACCAAGTCTATCATACTTTTAGATTCGCCTCTTTGCCATGTGTACATATGCACATTTTTATGTTTAAACCACGTATTGGATAAAACAGGCTTTTCGCACGGATGTTCACCAGGCGTTCACCATTCTCATTAACCCTTTGATCTCCCAACTTTCCTAGAACGCGTTCAGTATGTTTTGTCTGTATACCCACCCATCCGTTCATAACCCCCACTATCATCACTCTTTCGGTTGGTTTACATACGTTCAACACGTTCTCTACTTCATTCCAGAAGTTTTCACGCTGCTGGCCTCTTTCTCCATTCACCCGTGCGTAGCAGGCGGTAAGAATAATTCTTCGAAACGCTACTTTCATTCTAATCTACATTACCCGGTAAGATACCAATTCGTACTATTTAAAACATCTTTTCGCTCTTTCACTTACGATCACTCCAACTCCTTTTGCGCCATGCACTTCAGTCTCAACTCCTGACCATGGTGCTAGGCTGCCATCCTCCATCTCCACAGCATCCTTTCCTTTGCGCTTTGTCTCCGATACGCACAGAATATCAAGGTGTCTTTCGTACATTACATTTGCAATTTCAAATTCTTTACGATGCGTAGCTCTAACATTCCACGTACCGACTCGCCATTCATTCCGTGCACAGTCGTCAGCAACGGAGCCTGTCTGTTTCGACCTTGACCGCCCCTTATCGCCAGGTCGACCCTAGGAAATTGTATTGTCCTCTTGAGTAATACCAGTAAGACCAGTTACTGGCCAAATCGTTCCCCGGACGATGTAGCATTACCTACTAACGGTATCGTCCTATTACCGGACAGTTATTTGTCTACTGCCTCGACACGTAAGGAAGTAAGAAGTAGAAATATAGATAGTCAAGAGAGATATAAGTAATAGAGCGTATACTTACTGTATGAATATCTAAATGTACATATATGCATATACATTTTTTCAATTACATACCTTTCAATCATATCACGTTTCAACCAGATTGCTTTTGTTTTTGTTTTGTTATGAAAGAATAAGTTCAAAGATAAATATTTAATTAAAAATTATTATTAACGTTATTAAATCCATAAATAGAAAGTTTACCTCGAGTAGAATTTATATTAGTTCTATTTACATAAAGGCAAAATTTACATCGATTGGGGCTTGTATCTCGATAGCTCAGTTGGTTAGAGCAGTACTCCAACAAAGTATATGTCGTAGATTCAAATCCTACTTGAGGTAAACTTTTTATTTACGTATTTAATAAAATTAATAATCTTTAATACGTACCATGTTTTTATATATTTATAATAAAGTATTAAAAATATAACAAGAATACGTTTATCCTCTTCGGTCCCGGGATACAGCCGACTGGACATAATTTCAAACGTTAGAATGCGTATCTAAATGATATTTTACTTCGCTTAAGTCTCTCTGTCCCATCGGATGGACTCTGCATAATAGTACTGTAACGAATCTTTGCACAGGTGCCGGTAAAACATTTTAGTTTTGATACCAGCTGGAAGGTTAACAGTGCGTCATGCAGCGTGTTAAAAATATAGGTGAGATGTTGCTTTATTTTTGCAATTAAAGTAAACTTTTATGTGTAATTAAAAATTATTATTAATTTTGCTAAATACATAAATAAAAAGTTTACCTCGAGTAGGATTCAAACCTACGACCTGTACTTTGCTAGAGTACCGCGTTAACCAACTACGCCACCAAGTTTCAAGCCCCAATCGATGTAAATTTTGTCTTTATGTATGTAGAACTGATGTAAATTCCTTGAGATATTGCAGGCTCGCATTCCATTAATATAAGTAATTTGACTGTAATCTCATTATATTTAGAATTTACATCAGTTCTACATACATAAAGACAAAATTTACATCGATTGAACTTGGCGCAGTTGGTTAGCGCGGTATTAAAGTACAGGTCAGGTTCGAATCCTACTCGAGGTAAACTTTTTATTTATGTATTTAATAAAATTAATAATAATTTTTAATTATATATTTACCTTTGAATTTATTCGTTCATAACAAAAACTTATAATAATAAAATTTTATATGGTAATGCAAAATAATACAAAGTAATATCAAGTAAGCATAAAATTTTCCATATTTGTTGGTTAGTGACGTTTCTGTTTGCTTTCAAAGTTGTAATACAGCGCACTGGACGTTGGAAATAAATTTGTAAATTGTGTAATTCTTTTTTTAGATAAAAGGCGGCCGTTAACTGATAAGGAAGTAGAAGATATATTAGCGGATAGCGATTTCTATGCAAGTAGTGACAGCGAAGATGATTTTGCGGAGTTTCTGCCCGTCATTGACGATATTGCTATAGACAATAGAGAAGAAGAAAAGAAGTAGTTGATATTGATGATGATTCGAATGATAACAGACGCGATGTCCATGACAGTGTAGATCATGAATGTTTTTCGGAAGTGAATTGCGAAAAACGTTTTATCCCAAAAACAACGAAATTCTAAGCGAAAGCGTTTGCTTACTTGGAAAGAAAAACGATTTGACCTGGATATTTGGAAAAAGGCTGAAGGAGAATGGAACGTCGGAAATCGCACAAGCTGGTCGCCATTTGACTATTTTTGTCAGTATTTTGACGATGATTTTTATAAATTAAAGACCGAGCAATACAATATTCGTTACTTGCAAGAAAATGGTAACAATTGAATGCAATCGTAGATAAATACAAGAAGCTGATAGGATCTCATATAATAATGGGCTGGAAGAAACTACCACGTGTCCGCATGTATTACAAAAAAATCTCTGCGAATCCCACTAGTTACTGTATTATCTAGAATTAGGTTTTTCAAGCTTCTGAACTACATGCACTTTGTGGATAATTTAGTGCTAAATGAAGATGAACAACAGAATAATCGTCTCTGGAAGGTTGAACCTATTATAGATTGCATTAAGAAAAAATGAAACGAGCTTCCATTAATCACAGATTTATGTAGTGATGAGCAACTACTCTGAGACAGTACGTGAAGAACAAACTGAATCCAGTTGGATTAAAAAATTTTGTCCTAGCTCCACCACAAGGATTGGTTCTAGATTTCTTTGCATACCAAGGAGCTAAAACCTAGTCGGGAGGAACTCCAGATCCATATTTAGGTATTGGTGGCTCTGTAGCTGCAGGAAATGTTCCTGCTGGCCATACTGTATACATAGATCCATACTTTACATCCCTAAAGCTTATAGATATTTTATTTGAGAATAAAATATACTGTATTGGAATAATTAAAATGAAATAATTTGAGATCAAAACTGGAAACTGACAAACAGTTATCAAAGAAGGCCAGGGGTTCGTTTTAAGGGTTGGTTAAACAAGATGTGTTTCTATTACAAAGTGGTACGATAACAGATCTGTGCTAGTTGCTTCTTCATCTGAAAGTTCTCAACCCATTGTGAATGTGAGATGTTGGGATAGATCAACTCGTTCTTATGGTAACATTCCACGTGCTTCTACCATTTCATGTTGTAATCGCTCAATGGGAGGTGTTGGTTTGTGCGATAGATTTATTCCATATTATCGAATAGCCTAGAAAACTAGAAAATGGCCTGTACGGTTCTTTTGTTACTTTATTGATTTAGCAATTACTAACTCTTGGATTGAATATCGGTTGGACCAGAAAGCAGAAGGAAATAGGAATGTTATGGATTTATTAGCTTTCAAAATATATTTCGGCGAACGTCTTACTGGGGCTGCATCTGCTGCTGCTGCAACATGCTATGACACCACCATTAGAACACAAATCAAAACCCTCATTCATAATTATTCTTGTAATTAAATATTGTTGTTGTTCTTGAAATAATTGTCAAAAAATTATGAAAATTCTATCCCTGGATATTGTTTTTTCGGGAAATTTGCGAAGTTATAAACAACGCTTCCACCATGGCCTAACTTTTTAGGATATGTACGTTGGATATCACGTCCTTGGTAAATTTCAAAATTTAGGTAGTAGCCAAAAGGAGATGCTAGGACCCGTGCGAATAGGTTTATTTTTAATAAATTTTTTGCACCCGTTGCGTCCAAAGTATGGGATGATTTACTCATCAATAGACAAGTAAGAGCTGACCGGTGCATGTCTTACGAATTTTTTATTTAATGCGTCAATAAGTGGGCGTAATTTTGCCATCTTGTGATTTTGGGCAAGATTTAAATTAGCATGGAAAAATCTATTACACCTCATTGAATTCACAAGAGTATTGCGAGAATCAACTCAAATATAATATACCAGTAAATACAATAAGTTCGTCTGTCTCAACATACAAACGACAATTTTTTGTAGTAGAATACATTACAGTATATTAGACTAACTGTTCTTGCATTTCTTTAGAAAGAAAAACTTCTAAAAATTCTAAAGCTTCACTATGTTCCGATAATGCTGGGGCAAAACATAAATGTTGTGTACTAAATTTTTGTGTGTTTTAAAAAGGTTTCCAGTTACGTTCTTTCTTTATCTTCATTTTTTTAGTAACTTTCTTTCTTTTCTTCTTTCTCTCACTACTTTCTTCAACTTCTCAGTCGGATCTCCAGTTTCTGCTTCATTCACGACCTCTTCCACTTCCACTGTTTCATCCCAACACAAATCAGATTCAGCATGTGATTGTAGCTGACGATGTTTCAGTTTACTACGATCATTATAATCTTCGTCACCTGAATCCTCGGAATTTTCATTTCCAGTATCATTAGGCGATGTAATATAAATACAATCTGGCACATGTCCTTCTTCATCTGGGCGTTCAATTCCATCCGCAGGTGTAAGAATTTTGTTGTCCTGTAAGCAAAAATGTTGCATGTCTCATGTGCCTAGCGGGTCGTTAACGACTCAGCGAATTTTAGGAGTCCGTCTCTGCCTAATACACCGAACTAGATATAACCTAACATTATAAGTAGATTTTTTTATGCTTTTCAGAGCTTACAAATCTTATTACACCTACTATTGAGTTAGTTCCTTAAAACTTAGTAGTTGCTCTTAGCCATTTTAATCAAACAAAGAATTGCTAAGAAAACGTTGAATTAAAGCGATTTTAAGTAAACATCAAATGTTCGTGCTTGAAACTAAACATTGAATGAGCATTTACCACAAGTTTCCTGGACTAGCAGCACAAAATACATATCAGTAAGAAAGATTGCCACGTTAATAGAGACCGGCTCATTAACGAGCCGTTGGGCATAAATGGGTTAAAGAGAATCAAAAATCATACAATTCCTCATAAGTGTGCCCTATACCTACCTCTCACTGTTTTTGAGTTACTTTGATTTTTGTGTATTATTCAATATTTCAATGGTTTTTCTTGTGATCATTCGCAGTAGCTGTGAAATTAGAAAAAAATAGAGACAAAGAGTTGCATTAAATACTAAACACTAACATATATGTATATAAATCAAATCCGACAGAAAATATATTACGTTATCATAAGAACTTGATATAAAATAAACTAACAGTCTCAAATCATTGGATAATTCAACAGTTACCTATCAGTTCTTCTTAAGATATGTTCGAAAAGGGGCCCCTTCTGCTAAATGCATACATTTAGTCGTTTTATTAAGTTTCCCAGCATCTGTAGTGTTATTGTTCCACAAGCGTCTCGTATCCTACCTTCCATATCTTCTTTTGTAGTGGAAAATGTGACACATACACGTTCTTTAATAAATCTCCATGAGAAGAAATTTAAAAGGGTAAGATCGCTCAACCTTAGGGGCTACTGGACAAAACCTCCACATCCTTCTTGGAGCAATTGAAGGTAGATACGACCAGTCAGGGAGTGTTAAAGAAATGCGGTCCAATAATTCTGTTGTGGAGAATGTCATACCAAACATTTATAGACCAGTGGTTTTGGTTTTGCATCTGTCAAATTCAAAATGGATTGCCTAATGCGTAATAGTGCATATTGTGACAATATGCAGCACCATTGCTTGTAAACGTAGCCTCGCCAGAAAACATAATATAAAATAAAAAGTTTGGATTTATTTCTGGTGTAATTCAATATGGAAGGATGATACTTATAAGTAGAACACCGGCACCATCCCTCCACTTTTTACGTCACAAGCCCCGCCCCTTTCACTTTTTAATGGCCCACGTGGCTGACCACTATTTGACCTTGAGAAAGTTGTTTACCTTGAGAAACAGGTTTGCCTTGAGAAAGTTGTTTACCTTGATAAAGTTGTTTACCTTGAGAAACAGGTTTGCCTTGAGAATCAGGTTTACCTTGAGAAACAGGTTTACCTTGAGAAACAGGTTTAGCTTGAAAAACAGGTTTACTTTGAGACCAGGGGCTACGCAGGAAATTTGAAATTGTGGTTTCTTGTCAGACGAGAGCTACCTCTAGGACCTGGTGCTTCGCTGGGGATTGTTTTATGGAAATTCTTGTAAGATAAATGTTACATCTAGGACCTGGTGCAGCGCTTGGGGTTGTTTTATGGAAATTCTTGTAAGATAAATGCTACATCTAGGACCTGGTGCAGCGCTTGGGGTTGTTTATAGAAGTTCTTGTAAGATAAATGCTATCTCTAGGACCTGGTGTTTCGCTGGGGTTGAAAATAAATGCTACCTCTAGGACCTGGTGCAGCACTGGGGTTGTTTTTTAATAATAAAGATGTAAGATAAATGCTACCTCTAGGACCTGGTGCTGCGCTTGGGGTTGTTTTTAATAATAAAGATGTAAGATAAATGTTATCTCTAGGACCTGGTGCTTTGCTGGGGGCTGTTTTAATAATAAAGAGTTTGTTGTAAGACAAGTGTAGAAAACTACCATGTAGACCTTTGAACCTATCGTCGAAAAATGGTAGCATAATTAATTAGTAGACATAAATAAAATAAAAATACGTGTCAACTTTTTCCAAGGTCAACTGCTTCTATAAATATCAATAACCTTGAGGAGGTCATCGACCTTGAAGTTAACCATAAAGTATGGCCTTGAAGTTAGCTTTACTAATTGACCTTGAAGTTAGCTTCAGGGTCTGGAAGAATGGTATAAAAGCGTGCGCCAGGGTTTAGTTAATGTAGTTCTTGTTTGAACAGCATAGCTATGGAATCTTTATCAGCTAAGCAGATTTTGGGATTGTATCACAGTGGTGTATTATTAACCGACGAATTGTTGATAAAGGCATACAATATTATTAATTATAAAATTGTATTTGAGAATAATAATATCGATTCGATGGAAGAGTACGATAATTTTGTTGAAGCTGTACGAAGGGCTGGTGGAATGTAAGTATATACCTGTTTTTATTTTAAAATTTTTAACTATTTTTTTAAGCTCTGCTCAAATAAATATGAGTGACGTGTTTGACGATGAAGAGATGTCGGAAACTTCCGCAGCAGGGAATTTGATAACGGTATGTCTTTTTTTTTAATTTTCTATTGTATTACTGAATGAGTACATTACAGGTACAAGATCAATCGGGGTCAGGCTTGCAGCATCAGACCGGACCATCCTCAGTGTTCAATCATATTAATATAATTGGTGGATCAAATAGTAAATTTATAAAAAAATTCAATACCACGTGTAAAACGCTACGGTTTAACTTCAATGACGAGACGTGCAAGGATAATCCCTTAACGTGGCTACAGGTAAAATAAAACCATTTTACTAAAAATTTATCTAATACACATTTTTTACAGAATGCATTCCAAGAACTGTATTCATATATTGTAAAGGATACGGCTCCTTCAGATCGTGTTGGAATCACGCTAAGAAATCCAAATTTCCCAGACAAGCCAATAGGTATTTCATTTAGAAGAGTGGACCAGTTGTCGGTGAAAGTGATAATGTCGCTGCTGGAAAAGGTAATGCAGAGTAACGCTAGTTTCTTTTCAAGTGACTTGTTTGTGTTAAACGTGGATAGAGTAGTTGTGCCTGTAGGCTATGGACGCAAAAACCTTACAGGGTTAAAATTTGCAGACTTTTGTAAATCTAAAAAGCAGGGTATTGTAGTTGTACCATCAACAATTAACGATAATAATTGTTTAGCTCGCGCTCTAGTCATAGCTATTGCATTTAAAAATAACGATTCGATGCGTCATAGTATGGAAATGGGTTGTCCATTACTTCAAGAACGAGCTGTACAGCTTTGCCAAAACAGCGGTGTAGATCTTAGTCAGGGTGGTAGTTACGAGCATATTCAGGCATTTCAAAATCATTTAGATTCATATACCATTGTAGTTTATAATTCGCGTATAGGTGATTCGGTTTATTTTGAGGGTCCTAGGGACCAGGGTAGAGTAGCTTTAAATTTAATATTAGAAGACGAGCATTATAACGTCATAACTAGTCTCACGTCCGCATTTACTTGCAGCTATTACTGCGAGCAATGTAGAAAACGGTATAATAACAAGAAAGAGCATGTAAAATGTATGTACCAATGCCCAGCGTGTCATCAAAAGCCGCCATGTTCTATTGAAAACCCGAAAATCGCTTGCAGTGATTGCAAGAGAGATTTTTACGGTCAGGAATGTCTTAAAAATCATAAGGACGCTAAAGTGTGTGAAAAAATACGTAGATGTTTAAAATGTCTTAAAACCAGTGAAGTAAAGGGTAAGCATAGATGCGGATACAGTCGCTGCCCACATGCATGAGCGAAAAACCTATCGGTCACCTTTGCTACATGGCCGTTAACAAGGCTAGACGTGACAGCGGTAATGGTAAACCATCTATGTTTATCTTTTACGATTTGGAGTGTATGCAAGAAAAAGTGTGTGAGGGAACGAATGATAGGTTTCTGCATGAGCCCAATCTATGCGTGGCCGCGAATGTTTGCTCTGTCTGTATCAAACACGCTGACAATTTAGATGAGCAATGCTCAGTATGTAGCAAAAGAGTGCACTTTTTCAGGAAAACCCTGTTGAATCGTTTCTAGCATATGTTGCCGAGAGAGCAAGAAAATTTAAAGTTACATGCATCGCACATAACATGAAGGGGTACGATGGATGTTTTGTGCTTAGATGCATGCTAGCTAATAATAATCAGTGGAAACCCAAAGTCATCTCCAACGGTTTAAAACTAATCTCTATTCAATGCGACGATATCAGGTTTATTGACTCCCTTAATTTCATCCGTCACCGCTCTCGGCATTTCCGAAAACCTTCAATTTCCCCGAGTCCAAGGGTTATTTCCCATACCTCTTCAACTCATCCGTGAACCAGAATTACGAGGGTCCATTGCCAGCACTTGAATATTATTGTGCAGATCAGATGTCTACGAAAGATCGAAATGCACTTTTAGAATGGCATACGGCCCAGAGTAATTATGTTTTTAAGATGAGTGAGGAGATTGAGAGATATTGCCTGATGGACGTTAAGATCCTCGTTAAAGGTTGCATTAGCTTCTGGTCCACCTTCACGACCCAAAATAAAGTCGATCCGTTCGAGGAGGCGACCACTATTGCTAGCGCTTGCAATAAAGTGTTTCGTAGACGTTTCCTCAAAGAAAACACTATAGGGCTCATTCCGAAAGGTGGTTATAGACGTGCCGACAATCAATCCAAAATCGCAATACAATGGTTACGTTGGATGGAACATTCTCAGCAAGTCAGTATACAACACGCAGGAAAAGCTCGCGAGTTTAAAACACCTGAAGGTGTTAAGGTCGACGGGTATTGCGCTGAGTCAAACACCGTTTTTGAATTTCTTGGCTGTTACTGGCACGGTTGCGAGGAATGTTTCCCCAATCAGGCTAACATGGATCCGAAGCTCGGTGTAAGTACCTCCATGCTTGCACGAAATGAGAACACGGTGGCGCGGTCTCAATTTATACGCGAGCGCGGATATAATTTAGTGGAGATGCGCGAATGCGATTTCAAAAAACAAATACTTGTAAATGATGAATTGAGAACGTTTATTCAGAGTCTAGGTCATCAAGATGACGACCCCTTAAACCCACGTGACGCGTTTTACGGAGGTCGCACTAATGCTAGTAAGCTTTATCACCAATGTGACGGTATTACTGAGAAAATTATGTATTACGACGTGTGCTCATTATACCCATTTGTAAATAAATATTGTAAATATCCCATAGGTCATCCAAAAATTCATGTAGGGCTAGATTGTAAGAACATTTCATTAGACACGGTGGAGGGTTTAGTTAAATGCAGAGTACTACCGCCCTCTAATCTCTATCACCCTGTTTTACCGTTAAAAATGCATGGCAAGTTGATGTTTGTATTGTGTAGGACGTGCGGTGTTGAATTAAATCAGGGGGTGTGTGGACATAGTGAGACCGAGCGCAGTTTCGTTGGAACATTTGTAGCTGACGAACTGCGTAAGGCTATCTCTAAAAACTATAAAGTTTTAAATGTTTTCGAAATTTGGGAATACGAGGTAACCACGTATGACAGAGTAACTAAACAGGGTGGATTATTTAGCGGGTACATCGATAATTTCTTAAAACTAAAACAGGAATGTTCAGGGTGGCCTAGTCATTGTACGTCAGAAGTCGAGAAAACGCAGTACGTGACAGAGTATTATGAGAAAGAGGGGATTCGGTTAGAACTTAGTAATATTAAGAAAAATCCCGGTTTAAGGTACCTGGCCAAACTTATGCTGAATTCTTTTTGGGGTAAGTTTGGTCAACGTGAAAATTTAACCCAGTGTAGTATTGTATCTGAACCAAAGGACTTTTTCAAATTACTCACAGATCCATTGGTTCAGGTACAATCTATAATACCTATTAACGATAACGTTGTGATGGTGAGTTGGGATAGACCAGAGTGAGAGGGTGAACCACAAAAAACAATTAATGTATCCATAGCCGCATACACGACTGCTCATGCACGATTAGAACTATACAGTTACTTAGAGAAACTAGACCGCCGTGTTCTGTATTACGACACAGACAGTGTGATATTTGTCGCAAAACCCGACTACTGGAATCCAGCATGTGGGATTTCCTTGGCCAGATGACCGACGAGCTGGAGGCGTACGGTGGAGGAAGTTATATAGCCGAATTTGTTAGTGCAGGACCAAAAACTATAGTTATAATGTGTTTTCAACCAGTGATCAAGCAGTTAAATCCGTGTGTAAAGTCAAGGGCATTACCTTAAATTATAAGAACTCACGCGTTATAAACTTTGATGCGATGAAAGACATGGTACTTAGCAATAGTAAAGACTCTTTGTTTGTATATAATGAAATTGTTAGAGATAGTTGTTATAATGTATTAAGTAGGCCAGAATCTAAGCAGTATAGGATAAGTTACTCTAAGCGACGTAGAATAGAAAATTTTGATACTCTTCCATTTGGATATAAAGAATAAATAAAACAGATAATTTTTTTAATTTTTATTTTTTATTTGGATATAAGAACATCGCTTCATTTAAAATGATTCAGCTCCTCACCCTCATAATTACACCCTGGCGGTGATTGGAGTAGTCCCCTGATGAGCTCCTCTAGTGAGGGTACAGCCACGTCTACACCTGCGGGGCCTGTCAGACTGATTAATGGTATTGACGGTAGTGATGGTGTGTGTCGACCTTGTTCAGCCTCGCAGGGCTCGCTCATATTCTCCCTTGGCGATTGAGCTTGGAAGAGGAGCGTCTCTAGCATAGAGACATTCATACTACTACCTACATCTGACGATGAGAAAGTGCTGATCGCTGACACGGTTTGTACCTCCGGTAGGAGTTGTTGCTGGCACCTCTCTGGGGATGTTGACAGTGTGCTCACCGTCGGATTGGCCCGAACTGCTTGTTGTGGTTGCTGATACCTCTCCTGGTCCTCTTCATTTTCACTTATAAGTATGATGTCGGAATCCACTTCGTCATGAGGTCGACGTCTTTTAGAAACGCTACTGCTGCCAGCCTTAGTCTTCTTGCGTCTTCTTTACATGCTTGCAGTTGTGATTGCTGGCGCCGCCCGCCCGATGAACTGCTGATGTACACGCTACAGGTTCGGTTAACGCTATCTGTACAGGCTGACACTTATTTTCTTGTTCACGCACACTGTTAATACTGACCTCTGTTCCGCGACTTCTACCCTGTACCCTCATGCTGTGCAACTCCAGAGCTGTGCTCACCTCGGTAAAACTTCTCTGCTGGGCTTCAAGTTTATCTCGTATGATTTCCATCACCCTTTCAGTCTCGCGGCCACTTCAACTTCGTATGCTGAGTCGATCTCTACAATGGTTGTAATATGTTCCATTTTTTTCGAACTGTAAAATATATATTCGCAAAACTGTATATATACACCGAAAAGTAATTATCAGCGTTATAGAAAACCTGATAATTTCTAAAAACATTCGTTTTACAACGTCACATACCGAAATAACTAATAGAAAATATACTGCATTCATAAAAAATGAAAATGCATTCCACATTAGAAATTACCTTATCATTATCATCGTAAGGCAGCACCACATTCTTGTTTCAATGTTTTATTAATTCTTTCAACTACAACACTGTACCCGCCTTAGGGTAATTGATGTTTTTTCTTCTCCTGAAATGTGTATCAGTTTTCTTAAAAAACACCTGTGAGGCTGTCTTCGTTTAAGAGCTCTCATTCAAACCCTCATACGAAAAACATCGATAACCGTTAGCATGTAGCTGTATCCGCTATTGTGTTTACCTAAAACCTGCATATGTTTTTACAAATAAATCTGATTCGCTTTTGATGGGTGCATCCCTGATGCTTGTTTGTATGTAAAATAATATGAAGCTAGTTTAAAAAGATGAGAACACAGACATCTTGCAACTGCGTACATCACAATATTGAAGATTCTGTTTGTGTATTAGAAAAAACATACAGCCGAATCCGAAATGGAGTACAGGTAAATTCAAGAAAAATGAATACGGTTCAGTTTTGAGAACGTGAGAGGAGAGATTTGAACGGATGTAGTAGGTATTTCCAGAGTTGTATTGAAGCCAGCTAATTTTAAGGGTAATCTCACGTCTATATAATAATAGACGTAATATAAAAAAAGCTATTATTTATTTGCATGCATTTAAAGCGTAATCACTGTTTAATGAGTTTTTATTATTATGATCTAGATCTGAGGTATTAGATGTTTTACGAACTGTTACTAAACTATTACAATATAATCGTTCAAGGTGAAGACGATGGATGCAGCTCAAATCTTGACGATGGTAATGCTCTCTATGAAACAGGAATAAGCTAAATTACGTTGCCCTTATTTCAAATTAGAAATTTAAAAGTGTTATAATTAGCATAGCTATTAATTAAAAACATACAGATAATAATTTTTCGATTGTATAGAATTCTATAGAAAGAGAATCTGTCTACATGCATGGCTGAAATTATTATTATTTAACTCTATATTTTAATTTGTTAAGGTGTTTTGCAGTTGCAGATTTAAAAAATATTTTTAGGTTCGTTAATGAGTGTGCGTGTAAGTACACTTTTCACATTATATTTTAGTAATGAGCGTTGTATAACAGGGTTATATAATTGTATTTCATACAAATAGTTTATCGATATGTAGACTTTACAATCTCAAGGTTCAATGAATGTAAAAGTTACTTTTAAAACGATTGAACCCGATAATCTCGTTGTGTAATCATTTTGAAAAATTCACTTTTGTACTACGTTTAATTGTTTTAATCAAGAACCCTGTAATACCAATTGAATCTATTGTTTTTCTTTTAATTCGGCTTGTGTGTTTTTAAAATCGTATTATATAAAATTTATTATTTAATGTTTTTAAAAGAAATTATTTATATTATATTGGTAATCAATTTTAGACTATTATATTTAACCGTGTTATATAATTACAATTGATGTGTAGTAATTAACTTACTAAAGCAAGCATAATTTAAAACGAATTAACTGTCACCACTGAAGTAAAAACAAAAAGTAATTTTTAAAATCATGTTTGTATACATGGATGTAGCAAAGTAACAATTACAGATCTTATCTTATTTTTAAAAATAGGGTTATTATCTTCACAAATAGTACATATCAGATTAAGCTACAGTTTATTTATATATTGCATTCGCCGCATTTTACAAAACAATTTTATCATACGATGAAACTCATTAAAACCATTGTAATTAACTATTTGAATTTAAATAATGAGCAGTACATTATAAGCGTCTTTAAATATCAAAATGGCCTTATTGTATTTTGTGCTTTTAAAAGAGACCTTCAAAATAAAATATCCAAAGAGACAGTCAAAGTGAATGCGTGTTTTACATTCTAAATGAGGGGTAAAACCCTATTAGCTATAACTTAGAGTTGACGTCAGAGCTTGAATACTTTAAATAGCAGGTTCGAGCACTGTAAAATTCAGACGATCTCAAATTGTAGAAGTCTTCATTACTATTAGTAACAGGTTTGGTGAGACTGCCAGCTTGGTTTGAGATCCCAACACTTTCTTGAGGTGTACAAGTCTTTTTATACCATAGCAAATCCGTTGAGACTGACGGTTTGCCTCAAGGCCATCATTATTATCTTCTCCGAGAGGACCAGATGCAATCTCTGTATTTATTAATACAAGTTACGATTTCGGGTAATTCCTTAACATTTTTTTTTACGTGTGTATGTATGTATGTTTAAGGTCTTATAGTATTATTTTTTGATTAGGATATGATAAGATAAGGTAGTGTTGTACAACGTATACTGTGTCACATCCAAAAATAATTTTAAACCCCATCTTAAAAAACACCTTTATGAATGTTCTACAGGCAATGCATTTGATTAGTAGAGCTTATAGAGAACATGTATAAGTCATAAAGTACAAACAAATCCTAATTAGCTAAGCGATATACCACCTATTACAGAAAAACGCTCGCTGCTCCTCCTGATGACTCAGCAACAAACCTCTGCTTAACCCTGAAATATGCCGATTTATTACAGAAAATACTCATTAACCCATACCCCTGCTAGATGGCACCACAAACAAATCCCTGATTAACTCTGAAATATACCACTAGGTAGCGCCACCTTTATTACAGTAAATACTCATTAGTCCATACTCCTGCACCACAAACAAGCTCTGTCTTACAAGTTAGCATTAGAGTCCTCGTACTATTTCCCACCAGAGGTTCAGACCTAACACTAGACCCTGTCTTACAAGTTAGCAATAGGATACCTTATTCAATTTTCAAATTTTCAGCGAAGCTAGAGATAACATTTTATCTTACATCTTTATTATTAAAAACAATCCCTAGCGAAACACCAGGTCCTAGAGGTAGCATTTATCTTACAAGAATTTCGATAAAACAACCCCAAGCGCTGCACCAGGTCCTAGAGATACCATTTATCTTACAAGAATTTCTATAAACAACCCTCAGCGCTGCACCAGGTCCTAGAGGTAGCATTTATTTTCAACCCCAGCGAAACACCAGGTCCTAGAGATAGCATTTATCTTACAAGAACTTCTATAAACAACCCCAAGCGCTGCATCAGGTCCTAGATGTAACATTTATCTTACAAGAACATCTTTATTATTAAAAACAACCCCAAGCGCTGCACCAGGTCCTAGATGTAGCATTTATCTTACAAGAATTTCCATAAAACAACCCCAAGCGCTGCACCAGGTCCTAGATGTAACATTTATCTTACAAGAATTTCCATAAAACAATCCCCAGCGAAGCACCAGGTCCTAGAGGTAGCTCTCGTCTGACAAGAAACCACAATTTCAAATTTCCCGCGTAGCCCCTGGTCTCAAAGTAAACCTGTTTTTCAAGCTAAACCTGTTTCTCAAGGTAAACCTGTTTCTCAAGGTAAACCTGTTTCTCAAGGCAAACCTGTTTCTCAAGGTAAACAACTTTATCAAGGTAAACAACTTTCTCAAGGCAAACCTGTTTCTCAAGGTAAACAACTTTCTCAAGGTCAAATAGTGGTCAGCCACGTGGGCCATTAAAAAGTGAAAGGGGCGGGGCTTGTGACGTAAAAAGTGGAGGGATGGTGCCGGTGTTCTACTCTTATATTTTCGAGTTGTCCGATTAACAGTTGATTGCGCCGTTTCACATGATATGGCTATCTGACGACTCGTCTTTCGAAGTTAACATTGCGTAATTATTGGCGTACTTGAATATGGTAATGATGATACTTATATTTTTTAGTTGTCCCATTGACTGTTGATTGTGACGTTTCACACGATGACTGACATGCAGGTTTTCCTCAATATGAAGCAGAATCTTAAGTTTTTTTTTGGCTACTGGCACTTGTATTCACCACTTTGCGTATTACACAATCCACACTGCTAGTAGAATTCAATCTCTCCATAAAATTTTCTAAAGTGAACCGAGTTGATTGGTATCGAGCAGGATACTTCATTCTGTGTTTGGGCAAGAGGAGAATTTTTTTGTCTCCTAACACACAAACCATATCAATTAATTTACTTTTAGAGTAACCCATTATTTTACTATTGAACATTCAAAACTTGCACAATCTCAGATAGATACCAAAATGCAACAACAGTGTGGCAGGTCAAATATTTGTTATGGCTACTGCGAATAATCACAAGAAAAACCATTGAAATATTTACATACCTATAGAGAATTGTGTGGTTTTTGATTCTGTTTAACACAGCGTAATAAGTTTCAGGGTGTTCTATTTGAAAAAAGTGATATTTTTGAAAAGATTTACAAGTGTGAACATATATTTTGAACACCATGCAGCATATATCTCTAATATTTCTTCTTCAGAACATAGTCTTAAGCTTGGTATTTCGTTGGTCCAAATACAAAAGTTTTCTAATAAAACACAAGATGGTACATAATAATAAAGTCATATCTGCAAATCGATTATTTGGCTAAAATTCGAATGATTTCTAAAACCGTAAATTTTACCAGCATGAAACCTGTATAATTAAAATTTTGTAATTGCACGTAAAATCCAAAAATCGAATGATGTACAGGGTGTTCCATTAAAAATACTAACTTTTTTAATACTGCTTTTTGGAGCACCCTATATAGTCAAAAATAATTTAAAAATGCGCACACTTACTAGCGATATAATATGATAAATACATGTTTTTGGCAAAGTTTACCCATAAAGCACCAGTTGCCTCACCCGGTATAGTTAGACTGAGACAAATGAATTTCTGTTTTTTTAACTGAAAGGTTCAACTGATTGTTACGAGTGTGGAGATTCAATTTGTGTCAGGAACAAGTACGGTTGGTTTTTTTGAGATCTTTAACAATATAATTTTCGTGGAGTTAAAGGTGTTGCGTAGTAAGCCAACCCAATGATAGTAGATTTTGTTGCAATGTACCGATCAGATCCTTGCCAGTGGAAAGTAAAGAGCGATAACTGTTGTGAGCGTACGAAGAAGGATGCTGCTTATGCCAAATTGGTAGAGAAGTTGGACGTGGTGCTACCAAGAAGTCTGTCATTAATAAAATTAACAGTCTGAGATTTGATTTTCACAAGGGGAAAAAGAAAGTTGAGGCGTCAAAAAATCTGTAGCATCAACGGATAGCATCTACAAGCCGGTACTTTAGAGTTACGTTTGATTTCTTGCAAGATCAAGATACACCGAGGACGTCAAGTTTAAATCTGGCCAATGAAACTGACGAGGCAAGAAAAACACGATACCTTTAATGTATCCAAAGACAATATTTATTTGTGTGTCCTTCAGAAATAGACACTTTTTCGAATCAGTGAAGAAAGATCGTCTCAGTGAATTTTTTTAACATCGAGGATGTATTTGTTTTTCTTTCCTTCAGTAATTTCTTTTCAAACGCCAGTCCTTTTATATATAGTCGAGAAATGTATAATTTTAAATACTCTCCCTCTTTCTCTCAGACACCACAATACATAAGCTTTTATCATGGCATGGCATTCCAGAACAAAGAAATAAGAATACCTAATGCGTCTTGTTTTCCTTAATGTGATTCTTTTGTCATGAAATTTGGCCTTTAATTAGAAAATTTACAAATATTTACACGATTACGACGATTTAGTGGAATTATGTTCGATTGTGAACTATCGAAACCAATAGAAATGACAAATCCGTCATGCGTATCTTCTTGATACATACATTTCGCAAGGATGTATGTACTAGATTGATGTTTAATCTGAACGAAGCACAAGTAGCCATTTCTATTTTTTCAACGTTCTTTGGTTTTAAATTAGGCGGAGAGGTACGAAACTGTGAGGCAAGTATCCCAAAAACGTTTCCACAGTGTGCCTTGCTCGAGAAAATCGATAGCTAAAAACTCATTTCTCGACTAAACCTCATAGTCCTTGCCTAAATGGTTTCAAAATATCAGTTCTGAGAGGAAACGTATCGTCCGCAACAAATACTTACGGAACATTTTTTAAATTGTCGGTAACGTCGTCAGGTTGTGGAATATGTAAATCCTCGCTTACCAGTTTTTCAAAGGAAGTTGTATTTTGAAAAAAAACGCCGCAATGGGAAATCCGTCTATTTCTTCCAAAATCCACCAGCAGGATTCACTATTTTGCGTCAACTATAGCTAGAAGAACTATACTGTGTTTGTCCTTGTAATTACAATAAGAGTTTTCTGGGGAATTATAATCAAGTCGGTTGCCATCCATGGTGTCGATGCAGTGTGGGAAATGTTATCTCTCCTCAAACAAAGTTACAATCACCTACCGTTTTTTCTAAGTCGGGAAACTGAAACAAACACGGAACAATAAATGTTAAAATAATTACGGTTTCTAATGTTTTTTTGATTTAAACGCTCCCAATTGGAAATGCCGATTTGAAGGTATCAAAAACTGCGGATGAAGTGTAAGAAATACAACCAAAACCATCAATAACCTCAAGACCTGCTCTAATAAAAGATAAATGATGAGCTCACAGCGGAAGTGCCGACTAGAGTGCGTGGCCATTTCAAAACACCCAAGGAACAACTATGATCTGAAAAAGCATTGCTGTAAAGTTGATAGGCCCAGAAAAACATCACGCGCTCATTTCGGGAAAAATAAGTGGCATATTATTTGAGGCTGCAATGGGTTATACAAACTAGTAACGTTCCTAATATTAACCCAATATATGGGCAAGCTTCCTTTACACAGATTCATAATGATGGAACCGGATACTGTAGGTAGCGGACCTACTATACCTACTATACTGTACTTTGTTAGAGTAACGCACTAACCAACTGCGCTATCGAAATTCAAGCCCCAATCGATGTAAATTTTGTCTTTATGTATGAATGAAATGGTTAAAAATCCCAAAATTAGTGAAACATCTTAGTGTCACAAGATACACTAAATTACAACATGTTCGAATGCAGGATGCAAAATAAAATGAGGCAGTAATTTTTATAGAAGCCTCTTTAAATTGTAGTTGATGTAAAAAGTGAAACAATTTCTTTCTTTATTATTGTTAATGATAATAAAATCTGTCACCTTCATAAATTTTCATCTTGTTCTTTAACTCTAGATTCACGTCCACGTGCTGGTATTATACGAATCTCCGTGTGAGTGTATGTACATGAGTGTGAGCAGGTGTCCAGGTGTGAGTGTGCGTGTGTGCAGGTGTGAGTGTAGACTGGGGGGGAGCATGTGCGTGTGCTTGTGTGCACGTGTGTGCGTGTGTGCGTGTGTGGGGGGTGAGGGTATGCGTGCGTGCGTGTGTGCGTGTGTGTGTGTGTGCGTGTATGCTTGTGTGCGTCTGAGCGTGTGTGCGTCTGGGCGTGTGTGCGTGTGTGTATGTATGCGTGTGTGCATGTGTGCATGTGTGCATGTCTGCGTGTGTGCTTGGTGCGTGTGTGCGTGTATGCGGGTGTGCGAGTGTGCGTGTGTGCGAGTGTGCGTGTGCGTGTGTGAGTGTGTGCCTGTGTGCGTGTGTGCGTGTGTGCATGTGTGCGTTCGCGCGTGTGCGCGTGTGTGCGTGTTTGCAGCTGTGCGACTGTGTGTGCTTGCGTGTGTGTGTGTGCGTGCGGACGTACGCGCATGGGTGCGTGCATGCGAGAATCCGTGCGTGCGTGCGTGTGTGCGTGCGTGCGTGCGTACGTGTGCGTGTCGAGGGGGTGGGGTGGGTGGTTTGATGGACGTGATTGTGTGTGCACGCGTGCGTATGTGCGCACGCACGTTTGTCGGGGGGGGGATTGGGTGGGTTGTTGGACGTAGTTGTGTATGCGTGTGTGCGTGTGTGTGTGTGCGTGTGTGTGTGTGCGTGTATGGGTGTGTGCGAGTGTGCGTGTGTGCGTGTGTGAGTGCGTAAGTGTGTGCGTGTGTGGGCGTGTGCATGTGTGCGTTTGTGCGTGCGTTAGTGGATGCGTGCATGCGTAAGTGTGTGCGCGAGTGTGTGTGCATGTGTACATGTATGCGTGTGAGTGTGTCCCTGTGTGCTTGTGCGCGTGTGCGTACGTATGTGTGCGTGTCAGTGTGAGTGTTTTTCTGCGTGTGTGCGACTGTGCGGGTGTGTGGGTGTGCGTGCGTGTATTGGTGTGTGTGCGTTTGTGCGTGAGTGCGTGTGTGCGTGAGTGCATGAGTGTGTGTTAGTGGATTCGTGCTTGCGTATGTGTGTGCATGTGTGCGTGTGTGAATGTGTGCATGTGTGCATGAGTGCGTGAGTGCATGACTGCATGTCTGAGTGTGCGTGTGTCTTTGTGTGCGTGTGCGAGTGTGCGTGCGTGCGTGTGTGCGCGTGTGCGTGTGTGCGTGTATGCGTGTGTACGTGTGTGCGTGTGTGTGTGTTTGTGCGTGTGTGCGTGTGTGCGTGTGTGCGTGTGTGAGTTTGTGCGTGTGTGCGTGTGAGTGTGTGCGTGCGAGTGTGTGCGTGTGTGCGCGTGTGCGTACGTGTGTGTTCGTGGCAGTGTGGGTGCTTGTCTGCGTGTGTGCGACCGTGCTGGTGTGTGGATTTGCGTGGGCGCATACGTGCGTTCGTGAGTATCTGTGTGCGTGCGTGTGTTGGTGTGTGTGCGTTTGTGCGTGTACGTGTATGCGTGAGTGCGTGTTAGTGGATGCGTGCTTGCGTATGTGTGTGCATGTGTGCGTGTGTGAATGTGTGCATGAGTGCATGTCTGCGTGTGTGCGTGTGCCTTTGTGTGCGAGTGTGCGTGTGTGCGTGTGTGCGTGTGCGTGTGTGCGTAAGTGCGTGTGTGCGTGTGTGTGTGCGTGTGTGCATGTGTGCGTGTGTGCGTGTGTGCGTGTGTGCGTTTGTGCGTGTATGCGTGTGTACGTGTGCGTGTGTGCGTGTGTGCGTGTGTGCGTGTGTGCGCGTGTACGTGTGTGCGTGTGTGCGTTAGTGAGTGTGCGTGTGTGCGTGTGAGTGCGTGAGTGCGAGTGTGTGCGTGCGTGCGTGTGTGTGTGTGTGTGCGTGTGTGTATGTGCGCGTGTGTGCGTGTGTGCGTGCGTGCGTGCGTGTGTGCGTACGTGTGTGTGTTGGGGGGAGGGGGTAAGGGTGTGGGTGTGGGTGGGTGGGTTGGTAGGCGTGGTTGTGTGTTTGGGTTTGAGTAAGTGTGTGTGCGTTCGTGCGTGCGTCCGCGCGTGTGTTTGTCTTATACATAAGCTTGTTTTCATATCGCTTGGATCTGATTAGATTCAGGGTGAAATCTAGAGGCCGAGAGGTAGGTTTATTAGGGGCAGTATTTAATTTTAATCAAATGTTTCTAAAACAACTGCCTATTGCAAATGTATGAGAATACCTAGATATGCACCTTAAACAAATCGATTAATTTTATGTAATTTTTTGATATGACGCGTAATTTGGCGGCAAAATATTTCGTAAGGTAGAATTTATGTGTTACCTCCATTTTTTTCAATATCTGATTAACGATTAATGATATAATAAAAAGTGTAGATATATTTCTTAAGGAAAATTTAATTTTACACAACTTTTCCTTATAAAGTGTCTTAATATAGTTCAAGGTAAGTCTAAAAATTAATTAAATGTGAATGAAAATGGTTAAACTGTATTATTGATTTATTGTATAGAAGTGGGCAGCTTTGGAGTTTTTTTCTAAGTTAATATGTATTCATGTCTATTAATATCTATCTGACATGAAGTTTTAAACGTCATTCTGACTTAGATGATTGTTTTTGTTTTTACAATGTTCCCTGTTTTCAATATGAACGTAGGTATAAGAAAGAGGACGCTTAGTTATCCTAAAAAAATTTAATTAAAATTATTTCATTTATTCTAAGTTTTTAAGTTGGCATCTAGATGTCTGTTAACCTCCGTCTGGCATGAAGTTTTAAACGTCTGTATCACATAGATTATAGTTTTTGTGTTTACAATGCTCCCTATTTACATAATGAACTTAGTATGAAAGAGGTTGCATAATTACCCTAAAAATTTTATTAAGATTATTTCATTTTTTTAATTTCCATTTTGTAGGTTGGAAGGTCGTGTGATGTTCCACAGCGGATATTTACTTTTTAAATTTTATTCTACAATGCAAAGAAATCGGTAATAAAATTGAGAAGAAAAAGAATCTGTACAAATTGGTCTTTTCTTTATGAGCAAGAGAATTGTCAATAGACATCAAAAGTATCAATACTGCTACAAGTTGTGGAAGCTAAATTGAACATAAATATCCTCTAATTCATCGGTAAATGACTCTATTATTACAACACAATTGTAAAGCATTATTGTCACTCAACTAAAGGCGTTAACTTTTTTATTAAAGAAAGATATGTTAAGTAGTCGCTTCCATTATAATTCAATGAATATATTTGAACAAAAAAATGTTATACAATATTTCCCCTAACCTGACTAAAACTTCCCTTTAGATTAGTGCTTACCTGTAATGTGTTTTATTTAAAATTCTTATTGAGTGAATAGAAAGCACAGTGTAAAATCAGTGTATACATTCTTTATAGATGTAATAATGGAACCCCAACATTTCATTATTGTACGGATAATGTTTGGTGGTATTGTCCGTGGATTGTGCACTTGATCTGGAGTCTCTAAAGACATGAATAATAAAGTTAAACAGGTAGCCCATTATCACATTGTGCTAATATAAAGCAAGGTGGCACTCAAACTCAAGTGAATTGCTTTATATTCAATTTTTGGCTGATAACTAAGCGTGAAATTCACACCTCTCTCTTTTTTTATACTGTAAATACCTATTTACTAAATTAATGAGGAGAAAATGAAGTTAGGTCAAGTGGCGCCAATTGTTTTATATTAACCCCCTCCAGCAGACCGCAAAAAATCAGAGATAACACTTGTCAGAGAATAAAATAAATTATATCAAAATCCAAATTCGGTTAACGACTATGGCTCTGCAACAAAGAGCTGTTGGATAGTAACAAACGACAGTTTGATGCGCTAAATGATGCAAGGGTGAGACAATGACGCTATCTGAAAAGAGTGATGACAACTGTAGTCGGTGTAGTGGGTGGACGACATCGTAAGATAATTGAATTCTGTGCTCATTGCTCCACATTGTCGAGCTAAGAATACATTTTGATGATGTTTTTGAGTTCTACAGATCAATGATGCAAACTGCTAATCTCTAAGACAGCCGTCGAAAAACAGAGCTTTATATATGTAATAACAGCATCTTAGAAAATTATCTTTACCCTTCCTTAATACCTTAAACTACCTGGTGTATACTAATTGCCTAACTAATCGTTCTTATGGCATCAACGCGAGTTTATATGCAAAATAGGGTTGTGAATATTTCATAATTTCCTCACTTAAGGTAATTGCTTATGCTTTACCCCTAAGCGGATAAGACGTTATAGCAGTACACGATCGATAATTATTGTTGCACTACCAAAGCGTCGTAATTAGAAATCTAAAAACTGTGCAACCAATCAATTCTGAAATGTGTAAATAAAAAAATTCAACAAGTCATGCCGACGTACCGTACAAAAGTGTTTAATAGGCATTTACACCCTTTACACAAACCATCTCTATCAACAACGTCGCTGAGTCATTCTCTTGTCAACTTGGAATTCCGTCTAATCAAATGTAAAGTATGTCTTAAACTTTTATCAATACAGTCGGTAAGTATAACGTAAATATCTTCTGTACAAAGAGGGCATATAAGTAGCATAAAGGTAAGAGAGGCATACGGACAAAACCCGTGTGAACCTAGCCACCGGAAACCGCCCCTCAGGTGAAAACCGCCCTCTTCCCCTGTGGGAAGCTTAAGAGTACCCATCGGTGTAGTTCAGGGATTATTAGTCGAGCTTGAATTTCACACAACAAAATATAAACAGAGTGATTACGGTGCGAGTGTTTTGATGCTGGACCTTCGTTTGCTAAAATGCCTCATGAGAATTCGAATCGTCGAGGGTTCTCTGATGATTAATTTTTCATGCATATTTTTTTTTTCTGTATGTACTTAGGTCGAATTTGCATGCTCGTTTACAGGCCGTACCAGAAATAATTTAAAATTAGGTAGCTCTAGTAGACTTTCAATAGAGATGGTCCCTCAGCCAAGATTTAATAAGATAATTGAGATTGTCTTAAAAGCACTCGTCTCACGCTGACGAATATCATTAATTTTAATATAGTTTTTAATTAAATTGAGGAACAGTTGGCCGCGTTCCTCTAATTAAAATTAAGTTACAGAATTTTACTCTGAAAATAAATTTTCCGATGTGTGTGTATGTGTATTTCAGTAATATCAGATGGAAAGCAAACGTAGCGATATCAAATTTCAGCGTTTATCGTGACATCGAACCCATTAACATCATCGGACGGTTCAACAATTGTACCGGAAATAAAACGTCTTGCATAAAGCAACCGTCAGACTAACCCATATCTGGTTCCTTCCCGGGTGCAATCGCGCTTCAATCAGGCTCATTGTTCTATTCCTGTCATATACACGCATGACATATGACGTAATCAGGGGGGCGGTCCGGCAATCAAATGTCTGATTTAATATTCACCTCGCTCGACACCAGGCGTTCCCGACTGCTGTTGACAAGCTCTTGTTAAACGCGGGGACCATAGATTATGTATGTGTTAACTGCTCTAACCACACTTTAAATATATATTATTTAGTTCTTTGACGATATCCAAGCCTGTTATAATGTCATTTTAACTTCATCAACAGCTTGGACACTGAATGGAAAATTGTTTCAGATCAGTTCTATTTTGAGTTACGTTTCATTCATTTTTGTAATAACCCTCTTCAGACTAAATTTTCTTGCATTAGTTAAAAATGTAAATATCTGAATATCACCGAAAAGCTTTCACCTTATACTCTATTTTACAAGCAATCTCATCATCGAAGGTTTATTGTAAGAATCCGAAACAATTGACAATCACAATAAAAACGTCAACACCGTAAGGGATTGAAACGCGAAGCATTTACTTATATGATATTTTGTATCGGATGGTTTGTACCCATCCCTTAAGGTAAGGCAAAGAATACACAAACATGCATTGTGTTGTAATTAAACTAAAGGAAAGAAAAAATAATACAAAAAATTTCACCCAACGTAAGTATTCAACAAAGGTGAAACGATAATCAACCTTTCGTAAAACACATTTGAATTACAGAATGCAAATGTGATCAACGTGACGGTTCAATACCAATGATAAAAAGAGAAAAGCCTCAAATTTTCTAAAGGTGCACATGGGGGCTGCGCTAGGCGCTTGTAACAAAATACTCTAAGAACAGCCAAAGAAGACAAATCCAGTACCGCCAGCAGATGACTCCCCGTTAGCTGAGACACCGTACAGACTGTATTGCCCAAAGCAAGGAGGCCTAAGAAGATGCCGATGGCTGGCCCTCCAACACGATTCCCAATCGATAACGTACTCTCGCTACTAAAGCCCTCTACCGACATCCCAGCGATAATAGACACGACGATGACTGCAACCAATACCAGAGAAAAGGGAATTGGATCGCTTTCTTTCGAAAACTGGACTGATAAAGAACCGCCTTCACAAAGGCCAACACCCTAAGCGAGGGAATCCGGATTAAGTTTAGGTCACCGTCAGGGCTTGCGGCGGAAAAGTGGCATCGGGCAGTGCCGCCGGGGTCAGGATATCCGTCAGTCACAGCATTGCTGTATGGCGGTCGATCGCGTTTTCCAGTGCGTCGGCTATCACTACACTAGTGAATGCACAAAACCCTGTACTGACCAAGCATGGTGCGTTAACGGCCGAGCGACTACTGGCGATGTTGTTAAAACGGAAGTACCGAAACTGGACCTCGCCACTGCTGATACCCCGCCGACCTAACCCACCTTTACTCGACCCTGTATTAGGCTTTTCTTTTAGACAAGGCCCTACGCCGTGAAAGCAGCGTTAGCTCAGATTAAAACTGCGACCTTTATTGAGTGATCCGCAAGCACGATCAGGAAGCGTTTGGCCCTTTCGGGCCAACATGTAAAGGTCCCACGTGAAGACATGCATCAGGATAAGTAAATAGCATCTATTTTAATTTTCTTCATCTAACTCTATCGTTTCTCCTTCAGTGAATCATGCGTAGGACTACTAACATGACAGGGTCGCTAAACATCCCCCAACGTAAGAGCTACTATAGATGGTTTTCATAAAAAACGCAAAAATGGCCTATAGTTTAATGATAGCCCCCAGGCAGACCTGAAAATATCCGCAGATTCAATAAGATAATGGTCAATAAATTAGTTACAACAGCAAATAACTCAAAACTCCGAAAACGTTACTAGATACAGTTAAATATGCAGATATTAACATAAAACTTAAACAAGCACAATTTATACTAAACCCAATTGTGATTTAGGAAACTAAATTAACCTGCAACGCTGTGCAACTGAAACTCCATATGATAACGGCACCAGTTTTAACAAGGGACGACATTAAAACTATTTTGGAGCGCAACAATGTTAGGTGAGAATAAATTTGGTTCCTCTTATATAATCAGTCTGTCATACCTACTGTTTACTTTTCACGAATTCGGTGATGTGTGCAAAGAAAGGTTGCGATTTGGTTTTCTAGATGGCAAACTATTTTGTAGAGGCGCTTTAGATGAAACAACAGCAACTTTCTGCTAGAGGTTAATATTGAGGGAACATTTAAGATAAGGCCAAATGTCCACAGAATAGTTACTTATGAACAATTATTGCCACTAAATCTAGAATCGTAGGTATATGGTGAATATTTTCATGAGCTTCCTTGTCGATTTGAATACTGTGCCGATCTTGTATTAGCTGTCAGTTTTGGTATTTTGTTTGAGATACGTAGTGTTTATATGATATTACCACTAAGTACTTAGGTTATTTTTTGTCGGTTACTCTTCTTTAGTTTAAGTTAGATATTGGGTCAGGGTAGCCCATTTTTTAAGCGTCATGGCGATATTTACTTTTTCTTTTTCAAGTCCTTTTGTTTTGAGAATTTTTCCGCTCTACCGTGCAAGCATCTTGCCACGCCTGCTTAGTTTTAGTTTTGTGGTGACACTGTATATTATTATAAATATTCTTCCATTCCTGTGTACAAGTACATCTACTAATGGCAGTTATGTTACGACTCCAACTTCATTGCAAGGTTTATTGAGGATACCTGTGGTTCTGGGGCCCAAAATTCATCCAGTTTTGTTTTCTACGTCCTTGATTTTTCCGTGGATCCGAATATCGCTTGATCTTCGAAGTTTTCCATCTATGTATGATTGATAGCGCAGAACCCATCGCCGTTCCAAAATCTTGTTGGTAGAATTTGTCTTCTACTTGGAAGTAATGCTGCTCTAATGCATATTATCAGAATTCCATTATTGCATTTATTGGGAGTTGCTTGAGTTCATCTAACGTTTTATCTTTTTCCTTATGATAATCAGTGCCTTTTCAGGGGGAACATTTGTGAATAAACTTACAACATGGCAGCTTATTAGTATTTAATTGTGGTTGGACTCGAAGTGTGTTAACGAAAGACTAGAGGCGATATTAGTAAAGCGTAGTTACCGTACGTGGTTCCTGTAGCTGTCAATACCACGCCTACTCATCCCACCTTTACTCGACAATTAGGCTTTTTCGGAAGTTCTGATATGGAGAAGGCCATATGTGTCATCCGTCGTGCAAAGATCTGACAGGAAGACTGGTGCCTGTGGATAAATATACAGCGACGATCTATTTTAATTTTGCTCTGTTTAACTCTGTCCTGAAATGAATCACGCTACGACTACCACATTACCAAGGCTAACACCAAAGAGCATCACTTTTGTTTAACACCAAAATTATCAAAACTCATGATTGTAATCACAGTATCATAAAGACAACGTAACACCAACATCACTAAGGCTGATGAGGATGAAGACCTCAAAGGAGGCCACAACAAAGCAAAACTTACATGAAAGCATTACTAAACATAAGCATGGACAGACTAACAAAAAAAAACTTTATATAGTAGCCTTTCATTGTGAGTAAAAGAAAGCGGACTTTACGTTTGTTCCTAGTTTGTTGTTTTAGTGTAGCATAAACATGTAATTCTTACTCGCTAGTACGCCATTGATCCTAATTTTTTACGTTTGTACTACAAAACTGACACAGTTTGTGGTTACAGACACGATAGCGTAAACGTATAAATAACTTGGATGGAACGAAAATTTTGTAACTTATCGAAGAAGCGTGAGCTGATCCTCTATCTAACCTAATCTACTCCCATTACAACTATCTATCAGAAACAAAACTATCCCCGCGAAGTACCCTCAACATCTTATAATACCAAACATACCTCAACTGCATCCTAGGAACAGCACTTCTAATACAGACAGACTGTCTTCTACTATATTTACTATACCACCGCATCTGTAACACCTTGACCTACATTCACATATATATATATATATATATATATATATATATATATATATATATATATATATATATATATATATATATATATATATATAAGGGTGAAGCACCGAAAACAAAATAGATCGAATATCTGGACAAATTGTTTTTGGAGAAAATGCAAAAACAGGTCGATTTTGATTTCAATGGAGAGATTTTTTGATCATATCTCCAACTGTCCTACATCCCTCCCCTCTGTCACTATTACCAACAAAATTTAACTAGGGAAAGTACTAAGTGTGACACATCATTAAAAAGGAAATTTGATAAGGAATTTGGCTATGTGACAGTACATTATGTAACTTTTTATTTTGACGCATTCTTGTGGGAACAAAAAGTATTCAGTATGTCAAATAACAATATTTCATTTGAAAGCAAAATTCAACAATTTAATGCACAATTCATAATAGGAATGAAAAAATTGGAAAAGTGTACAGTGCATGAACATTAAATTGGAAAACCTACTATAGCTCTAACTTCAATAATTAAAAACTAAATTAATTCACCGTAGATGCCTAAAGTGTTCTCGATTAACTGCCATACATGAATATAAATTGTATTCGAAACGTTGTGTAACATTTCTGGTGTTATTTGGCAACATTCGGTAATAATACGTTCACGTAACTCTTCCTAACTGGGTGGCGTATATTTTACTTTTCAAATATCCCTATAAAAAGTAATCTAAGGAGAATAAATCTGGAGATCGTGGGGCCATTCAATAAACCCTCTTCTTCCAATCCAATGTATACGAAGTACCGACGAACTGCCACAAAAAAATGTAGAGGAGCTCCATCCTGTTGAAGTATTAGGTGGTCTTCAAGGTATCCGTTATCGTTTTTATTATGTCTCTTAACGTTGGATCAACGGTGTCTTCGAGTAATTCGAAATACACACCCTAGTTAAATTACCTAGTAAAAAAATGGACCAACAATACGATCACCGAAATATTCCAGCCCAAACGTTTAACTTTGCTGAGTATTGAGTATGTACTTCATGAAATACTCTTGGATTGGAATCTGACCAATACCGACAGTTATATTGATTGACAGTACCGTTAAGGTAAAACTGCATTCAACCGAAAACAAATGTTAAAAAGAAAATTTGGATCCTGTATAGCAAGCTCACTCATGACTTCGCAAAATTGTAAGCGGCGATCAAAATTGTCTTCGTTTAGTTCCTGAACCAGAAGAATTTTATAGGGATGGAATTGGTTGGCTTTCAAAATTCGCCCGACGGTAAGTTGACTTACACCAGATAATTCTGCAAGCTTTCTCGTACTAAGAGTTGGGTCCCCAACAACTTGTCCTAGAATGGCTACATCTACCGCTTCGTTTCTTACTGGGTTTTCAATGTACCGTTTTTTTATTTTTTACAGATCCTGTTTGTCGAAATACTGAAATTAGTTCCAAAACGTACTTACGATTAACGTGTTTGTTTGGGTGTCGTTCATTGAATATTGTACAGGCAGTGTTAGCCCATTGATTATTTTTTAATCTTCCACAATTTCTACTCTTTCCTGAATAGAATAAACCATTTTTATGTTTTACTCGTTAATAGACTTGAAGTACTAATGACAATATACTGAAAAACAGATGTTACATACGTAGTTATGGAAACGAAAACCTCTATTTTTAGTTTAAGTTGTTGCGGTGAATTAATTTAGTGTTTAATTATTGAAGTTAGCGTTATAATAGGTTTTCCAATTTAATTTTTATGTTCACACACCGTACACTTTTCCAATTTTTTCATTTGTATTATGAATTGTGCATTAAATCGTTGAATTTGATTTTTAAATGAAGTATCTTTATTTGAAACACTTTTTCTTCCTGCAAGATGGCGGTAAAATAAAAAGTTACACAATGAACTGTCACATAGCCAAACTCCTTATAAAATTAGTACTTTCCCTGTTTAAATTTTATTGGTAATACTGACAGAGGGGAGGGGAGGGATGTAGGAAAGTTGGGGATATGATCGAAAATTGTCCCCATTGAAATAAAAGTCGACCTGTTTTTGAATTATCTCCAAAAAAATTGTCTTTAAGATATCCGATCTATTTCGTTTTCGGTGCCTCACCCTGTATATAAAGCCTCCCAGGAAACGTTAACTTTTATTCTGGCCTACTGGACAATATATTTAATTTTTCTAACGCTGTACTTTAAAGAGACATCACTACCCGACGTATAGTGTGCTCAGAATCCCTCGCACACAGTTTCAACGACACCGCTACCTTGCTATAACGATAATTTCGGATCGTCCCCGCTTCTAAAAATACTTCTTCCGGATCTGATTTTCCGCCTTTTTAACAATTATTAACCGTTTAGAAACGCCGATCGGAACATGTTTTGCGAATATATATTTAGGAACTCACCAAATCCTAACCTCGACTCAACACAATATTTGATCATCTTGTAATACCAATCAAAACCACTTAATTTATATACCGTCTTCTGGATCACGGAGAAAAAACATAATTGTGTGCCTTCCTCCAAATTAAAACCGTATGTAACACCTGCTTTAGACTTGAAACCAACAAGTTTACACCAAACATGATACAGGGAATATTAGATGTTGACTCGGGTCCCAAATTCAAGCCCCTCGCCAAACAAAATCAATCCCTCATTTACAACTTACAGATCTTCAAGGTATTCTTCCTTTGACTGACCAGTGAAAGGCCGATCTATTTGATCCTTACTTGAAAAATACAATTGCCACTCTAGGAGATCCATTGTTCAGTAACGATTCTAAAGTACTCCTAAAGCAAGACCATTAATATATACTGTCTGCTGGTGTTCCGCAGGTAACTGCGCTAGCCCCCATATTATACCTCATTTACGCTCAAGACCCTTGGGTGGATTAATTCTAGGGTTTTGGTTGTTCATTTGGCTAATGGCACCGCCTATAGGCGATCATTTAGAAATACGAGGTAGGTAACAGACAACTCTTACAACAGGTCCGACTATTCTGAATTTTAGCAAACCAATGGAGAATTACCGTTAACCCCAACAAAACATAGACCATACTATTACGTCATCAAAAACCTTACAAGACACCCAGTATAACCTATAAGTCGAACTAAAGATCGAGAATACCAAGGAATCACATTTAACTGCTTTCCCGACGTAATAAGGTTGGACCAGGTATGAAACTGCGAAAACACGTCGGAAGTACGAGAAGTTGTCATCCAAAGACGCTCCAAGGCGAAACATGATAGACTTGACTACCGACATCCCAACCAACTGACAGTTTATGTAGCATACATACCACCCGTCATCAACAAATTTAAGATCCTACAGGCAAAATGCACTGCTCGCAAGACTGATGGTGGTAGCTGTGGTATCAAAAACATCCCCGAAAACTCATATTCTGACCACAGATCACACTAAAACCCAAAAATGCTAAACTATAAATTCACATATTTCCAAATATCCTAATCCAATTATTGGTAAACCTACTTATACTCAGAACTCTACAAGAATACTCCATACCTCCCGGGAAGCCTAGGATTCTGTAGGTTGTAGTTCAAAAAATAAGCCGCTAAGGAAAATGGAATATGTTATAATCATTATTACCATCACGCCAGTCAGTAACACCATTAACAACTCAATTTAGTGGTTCTAGTGATTTATCTGATCACCATGGCAAATTAATAACTTTTAATAACCCCATCGTATTAGGTATCAACGTATATGTTCTAACGGTTGATTCAGTTAGAGGTTACAATTTTAAGTTGGCAGCACTGTTCTCTTACGCAACATAACAGCAGATGTTTTTTAATTGAGCATTGTTGATTAACGACGGTTGTTCTTATGGAGCGTTATTCGATTGAAAAACGTTTGAATTGTTAAAACATTATTCAAAAGTGGTGAAAATTTTATTAACGCGATTCGAACACTGTGAAATGACTCAGCTAACCATAACCGTCCATCACGTGCGGTGATTAAAAGACTTATCGATAAATTTAATGTAACAGAGTCAGTGTTAGATGTTCAAAGACCAGTACGTCCTCGGAGTGGCCCATCAGTGGCAAATATCGCCGAAACAAGCGCAAGTGTTCGAGAAAATCCGTCAACCTCAATTCGTCGTCGTTCCCAGTAATTGGGACCTTCCTACGGTACAACTGAGCGCATTTTGACTAAACATCTGAATTTGCACCCATACAAAATTCAATGACTCAAGAATTGAAACTGGGAGATCATCGACAGAGGCGTGAGTTTGTTAAATGGGTGTTGGAGTACAATCAGAATGGTGCCAATTGTGTGAACAAAATCATCTTTACTGATGAAAGCTAATTTTCATCTCAATGGCTATGTGAATAAGAAAAACTGTCGCATTTGGGGACTTGAAAATCCTCTTGTTATTCATATGAAATAAATGTATCCACAAAAGAAACTGTATAGTGCGAATTTTAGGTTGGCGGCGTGATTGGTCCATATTTTTAAAATGCTCGTGGTGATACAGTTACAGTCAATGGTGAACGTTATCGGGAGATGAAAAGCAATTATCTTTTGAACATTTGGAAGAATTGAGTGGTAATATCGATTTGTGGTTTCAACAAGACGGAGCCACTTATCATATAGCTCGAGAAACCGTGGAGTTGTTGCACAAGGTTTCCCGATCCTCTCGTTTCGGTAATCAACATTGGCCAGCAAGATCGTGTCACCTCACACCCATGCATTATTTCATTTGGGGTTACTTGAAGCAGATGGTTTACGAAAACAAGCCCAACTCGATTCCTGCGCTGAGTGATGAGACTCGCAGAGTTATTAATCAAATTCCACAACAATTGAATGACAAATGATGGAGAATCCCTTCAAAAGGGACGAAGTCTGTAGGGCTGCACATGGGCGGTCATTTGTCTGATATCATTTTTCGTGTTTAATGACAATTTAAATATCAATCTTTAACATATGCGTCTTAGTAAAGATATACCAACTTAATAAACTACAATGCGAATTATTTAATTGTAACCTCTAACTGAATCACATGTTACCACTAAAATTAAAAATTCAAAAACTTTATAAAGAACGCAAACTGGCAAAATGTATATTTTACTAAAACTCAAATAATAAACTTAGTTCATTCTATTTAGAACTTAATAAACGCTGATGCAGTATTGTTTGTGCAACAAAACAAGGCAATTATTGAACAAGTTTATCAAGTACAGATCTTACCATAGAAATTAATACAGATCCAAAACAGTGAAGTTATTGAAACTGCTATTATTTCTGAAATTTGAAAACAGAGCTCTACACGTCAATCTCCTTAGCAAGAATCAACTGAATTGTGATTGACAACAGGTTCGAATGTCAATAAGAGAACATATAAAAGCCTGGAGGACTCCCAAAAGTTGCAGATCGAAAAGGCAAAGTAAACGTAAGTAAAAAGAAAAGCAGACATAATTGCTACTAGTATTCCCGAAAATAATAGTCCAGTTGAAAAGAAATCACGTTTGGAAAAAAATCCTTGAATGTGAATAGAAGCAGAAAATTTTTATTCAAAGAGAAAACAGCAGAATCTACAGTGCATTATGAGATTCCGTGTAGAATCTGACAATGAAGAAGAATTTCTGGATGCAAGTTTTCAAGATCTGAAACGCAGTTCAACTGTTGATTATGAATTCCTGGTAATCAGAATAATTTCTTCATTGGAGAAGTGATGAAGAATAAAGACGGTGATAATAATTATGACACCATTTTTTTACGAGGAACAACAAAGTGGCCAATAAGTTCAATCAACCACAAATTGAAGATAGAGCATCAATTAATCAGTCTCAAATATATCGTTCCAAAACCCACAAATTATGGGCGGACAAAGCGGCAGAAAGGATGTTTTTTCTTTGATATTGGTTTTTCACATATAAGCATTAAGTAACATCAAGAGGGAGCGGATAGTTAGGCAAGAAAAACCCATAAAAAAAGCAGGCAAAAAGGCAACAAAAACAGTCAAAAAAGGCAAAATTTAAATTCGAAAAAGGCACACAATTGTTTAAAATAATTTAATAACTACTTACGTAAAATGAATTTACAAAAAAAAATAAAAATAACAAAACATTTAATCTACGTTAACATTATTATTCCAGGCTATAATTAAGTACTGCTCCGTATGGTCAGGTAACAAATTTGCCCTGGTATTGCTGACAATTTGCTTGTATGTCGAGAAAGATCTCTCGACATCACAGGATGTAATGGGGGCATATTTAATTGCAGCGACTTCTTGAGGGCTTGCATCCAAGCCAATGGCCTCTTCTTCTTTATGTACATTTACAATATCTTTTATTTTGTGAAGATTTTGGATTCTTTTGTAACACAGATAATATCTTTTCATTTACTTTTATCCCACTAGCACCAGGTACCTGTGCGATTTCATTTACCACATCGTCCACTATCCCTAACGCTTCTACTAACGCGAGGTTCCTTGCTTCGAGTTTCTTTATAGTTTCGAGTAGGTAGCAGAAATGGGTGTTTATATACATTATACCTCGACGGACGTTTTCATCTTCAAAACTCTCTTGAGCTTTTTGTATAGCAGCAGCCGTGGAAGGGTAAAATGAATTCACTACCTGTAAATTATCATATCATTTTTGCAGAATTCATAACAGATTTTGCAAACATGTGTTTACCTCTTTAATTGAGTTACAATGAAGCGCGTAAAAATTACACGCCTCGATCCAGGTACCCCAGCTGATAATCACAAGTTCAGGAGAGAGTGGAACAGATGGCAGCTTTTCTTTATACTCAGAAACTCGTAATGGTGCTTTTACAAATACCTGCAATTTTTAAATCGTAATAGCAGCACACAGACAATGTAATGTTTACCTTCTTCACGGAAGAAATTAATTTATTTACAGCACTAAATTCCTTGCGAATGCATTCACACACTCTGTGCAGTGCGTGTGCTAGGCAAGTAACATGCAGTAGTTTAGGATAGAATACCTTTAGGGCCCGTGCCGCTTTCAGCATGTAAGGTGCCGCGTCGCATACTAAAAGCAATATTTTCGATTCAGGTATTCCGTTAGGAAATAAAATACCTAAAACAAAACTGTGTATTAACCAAGTATGATAGACTTAATAGTGTATGATGAACGGCTTAGAAACCTGGTGAAAGACACAAAAGTAATGCGCAGAGCGGAGTGTGGATTGGACCACTTTTGGTTGTATCCAGAGTGTGTTTAGGGCAAAAGTGGGTCTGGAGAACGAAAGCAAACGTAGTGCGAACGTCCAGAATTAGGGTTGACAAATTAGTGGATAATGGTGCGAGAATGAAATACGCAGATGCTGTGAGTAAAGAGTTGAATGTGAATGAAACAGTGTGGAACGGACAAATAAAAGATACTGACGTTGAAAGTGCATAGATAAGCTTGAAAAACTCTATTGTCAATTGTGCCGTGCGAATAAGTGGAAGAGTGATTGTAGGTAGGCAGAAAAATGTGCTTGGTGGAATGAGTCGGTAAAAAGGCAGTAAGTAAGAAAAAGATGCATACACGGCAATGATTGCTGCAAAAAATGAGACTGAGAAGAAGCGATTGTATGAGGTGTACAGATTAAGAAACAAAGAAAGGAAGGAGGCAGTGAGAATAAGTAAAGAGGAAGTGATGACTGTGGAAGGAGAGAAAATGCAGAATGATTTTGAGGGAAACAAAAAACTCTTCTGAAAATGGGTCAAAAACACAAAATGTGGCCCAAAACAGAACGCTGCAGGAGTTATGAATGCTGGAAACGAAATAGTATGGGACGATTGTGAAGTGAAGGAATGCTGGCAGGAATATTTCGGAAAGCTGTACAGTAGTGAGGAAAGTAAGACTGAAGGGTTACATAAGGAGAATTTAGAAGAAATGATGAATGAAACTGAGAAGGATATTGGAATAAATGAGGTAGAGAAAACGGTAGGAAGGTTGAAAAACGGCAAAGGAGCAGGCGTAGATGAAATCACTGGTGAAATGCTCAAGTATGGTGGTGCAAAGCTTATACGAAGATTGCGTGAATTATTCAATGTATGCCTTATGTGTGAAAAAGTGCCAAGTGATTGAAAGAGCACGATCATTGTACCATTGTATAAGGGTAAGGGTAACAAGAGTGATTGTAAGAACTACAGAGGAATAAGCTTGCTCAGCGTACCTGGTAAAGTATTTGGAAGAATACTGATTGATAGAGTACGAGAAACTACACAAACTAAGATGTGGGATGTACTAGGTGGCTTCATGCCAGGGAGAGGATGTGTCGATCAATGGTTGCTCTCCAGCAGGTGATCGAAAAGTGTTTAAAAGTAAAAAGGAAGTTGTACTGTGCGTTTGTAGATCTGGAGAAAGCATATGACAGAGTGAATAGAGAGAAGCTGTGGGAAATATTAAATGAATATGGCGTAAATAAAGGTCTAATAAATGGAATAAGGGCAGTATACAACGGTAGTCGGGTATGTGTTAGGGTGAGGGACGTGTGAGTGAATACTTCAATATTGAGCAATGAGTGCGACAAGGTTGTGTGATGTCACCATGGTTGTTCAATGTATACATGGATACATGTCTTAGACAAGCATGTACCGATACATACAAATGGAGTAATGGTTGGTGACGTAAATGTACGACTTCTGGTGTATGCAGATGACACAGTCTTATTAAGTGACAGTGCGGATGAGCTGCAAACCGCTCTGAGGAAGTTTGATACAGTCTGTGAGAGCATGGACCTAAAGGTAAACGTGAAGAAAACTAAGATTGTGGTGTTCAATCGGGAAGGTGGAAAGGAGAGTAGAGTATTTACTAAATGCCGTGGGTATGAGATTCCTGAGAAGCGCATGTGGTAAAACGAGAAGGGACAAGATAAAAAATGAATGCATAATGACGGAGTGTGGTGAGGAAAAGACGATGATGGACAGATATAAAAGTTGTACGTTACGTTGCTTTGGTCACATTGAGAGAATGAACAACGCAAGATTAACGAAACAAATATATGTGGGTGAGGTTACGGGAAAGGCCGGCCCTGGTAGGCCGAGTAAAACTTGGCTGAATGTAGTAGAATCTATGATAAAGGAAAGAAAGATAAGCAGTTTCAAAAACAAAAGGGCATGTCAGAGACTACGTATGAATCTTGTGGAAGCTAGGGAGGTATGCGGAGATAAGATAAATATAGATTGTGAATGAAAAATAAATAAGAGGCAGGATTGTTTTGGCTACCCGCAAGGGAATGGCGTGAAGGTTAAGTTAAGTTAAGTTTATTTTTTACGGTTCACTTAAAACCACATTTTTTCAATTTTATTAAAATAAAAAATCGACAAAAAAGGCAAAATCCCAAAAATTTCTTTAAAAAGGCAAAAACCGCCAAAAACATCAAAAAAGGCAAAAAAGGCAAAGTAAAAATTGCATGTTTGGAGTCGTCATGTCTTAAAACTTATAGAAATTCAACTTTGCCTTTAATATCCTCATTAATTCAAAAAAGGCATTTGCCTAACTATCCGCTCTCTAGCTCATCACTAATTAGTACTAAACTTTCTAATCATTCAATATTGTGTTTATGTTTTCACCTAAGTGTCGAAATTGGGTTCATGATAATATGTACCATTATAGATTTTTAAAAAGACGTTTCATTGTACCCCATTAATTGGATACAATAAAACAGGTGCAACCATTTACAAAAATTGTGTTTTACACAACTCTGAGTATTTCAACTGGATTTTTAATTTCCAAGAAGAAAACACGTTTAATGACTTGGACATGGAAAATACGTTAAGGCTGAAAAATATATTGAAAATGTGCCCCCATCTACTTCGATTTTATAAATCTAAATGCCATTGGGTATTATGTATTGAAGTGAATGTCAAAACAAAGATTATATGTATTATATAGAGATGAAAACGTTTAATACATTACATATGTTTTGGCATGTAATATAAACATAAATAAGTTAAAAATATCCGTATCGCGGCTATTTAATTGTTCCCTACTTTCTAATATACCACGATATAGGCATAAGAAAGTTGTGTGCTGTTCTGATCACATTTTTTTATTTGCATAGATTACTGTAAATAAATTTCATTAGCATTAGTGTTGTTTTACACTTTTCTTAATTAAGCACAAGCCTTAAATCCAAATATACAACACTGACAGGAGCACCAGCCTCGTCTCACGTCAGTTTAACAACTCCAAGCAGCAAAAATAAATGTAAAACGAGGTACCTACATAAAGAGTACCAACTTCAGCACAAAAATTACACTATATATTTGGTAAAATTATCTTTCTTAAGACACTGCACATAAGCAAGTCATTTCACTCTATTTAGCTTTGAACATTTTCGGTCGGTTGCTGTCACTACTGTTTAGAATATGCTTATTAATTAAGGAGTCCAATGTACAAGGTAAAGGTTTTTAGTACAATATAAACAAAAATCAATATTCACACTTTTACACATTAAATCTTTTTTGAGGAATCTAATCTTAATGGTCCAAGTTAATTGCTTAGAAGTATAAAGGTCGTAATGCCAATCTCGATGTCCATTCGTCAATATGTCAGTCTAAGAATGCGACACATTAATTTTGAACTTATGTAGGTGTCAGTGCTGGTACGGCAGGTAACTTGGTAGGTGTAGCCGCTGTCACGGTTTCCAAGGCAACATACAAACTGTCCAGTCATGGCGGCGAATTGAAACCTAATAATTAATTACTGAGGCATGCTGTTCGTCAGCATGACGTATATTACCAGTCAAAACGGAAAATACGATAATACTAGATCGAAATTTGCACATTCCTTAATATTATCAGTAATTATAACTTTTCTTATTGAGAAAATTTCCATCGTTCCGAATGTTAAAAGTTTCCGTCGAGTATTTCTTAATTTTTGAGTTCAATGTCAAAGCGTCAAGGTTTATACTTGTGTATGCTTATAAAAGTCTGTACCTTTTGTTTAGTAACTAGGTCAACATAATTTTTCTTATACATTCGCGTATAACTATTGCGTAGCTCGATTTAACCAAAATTTGGAATAAACGAGGAATGTATAATTTTACATAATTAGAACTGCCTTTAATAAAAGTTATATAAGAGTAAATGAAAGTAGATCTATAAATGAAAGTAATTCCCTTAGATTTGTATATTTCAGCAAAAAGCCTTCATATTGAAATTCCAAAGCTGCGCAGTAATTAAACATCACCCTCCTAGAAGCCTACTGTGTACTTCTGCACCCCGTTGCGTTGTTCGCTCTCACTTTTGTCTTCATTGAAACACCATCCTCGTTATGATATATCACCATTGATTTGTCACATTTGCACATAATCATAGTGATTAGTTACTATTTACGAGGACATAATGTACGTATTTCGAATTCCGAGCGCACAATTATAATCGAATCTACTTTTCAATCCCTCATGCATTGATTGACCGATAATTTCAATTAATTCCTAGATCTAAGTAATAAAGCAACGCTAATTCGGTAAGGAATCGTTTCGTCTCAACTTAAAGTATCACTAAAGTGTTTCCGGTAGCAGCTGTGCGTTCCCAGGCAGACAAAAGACGCTCGACCCCAATCAAATTATCTAATTCTCTCAATATTGGTCAGAGTGACCACGAGATTTGTTTAATCGAGTATGCGACTCGCAGATGACACCAACTTTCTTAATCGTCTAGCATTTAGAGTAAAAAAAAAATGTAATATAAAGCTAAGGTTGGTCAAAGTGCAGATGGAGCGTATCGTATGGTACTAAAATGTTTCCAGGGGTCACTTAACACCCTAACGACATCAGGGCACGCGTTCTTTGGTTTTAGGTTACTTTGTCAACATTAGACATTTGTCTTAGCATCTATTAGTTGTTGACAGGTTTTCTTGTTTGTATGGTGTAAATGTCGGCAAATAAGTCAAGTGTTTGAGAAAACCAATCTTGTGTTACATATTTTGATGGCTATATCATATGTCCTGTCTTTTTGATGTATACTTATGTTATATAGAGGAATTTTTTTCATCTTTTAGTAATCGAAAACTGACCGTTTCTAAATCCCGTATAGCCTAATGTATTTTTGATTGCTAACCGATAGGGATGAAGTGGTCTTAACATATTTTGCATTCGTTGCTTTTTTTGCATTGGTCTATATCGGGTAACTCCAATTGATTTTAAATAATCTCATTTATCAATTCTTTTACCAAGTTAAAAAGAGTTAAAAGGCATTTCCTCGTTTTGGTAATATTGTAATCTAACATTTAAGCTTTTCTCTCTTCATGCTAAACCAACAAACATGTCGTCATGCAATATTTACCGTATATTTTGTTCAATATTTTACCAAATCGTATTTTATTGATAAGTAGAGATGTACAATTATATATTTTGTGTCAGTCACATTTTGTATCATGTTGTAGTAGGCTATGTACGCCTTGATAAGTTGTCACTCTTCTGTTATAATATATAAAACTATTATTGTACTAAAGAATACTCTTATTTTTTAATAAACCGTACTTTGGAAGTGCGTCATTTAGTGTGTAACGCAGCATAATGTCGTATAATTTCATGTAAGGAGACTTAATAATGTTGAATGTTGGTTATAATATTGTACAACCGTAAGCAATGCTTCACAACGCTGAATAATTCTGTATTACACTGCAAACCGCTGTATTATGCTGCATATTACTGAATAATACTTTAAAATACTGTACAGTACTGTATAATTTAGTTTAGGTCTGTACGATATTTTCTATGCTGCTGTATAATGCTGTCAAATGGCGTACACTGCAGTACAATATTGTCAAACAATATAATGCAGAAATGTCGTATAACGCATAATGACATCGAATGATTCTGTATCATTACGTACAGGTTTGAGCACTAAGACGTAATGCTAAATAATGACGTGTAATACTAGATGATGCTACATAGTGCTAAATAATGTAATACCGTATAATGTTTTATACAGATGTACAATGCATGATTAGCGTATAAAGGCACGTAATGTATAACGTGGTGTAAAACGATAAAATGCTCTACAGTTCAGCATAATTCATTACAATGCTAAGCAACACTGAATAATGTTATACAATCCTTGCAATGCTGCTTATTACTGTATAATGCTGCATAATGCTATCAATACTACCTAATGCTGAATCACTATAATGTTACATAATTATGTATAATGCTTTTGATGTAATAGTTTTGCATAATTGCAAGTTATCTCTCATAAATCCTTATAGCATCATGTGTTACTGCGTAGTGTCGCGTAATTTTGATCAGATTATTACCGCCTGAATGTCAAGTAATGCCGTATGGTGCTGCTCATTGATATATAATGCCGTATAATGCTTCACAATCCATGATATTGACACAATATCATATAATGGCTCTTGAAATCGAACAACACCTTACAAAGCCATATAATGCGTATTATATGATGTAATAATATATTGTTGTATAATGTCTACTTGTTCTGTATTGCTGTATAATGCTGCATAATGCTGTGTATAACTCTATACTTTAATGCGCTGCATAATTCTATAAAATGCAACATAATACTGAAAAATGCTGTGTAATGTTATATAAGGCTGTACGACGAAAAATTTTTGTAAATTGGCGCATGTAGTCATATAATGCTTTATAATGTTATATAGCTGCGTACAATAACGTGTAATACTTAATAAGTCCACAAAATTCCGCAAGCATTATAATGCTGTATAATCCGGCATAATGTAGCATTGTGCCATAAAATACTTATAATGCTGAACGATACTGGACATAACTGCACCATTCTGTATAATCTTGTATAATTTAGTACCCTATAATTTGTATAGTGCTGTATAATTTTACATAGCGCTGAGAAATGATACATGATGCTGTGTCACTGTATATTATATATTACTGTCAATAGTGCGTAGTACCGTATTACGCGAAGGAATATTGCACAGTGCTTTGGAGTGTTTTAAACACTCCAAAATGCCGTGTTGTACGGTACAATGCAGAGTAGTATAATACAGTATCGCATATATTGTAGAAGAGTGCCATATGTTGTACGATTCCGAAATGTCGTACAATATCATGTACATAATTTCCTGTTAAGTAGAATAATGCAGCACGTTGCATTATTATGCGGTGTAACGTCATATAATGCTACATACTGCAGTATAATACCTTGTAATGTTGTATATTGCCACATATCTATTCACAATTCTTATAAATCCGTATAACCCGTTGCTAGACCGTATAATACAATGCTACGAGGTATTACTGCAAAACGTCATAAAATTCAATGTACTGCGATATAATACTCTATCATGCTCTATACTTTATGATGCTAAATAATACTGCATAATGTTGTGTAGCACTACATGATATTTTATAATACTGTATAATGCAATATAGTAGTGTACAATGTTGTATCAAGCTGAATGATGCAAAATTTCATTGTACTGGCGCATAAATCACTATAATATCGTATAGCTCCCTATAATGGCGTGTAATGCTACATAACGGTACACTATTCATTGTAATGCATTACATTACTAAATTGTATTGGATAATGCGGTAAAATGCTTACAATGCTATATAATGTGGCATAATTTTGTACATAATACTGCAGAATAGTACCTAATCTTACATAATGCTGTCAAAACTTTGTAATACTGTATTACAAAATATAATGCTGTATAACGCTACGGAATACTGGACAGTGCCTTCGAGCGTCTCAAACCACCGCATATTCAAAAACTAACAGACAAAACAAGCTAAACTTAATTAAAAATTTTGAATATGGAATTAAAAGTTAACTTCATTCCAGTTTCGGACCATTCTCTACGGCTTATTACAGTTCAATCTAAAACATTTGGCCAAGAAGACAACTGGGTAAAGCTTTTTCACGGTTTGTATTAAATCACAATAAGGCAAAAATCAAGCTTGTCTAATTTGGGAATATTATGAGACGCAGTCTAAAAATTAGAACACTAATATGATTTGTTAAAGCAAACTAATGTGTATTCCAGATTAACAAATTATGCACTTGTGTAATGAAGGACACGCGTTATCATTTGGAACTATAGTAATTATTTAGTTGATATGTTTATTACTCGGTAGTTCATGCACCGATCATCCCCAAATTTAAAGTAGCTTGTGCATTTAGGTAGTCAATATGTGCATCAAATCTCAACATAGCAACTGCACCTGAATTAAATTTTATCACTTCTGAGAGAAAAATATAACCTGTTCCTACTGCTCGTTAAACTATAGTACACAACACACACACGCACGCACTCACAAGCACACATACACGTATACACACAGACACATACTGACTCTCAAACGTACACGTGAACACACACACACACACACACACACACACACACACACACATACACACACGCGTGCGCATACACACACACACACACACACACACACACAACACACACATATTCAACACACACACACACACACACACACACACACACACACACACACACACACACACACACACACACACACGCACGCACACGCACACGGACGCACACACGCACACGCGCACGCACACGCACACGCACACGCACACGCACACGCACACGCACACTCACACGCACACGCACACGCACACGCACACGCACACGCAAACTCACACGCACACGCACACGAACACGCATACACACACGCACACGTACACGCACAAGCACACGCACGCACACGCAACGACACCACACACGCGCACACGCACACGCACACGCACACGCACAGCACACGCAGACGACACACGCACACGTACAGCGCACGCACACCCAAACGTAACGCACACGCACACGCACCACACAACGACACACACGCACACGCACACGCCCACGCACACACACCACGCACACGCAAACCACACGCACAGCACACGACAGCACACGCACACGCACACGCAACGCCACGCACACTAAACGTACACGAACACGCACACGCACACGACACGCACACAGCACACGCACACGCACACCACACCACAACACACGCACACGCACACACACACGCACACGCACACGCGCACGAACACGACACACACCACACGCACACGCACACAGCACACACACACCCACACACACACACACCACATGCACGCACACCCACACGCACACGCACACACACAAGCACACGCACACGCACAGCACACGCACACGCACACACAGCACACGACACACGCACACGCCAGCACACGCACACGCACACGCACACACACCACACAGCACACGCACACACACACGCACACGCACACACCACACACACACACACACACACACACACACACACACACACATGCGAACACGCACACGCACACGCACACGACACGCACACACCAACGCACACGCACACGCCCACACGACACGCACACACACACACGCACACGCACACCACACGCACACGCACACGCACACGCACACGCACACGCACACACGCCAGCACACGCACACGCACACACAGCACGCACGCACCACGCACAGACAGCACACGCACAACACACACAACTACTCAAGAAGCACACACTCGAATAACTTAGTCGAAGCAACCACACGCAAACAAAATATTGCACACGCATTTGCATGCCGCAATCAGACCACATGCACACGCACACGCACACCATAGCGCACACACATTTACACTCACCACGCATACCACAGGAATCACTTTGCACATTAACAGCCAAACATCACATTGCACGGAGTCTACGTATACTCTATATCAACAAGAAAAGTCCGTATTTGTATAGCACAGGCTAACCAAATGGACACTGTTAACGTACATAGCGCACTCGAAATAGTACGTTAGTTATCTATCAGTACACTACTAATATAAGGAATCCAAAACATAATTGTATCTTTACATGATCTAATTTACTAGTTGCACGAGATCTACGGTATTACATCGAAAGAAATGGTCACGTTACCATAAAGTAACTTGCTAGTGATTTTTCCCGTTTTAAACTACTAATTACCATTAATCTTTAACATGCCAAACATCCTATTGCCACGGAGTCTACGGTATTACTTCCTATTCGAAAAGAAAGGGTCCGTTTTATAAAAACGGTAACCTCGGCCTGGTTGAACGCTGCGCCGTTCTGGTTAAAAGTAAGCGCTCTAGTTATCTCATTCAAGTACCTAATAAATATCACAGGAACGTGCCAAAAAGCATAAATTTCTCACTTTTACAATGAATCTTATATGTTAAATAAGTGAAAAGGCGCAAGATGTAGCGTATTACAGCGGAACAATGGTGCACGTTAACCCATCGGGTTAATTTTGTGTAAAGTGTTTTTTTTAGTAAGAAATACCATTTTTACATAAAAATGACTAACATTCATCTTCATCCTTGATCGTGATGAATCAAATTAAATCGTTTTACTGCATGTACTATACAATAAAAAAATTCAGATCAATAGCCCTTTCTGGAAAACAATATTATGTTACAGATGGGACAAAAGTCCTCACAATAGTGATTTTTTTTCATTCTTAGAAATTATATTAAAGAAAGAAACATCAAAATAAACTTTCGCCAAAAATTGAAGAAACTTTTATTGTTATCTTTTTTCAATAAACCGTTTCGTAGTGCATCTTGATGCATAGTATTTACTGCATGCTGTTTATTACCTTTTGCATTATACAGCAAAATGGGATTAACCATTTTAACTTTTTTAGAGACGTCAATCAAAGTCATTACAAATAATTAACAAAAAAAAATAATGGCCAAGTCTAACGTAGGAAAGAAAAAAATCGAATTTGAGTAATAGACTTGATGTATCGATCGTAATGAAGTAAATCAGTTTATTTGTAAAACGTATAAAAACCCATTTTGGATTACCTTTCTTTCATGTCTTCTATACAATGTAAAACTTCTACGCTAAAATTTGATTAATTATTACCACCTACCCATTAATCCTGAACAGTATTGAAAGATCAAAGTAATGAGAGCTTGAATAATGGCATAATTATATTTGCAGAATAGGTAGTAAATTTTGCGTCCCCACTCTATAAGGCACATTAATTGCATTTGGTGGTTATGCATAAGGTATGCGTGTATCTATTTGCAATTAATCTAGTGTATCTGTTTAATAAAATCCTGCAGCCCCACAAGACTTCGTGTTCCACTGCTGCTGGTGTTTAATATTTGTCGCTGCAGGGGGTTTCTGCTGTTAATATCAAGTAATATTAGAACGCTGCCAGTGAGATTCAATCACCTATATCATTACACGCTCACACCTGTACAACATTTAAACTTTAATATTACTTATAAAAGACGTACACCTTTTTTTTATTTTCACTTTAATTAAATTTTTATATTTTTGCATTGTCAGGTTAAGTAGGAAAGAAATTTAATTTAAAATCAACTTCTAGGAAGTTTAAAAATCTCTGCTATATTTTATTAAAAAGGGATGAGCTGTGAAAACGTTTAACAAGGTTTTAATAATTCGAGTAAACGAAAAACTAAAGCACGGTGCTGGTCCAACGTTATCATACAGAATCCTTTACTATAAGGATAATGTTGGGCGATCTATTTCATCTGCAGACATTAATAGAAGCTGAATAACTAGGCTTCAGTGTGCAATAATCATGTAGATTATGGCACGCACAAAGTAGAGTTACGTGGCATTAATGAAACGTGTACAGAGTTGCATAAACGGTCACAATTAATGCGCATAAGTATCCTTATAAATCAATATCAATTTGTGAACTATGGGCTTTCTCGATATGGCCCCTTTCCACCGAGGGCTGGTGGATCACTTGTAATACAATCTAGTTCGTATTCGGGAGGCACCTTCTCTTCTCTCATGGCCATCCTATTCTTTCCCTCGCCCTTACAGTCGTCGGATTACAAAACTAAAATCAAAAAAGAGTAGGGAAACGGGGGGAACAGGGGACCGGCGAGGCAGAGAGGACTTACGCTATAAATCATATAAAAACTACCAAAATGTACCTCGTATAACGTAGAACACTGAACAGACGCCATTGTTAATTGAGTGATAGCAGACGTGTATACCTTTGTTAAATAAATAAAAAGTGCAAAAATATTGTTTTTAAAGGTAAATATGTAAAAAAATCATTTAACCCTCCTATTGTGCTCGGGTCAATATGACCCAATCGCGTTCTTCTAATGTGCATAATTCGTTAATTTATTTAAATATTTCGTTGCCACTGCACGACTCTAATAATGGTGTACCAAGATTGATATATTAGAAAATTATAATTAGTTTTTTTTAATCCATTTGTTACACTCACTGTGTTTGGGTCTATATGACCCGGTGATTTGTGTGGTTCAAATTAGAGGAACGAGAAGCAGGTTATTATCATAGACGAATGTATTTTATTAGTTTTGTTTTATTTTCATAAATATAAATAACTTACATAATATTGCCACATTATTGCGATATTGCATGCGTTATTTGCGTACCGTAAAAAGTTTATTCCTGTTGAGACTTGTCTGTGGCTCCGCGTATAATTGCAGCCAGTGAGCATCTGTGTGTTAGTTTCATAGTAAATATCAAACTTAATGCTATACTCTAATAAGAAATACCCAACAATTGAAATTTATTATTGAAAATGTGTAGTGAGAGAGTGCTTACGGATAGTGAACTTGAGAAACTCTTTTGTGTTTCTGATAGTGATTCTAATGCTTCTGAAGGAGAAGACCATTTGTCCGAAACCGAGATATATAATAGCGAATCGGATAATGAAGTGGAAACTGCGATTTCAGATGAAGCTGTTACGGATAATCACGTAACTTCAAAAGATGGCAATATAGTATGGAATGAAAGCAGACATCAATTGGGAAGGTTATCAGCAGCAAATATATTTCGTTGATTCGTGGGTCAAAAGGGAATGCTACGTCACGAATAATTAATATAAAATCCACGTACTTGTATTTCACACCCAAAATTGTAAACCTAATTATGAAAATGTTAAATTTAGAAGGTAAATGACTTTGTGGCGACACGTTTCAAGAACTAACATTAGTTGAACTAGAAGCATATTTTGGCCTACTGTTTCTAGCTGAAGTGTATAAATCTCATGGAGAGGCAACAGCCAGTCTGTGGGATAGAAATGTAGATCGTCCAATATTCACAGCAACCATGTCCCTACAACGATTTCATGTAATTGCACGAATAATTCGCTTTGACGATAAAAAAACTCGAGCACAATGACGCTAAACTGCTAAATTAGCTCCCATACGCGACTTTTGGGATGAATTGGTTGTAATTCTACCTTAGCTCTACAATGTTTACGAAAATGTCACAGTAGATGAGCAACTGGTACCTTTTAGAGGACGTTGACCTTTTAGACAGTACATCGCGAATAAGCATGCTAAATACGGAGTCACGATTTGGATTTTATGCGATTCTATAACTGCTTATGCATGTAACATGCAAGTTTACCTCAGGAAAATGAAGGTGAACCTCCAGAGACAAGTCAAGGTAAAATAGTTGTGCTAGATCTTACTTATGGTCTAAAAAGTCACAACGTAACGTGTGATAATACTTTTACTTCGTACAATATGCGGCAGATGCTATTGAAAAGAAAAACAACCATGCTTGGCACTATTCGCAAAAAGAAACCTGAATTGCCAGCCGCATTGGTATGCAATAGGAAAGAAGTACTTTCTTCAAAACTTTACTTTACCAAGTACACGTCGATCGTTTCCTATATTCCGTAACGGAATAAAAATGTTATGCTCATGGGCACCATGCACCACGATAACGGAGTGTGTAACCAGGATCATAAAACGCCGTTTATGATTTTAAATTGCAACAAAACTAAAGGTGCTGTAGACGCGTTAGACAAGTTAATAATAACATACACATGCAGACCGCATGGTGCGAAGTAACTCCAACCTGGAATGCGGGAAAACTTACAAAACGGCGACTATTTCTTCAAGAACTGGGTAATTCCTTGATCACTCCATTATTACAAGAAAGAAAACATCTCCCTCGAAGTATTACTGCAGCTGAAATGGTTATAAAGTAAAGTTCTTCAACGAGTAATGCCGAAGTAAGGGAACAATCAACCACAACCAAGCGTAAATGAAGTAATTTTTGTCCCTCTTCAAATGATAGTAGAACTAATATGGTATGTTGTAATTGCTCAAAGTACCTATGCAAAGCTCATGTATATTAGAGCTGTCAAGACTGTAACAAATAAATGTATATACTTAACCACTACGTTTTTCAGATGTTCTTTACATATCATTTATAATAATACGTAATAAAAATAAAATAACGTAATAAAATGTAATAAATAATAAATACTGCATCTTATTTCTTATTATTATTTACTGTTATATCAATTAAACGTGATGTGATTGAAGGGTATGTAAGTGAAAAATGTATATGCCTATATGTACATTTAGAATTCCATACAGTAAGTATATACCCTGTGTCTATATATTTCTACTTCTGACTTCCTTACGTGTCGAGGCAGTAGACAAATAACTGTCCGGTAGTAGAACGATCCGTTAGTAGGTAATGCTACATCGTCCGGGGAACGATTTGGCCAGTAACTGGTCTGCTCGCTATGGTATTACCCAAGAGAACAATACAGTTGCCTCGGGTCGACCTGGCGACAAGGGGCGGTCAAGGTCGAAACAGACAGGCCCCGTTCCCGACCACTGTGCAAGGAATGAATGGTGAGCCGGTACGTGGAATGTTATCGCTACACATCGTAAAGAATTTGAAATTGCGAATGTAATGTACGAAAGATACCTTGATATTCTGTGCGTATCGGAGACAAAGCGCAAAGGAAAGTATGCTGTAGAGATGGAGGATGGCAGCCTAGCTATGGTCAGGAGTTGAGACTGTAAAAAAATTTGGGGTGATCGTAAGTGAAAGAGCGAAAAGATGTGTTAAATAGTAGGAATTGTTACCTCCCCGGGTAATATGGGTTAGGATGAAAGTGGAGTTTGAAGAATTTTTCTTATTGTATGCTATGGACCGGTGAATGGTGAAAACGACCAGGAGCGTGAGAACTTCTGGAGTGAAGTAGAGAAGGTGTTGAATGTATGTAAGCCAAACGAAATAGTTATGGTAGTGGGGGTTATGAACGGATGGGTAAGTGTACAGAGAGAACATACCGAACGCGTTATAGGAAAGTTTGGAGACCAAAGAGTCAATGAGAATGGTGAACGCCTCGTGAACATCTGTGTGGATAGAAGCCTGTTTGTATCCAACACGTGGTTTAAACATAAAAATGAGCATATGTATACATGGAAAACTGTGTTGTTAATTGTGCCATGCGGATGTTTGGAAGACCGACTGTAGGTAGACAGAAAAAATGTGCTAGAAGCGAAGGAGGCAGTGAGAATAAGTATAGAGGAAGGGATGGCTGTGGAAGGAGAAAAAATGTAGAATGATTATGAGGGAAACAAAAAACACTTCTAGAAATGGGTCAAAAATACAAAACGTGGCCCAAAACAGAACCCTGCAGGAGTGATGAATACGAGCAACGAAATAGTATGGGACGATTGTGAAGAGAGGGAATGCCGGCAAGAATGTTTCGCAAAGCTGTACAGTGGTGTGGAAAATAAGACTTCAGGGTTAAATAAGGAGAATGTAGATGGAATAGTGAATGAAATTGAGTGTATTGGGATAAATGAGGTAGAGAAACGATAGGAAGGTTGAAAAATGGCAAGGGGCAGGCGTAGATGAAATCACTGGTGAAATGCTAAAGTAAGGAGTGCAAAGCTTATACGAAGATGTGCAAAAGTGATAAAGGATTGAAGGGCGCGATCATTGTACCACTGTGTAAGGTAAGGGAACAAGAGTGATTGCAAGAACTACAGAGGAATAAGTTTGCTCAGCGTGTCTGGTAAAGTATTTAGAAGAATACTGATTGATAGAGTACGAGAAACTATACAAACTAAGATTTTGGATGTGCAGGGTGACTTCATGCCTGGGAGAGTGATGTCGATCAGATGGTTTAAGGGTAAAGAGGAAGCTGTACTGTGCGTTTGTAGATCTGGATAAAGCATACGACAGAATGAATATGGAAACACTGTGGGAAATATTAAATCAATATGGCGCAAATAAAGGTCTAATAAATTGAATGAATTGAATCAGGGCAGTATAGTACGGTAGTCGGGTATGAATTGGGGTGAGAGGAGGTGTGAGTGAATACTTTAATATTGAGCAAGACTGTGATGTCACAGTGGTTGTTCAATGTATACATGAATGCTGGAAGGAAAGTGATTGGAAGTATGTGGACGATAATGAAGAACGAAAGGATGAGGCTAGCTACGAAACGAGCAATCTGTAATGGCGTGCTTGTCCCATCAGTATCGTATAGAAGTGAGACACGGGTATGTCAAAAAAGCACGAAAGAAATAAATGCCGTGGGTACGAGATTCATGAGAAGCGCATGTGGTAAAACGAGAAGGACAAGATAAAGAATGAATGCATAATGACGGAGTGTGGCGAGGAAAAGACGATGATGGATAGATATAAAAGTAGTAAATTATGTTGTTTTGGAGACATTGAGAGAATGAACAACGCAAGATTAACGAATCAAATATATGAGGGTGAGGTTGGAGGTAAGGTCGTGCCTGGTACGCCGCGTAAAACTTGACAATGTAGTAGAATGTATGATAAAGGAAAGAAACGTAAGGAGTTTTAAAATAAAAGGGTATGTCAGAGACAATGTATGAATCTTGCGGAAGAAGATTGTGAATGAAAAATAAATAAGAGGGAGGGATTGTTTTGCCCACCACGCAAGGGAATGGCGTGAAGGTTAAGTTAAGTTAATTTATATCAATTTAACGACAATAAAACAACTATAGGCTCCCAGGTCATAATGACCCGAACACAATAAGTGAAACCAAAATGATAACACAATAGGAGGGTTAATAAAGTTTATAACAAATAAATATAAAGATTACTTTTCTGCAAAATGAATTTTGTGATTGAACTACAACATATTAAAATAGTTTTGTGTATAATTGCATTAACTTAATATTTTGTGATAAATCTATTTATTAAATTTGGCTTTCTTGGGAATGGTGCGGAATTATAGAAAGAAAAAATCAGATCCAAATTGGACCCAAATTGATATGGGAAAAGCAATTTCAGCTGTAATATCTGAAGAAGTGTCAGCGACAATTGCATCCAAAAGATTCGGAATCCCTAAAATGTGCCTTCTACGACGACTTAAAAATAACGCGGAGGCGAGTGACCATCGTAACGATAGTTTTAAATCGGTTTTTTAACTAGATCCGGAAAAAGAGTAAATTTTATGGCTTCCCTTCATTTTGTTCAAGTTTGCCAACTGAATCGCAGCCAATTATGAATAATTTGATAGGTGAAGACATCGAAAAAGTGAATATAGAAACCACAATCACACCTTCACAATTAAATACAATCTCAAATACAGATTTATTAACGATGATCCTCAACCTTCAAGTTCCCAAGTAATGATTACCGAAAATAAAAATCTGCATAACGTTTTAAATAAAATTTCACCAAAACATGTCTCTAAACGATCTCAAAAAACTACCAAACGAAAATTAAAGTCAGAAGAATTAACGAGTTTACGTTTTAAGAATTTAAAAAAAAGCTGAAGAAGAAGAAAAACAACGAAAAGAGTCACTAGCATCCCCCAAAAAAGTATGCAAGAATGTAAGTGAAATTAAAAAAAGGTAGTAGAAATAAAGAGACACAGTGCAAAAATAAAATGAAAAATAAGAGAATAAACGTCGAGTCGACCGATAATAGCAGTGATTCTGAAAATATAGGGAAAATATAGAGACAACCATCCTCAATGCATTCACTGCACAGAAACCTTCTTCCAATCTAAGTCTAACGAAGGATGAATTCAGTATGGAATATGTAAAAATTGGGTCCATGATGCTTGAACAGGTGCCGAAGAGGATGATAATAATATTGTTTGTATAAATTGTGAATAATTCAAAATTACTTTTCTTTAATAATCAAATTACTTTTTTTAATTACAAAATTACATTTCTTTAATTACAAAATTATGTACTTTAAAATTGACTTTTTTAATTACATTTTTGAATAAATAAATAGTCTTCAAATTAAATTTATTTTAGATTTAAGGAAATTTCATGGGATCGGGCTAAGTACCCTGTACCCCAAGCACGGGGCAGGGATGCCTATATTTGGGTTCACTAAATTTTATTTCTAACAAAGAAATCTGTAGAGTTATGCAACTAATATGTTGTCTCTATATGCATTGACCTTTAAGGTATAAACTATTTGCCAAATTTGACTCGTTTTTCTTTATTATTCTTTGTTATTTAATTTAAAACCTGAAATGGTCCTATTGAAATATACGCGGTATCAGGTAGGTCTAATCATGATGCTATTCGCCAACATCTTGAACAATTACAACTGACATTTTCTTTCTATCTGAAACACAAGTCTCCTCTGAAAACATCGGTTCACTTGACTTACAATTTGCCCAATATAATCTTCACTATGACTCTCGGTATAAACTAGGTGTGAGTCAATCTCAAGGACAACATTTCTTGCAAGAGGATTTCTTCTTTGGAGAAGAAGAAAGTCTATGTGATTTGGTTCAAACGTTCTGGTCCTAAATTTATGAAATTCTACTGCTTCCATTATAGGTCTCCTAATGACAGTAATTTTCGGGAAATAGACAACTTCTACTGCCCCTGATCTCTTTGTTCTGCACAGCATTGATTGAACCTTGAGTGTTTTGAGTTGGGCTAAATAGCGTGATTTATGGGATTTCTTACAACCTTTCCATATCGTGAATATTATTTTAAGTCGACCTCGTCTTCTGACATTGCTTTTGGTAATCTATATGTTATAAGCCAGTAACCGTACTCTTCCCTCGATAGTTACGATATTTATCATGGCCTAGGCCGTTATGTAAGTTTAACAATACGTTGACGTAGCAACAAATTGCATAGCTTCCCAAATATTATTTATTCTTTTCGGAATTAAAATAATATTAGGATAATAAAATTCTACAACTTTGTTGCATAATACGATACTACGGAAATGGTCGAACGACACACGACCAATATGCAAATAATTGACTTGGTTGGTTATAAACCTCGACTATCGTCTCGGTTTAAAAACTTTAACCGCGTTTGTTACTTGATACATGTCGGCCTTACGTCGTTAACAACTATTTTGGTATCTGAAAAAACCAAATCATTCAGGTCATTCTCGTTCCCAACCCTGGTTTAATAGGGCTTGTGCTAATGCAATATCTTTGAAAAAGAAATCTTTTTGCCAAATGGAAATCTAATAAAACGGTCGAGAGTCACAGACTACGTTGGTGACAGAAATATTTGCAAAAGTGTTACCGCTAATGTTGAACAACAAAAATGCAATGAACTATGTCAGTCGTGAATTTTGGTCTTTAGTTAAAGCCAACAGGAAGAGCTTTGGTACATCTCCATTACTCGTAATGAGCTCTTTTGACGGATCTGTAATTACTGATTCTGTACACAGCCAATCTTTTTGTACATTTAATTGCATTAAACTAGTGATTCTGGAAAAGATGTGCACCTAGTCATCTCTTCTTCATAAGCCATAAAATCAATTCGTTTTCGATATAAGCTCTTAGAACCGATGATCATTCGACTCGATCCTAACAAGGTTTTTCCGAATTGTACCGACTCCAGTTAAATCATGATTTTTACGGAGGTTTTCAAACAAGTCGTAACTAGTGTACGAATTGTCACAGTTGATGTTCCTGTGAGTGCCATCATACGGACTAACGAGCTGTTCCACAATAGCAGTAGAACTGTTTCTCACAGTATACGGAATATCGTGTTACTTACCCACATAATGTGTGCAAGCATCTACCAAGGATTTAACCTTGATGCCATACTTATCCCGTTTGTTCGGTCTCGCCAGTATTCCAAAATCCTTCAATAAACGATGGTTGTTTCTAAAAACTCCTGCTAAATACAGCAGTCTTAATACAGCTCTTAATTCTATATCATCTATCATTTCTTCATTGATAAAGATGAGAAAACACTCAATCGGACTTTTTTATCTCTAGTAGATCTCGTGACTCCAGGCGGTTGAGTGACGATATTCTCACTTCGGGTTTTCATATTTTTGTTATAATAATTTCTTCTCCACTTAGTTCCAGTCTTACCAATAAAGTACATGTCTTGACTTTGCGTTATTATAAAATAATTAAGAAAGTGGTCCATAAATTAATTACACTTAGCACTGTTTTCACAATAAGAAAAGGTTTGAAGGCAAAGGTAGAGACGGGAATAAATTTGTTTCATAACGGAACTTCTTTTACAAGTGATCACACTTTGCTTGATAAAAACCATGTATCCGACACTTTAACATCTTTTAAAATTCTCAAGTATTGAAGTAATACCTTGTCAATAATCATCAACAAATGCAAATATTGGCCAGGTTATAAGTGACGAAAATATTAATTCCAGTGATAACGAACGTTATGGTATAAATGATGATGATAACTTCCATAGCCATTTTGTTCCTCAAAAAAACATATTTCTTACAAATGTGAGATTGGATACCCTTGTTAAGGGGAAAAATACTTACGCTACTCAATAGATCCAACCAAAGGATTAAAAAATCCAGATCGATTCTCTTGACAGCCGCAATGAAATGAAATAAATTTTAGCGTTATTAATTTTCCTCATGTTCTTCATAATTTGTTTTAAATACGTTTCATTCTGAATTTATTAGATCTTAACCAATATTTGTTAACGTATTAACATTTTCAGAAGCCCAAGACATCCAATGAACTCCATAAAATAGAAAACTTAGTATTCTAATTTTTTTTTAGTAATATGTGGTCCTGAACAGACAAACTTTAGCCTAACGTGCTAAAGTACTTAGGAACTCTTACAAGGAGGCACAGCGAGATTTTTAACTGCCAAGAGAATCCGTGTAGAAGAAAATGGATTGGGCCCGTTTGGTACAACTGTAGATTTATACGGCGTATTGATGATATGAATTAGAACACCGAATATTCCGAGCAAAGGTGGTTCGAGATGGTATCAAAGAATGTAATACAATTTAACCATTGTAACACTGACTGTACGAAGAAATAATTGAAACTAGTTTCCTTCGGTCAAGGTACCGCATGTCAGAAGTTAAGACCGGTCATTTATGAGTATAATCGCATTTCTTTGAATACGATCAACGATATCGAGAAAGTATTGGGGAGCACAAACCAAGAGGTGCGAATTATATTCTAGATGAGGTCAAATTTGGTCTTGATATAGCAGAAAGAGTTGTCGGGAGGTGAAGTACTGCTATTTATCAAGCCGTTTTAGTAGCTGAAAGAAGATGATTAATTCACGATAGATTTGAATATGCAGTTGTTCCTAACAAAATAACTGTGTTTAATATCTGAGAAATTCATGTTTACAACAAGAAATGGTCGACCTTTTTTGGCTGATACAAGGTGACACTAAGTTTTTAAATTAAATTTAACTTGATTATTACTTCCCATCCATGGATACAGTGAATGTTTTTTATTGAAATGGCCCGTTGAGCTTCATTATCATGCTTTTGAGGTTGAGGTTTGAGTAGACAGAGATGAACTACAATAGAGAGTGCTATCGTCTGCAGAGCAATGAGCTAGTCGTTGAAGAAATGAGATCATTTACAGGAAAAGTATAGGAGCCATTAACTTCCATAGCCATTTTGTTCTCAAAAACATTCTTCACTCTGACTCTCGGTATAAACTAGGTGTGAGTCAATCTCAAGGACAAATTTTAAGAGGATTTTTCTTTGGAGAAGAAGAAAGTCTATGATTTGGTTCAAACGTTCTGGTCCTAAATTTATGAAATTCTACTGCTTCCATTATAGGTCTCCTAATGACAGCAATTTTCGGGACTTCTTCTTTTACCTTAGTTTGAAAGTTTTTGTTTCCATCTTGCGATGACTCATTTATAGAAGATTTCAGTGTTTATAACCCTAATTAGATTCAATTACTTCAATACCAACCCTAGAATAGCGCAGAAATATTGGTTATTTGATGTGATCTCACACAAATGATTTATGAACTCGCGAAGAACCCCTAACCCTAAGCATACTCCACATATTATAGACCTCGTTCTTGCATCAAACCCACTTGTTTATAAAACTTCAATTCTTTATCCACTTTGACCATGGTCTAGTAGACAACTTCTGCTGCCCCTGATCTCTTTGTTCTGCACAGCATTGATTGAACCTTGGGTGTTTGAGTTAGCTAAGTAGCGTGATTTATGGGATTTCTTGCAACCTTTCCATATCGTGAATATTATTTTAAGTCGACCTCGTCTTCTGACATTGCTTTTGGTAATCTATATGTTATAAGCCAGTAACCGTACTCTTCCCTCGATAGTTACGATATTTATCATGGCCTAGGCCGTTATACAAGTTTAACAATACGTTGACGTAGCAACAAATTGCATAGCTTCCCAAATATTATTTATTTTTTTCGGAATTAAAATAATATTAGGATAATAAAATTCTACAACTTTGTTGCATAATACGATACTACGGAAATGGTCGAACGACACACGACCAATATGCAAATAATTGACTTGGTTGGTTATAAACCTCGGCTATCGTCTCGGTTTAAAAACTTTAACCGCGTTTGTTACTTGATACATATCGGCCTTACGTCGTTAACAACTATTTTGGTATCTGAAAAAACCAAATCATGCAGGTCATTCTCGTTTCCAACCCTGGTTTAATAGGGCTTGTGCTAATGCAATATCTTTGAAAAAGAAATCTTTTTGCCAAATGGAAATCTAATAAAACGGTCGAGAGTCACAGCTACGTTGGATGACTTGTAGAAATATTTAGCAAAAGTGGATTAAAACCAGCTCGATTGTTGAACAACATAAATGCAATGATTACTATGTACATCTCTTCTTCATACAGTAGTAAATATCGTTTCTTGATTATAAGCTCAACAGGAAGAGCTTTGGTACGATCTAACCATTTTCGTAATGCCAGACTCATATTGACGGATCATGATAATTACTGATTCTGTAAACTAGTCTAATCTTTTGTAGAATTGTCACATTGCATTATACCTGTAAGTGATTCTGGACTAAAGATGTGCACATAAGTAGAACTCTTCTTCATAAGCTATAGGAAATCAATTCGTTTTACCGATATAAGCTCTTAGAAACCGATCGATCAAGGTCGACTCGATGCCTAACAAGGTTATTTCCGAATTGTACCGACTCGCAGTTAAATCATGATTAATTTCGGAGGTGTTTCAAACAAGTCCGTATTACTAGTATACGCATATTGTATACAGATCATGTTCCTGATAAAGATGAGACCACTCATACGGATTATTCTAGACGAGCCGTTCCAGGCGATATAGCAGTAGAACTGTTTCACAGTATACTAATATCGTGTTACTATAATTTCTTCCACATAATGTGTGCAAGCATCTACCAAAAAAGGACTTGTTTAACCTTGAGATTATCATACTTAGAAAGGTCCCTGTTTGTTACAGGTCTCGCACTAGTTATTTCCATAAATCCTTCATATAAATGGAAGTGAATGTTGTTTCTGAAAAGACATCCTGGTTTTCTGAAGACAGCAGTCTAATAGAGCTCATCTATTCATATGCATCTAAGATAAAATTTCTTCATTGATAAAGATGAGAAAACACTCAATCCGCGACTTATTATTATCTTCTAGTAGATCTCGTGACTTTCTTTCAGGCGGTTGAGTTGACGATATTCTCACTCAGGTTCTCACATTTTTGTTATAATAATTTCTTTCCACTTAGTTCCAGTCTTACCAAAAAGTACTTGTCTTGACTTTGAGTTATTATAAAATACATTAAAGAAAACGTTGTTCCATAATTATTAATTACAGCTTAGCATTTGTTTTTCCATAGCTTAAGATGAAATGGAAGTGAATCTAGTAGCTTGTATTGAAAAAGAGTTAGTTTTTCATGAAGAAGAGTTGAATAGTGGCTCATCTTTTCCAGAACCATTAAGATAAAAGTTTCATGCAAACAAATTCACAAAAATTGGCTTTTTACAGAATCAGTAACTAAGTTACCAAAGTTATTATTGACGTCTTTTGCTAAAAATCAATACTTACGACTATCCATTGCATTTTCGTTGTTCAACCAATTTTGTACTTTAATGATGACACTATTACAGGTTGCGCATCCGCGCAGGCCCTATTGAACCGGAATTGGGAACGGGAACATCTTATACGATTTTGGTTTTTAGAAATGTATAACTCCATGCTCATAAGGATGACAGATAATAAAAGAAAAATTTTCGAAGACGAGTACTGCTTAAAACAATATTCACTGTATGGAGGGTTTCAAAGAAATTCAGTTGACTTCAATCACAACATGGTTACATCAGTGTTGTGAACAGTGGAATTAGGGAAGTGGAAATTATTTCCATTAGACAACGGTCATATAGACCTAGTGGAGAAGAAACTAAAGTTTCATAAACAAGTGGCTTTCATATAAGAAAAAGGTCTAGAAGATGTGGAGTATGGTTAGGATTGTCAGAGATTCTTGTGGGTTCGGTTATGTGAAACCACATGAAATTGCAAATCTTTTTTACATTATGACCAGCAGGGTTAGTGCTAGATGAAAAGAAGCCACTTAAAGTTGTAGACTGTAGACATTGAAATATTCCAGAATTGAGGTATCGCAAGTTGGAACCTGAGGCAAAAGATAGCCAACTTTCCTCAAGGAAAACATCCTCTTGCATGCGAGGTTGTCCTTGAGGTAGTCACAAGTTAACCCTTTGTACCGAAAGGTAGAGTGAAAATTGTAAGTCGATGAATCGGAGTTTTCACAGGAGACTTGTGTTTCAGGTAAAAACCGAATTTCAGGTTGTCATTGTTCAAGATGTTGGCGAACAGCATTATGCTTAGGCCTGATACAATAATAGATCAGAAGGTTAGTGTTTTCGTTGACCGAGGTCCCTTGGACCCTGAACTCTCGTAATTCCGAACGCGACAGGATTTTACGTCCGGTATTTTTTACTCTAGAAATCACAGTAATCTCTTTATTTCAATTTTGGAGTTCGCGATAGGAAGATTACGATGAGGGCGAGTGCAAGAATATGATGATAATAAATTAAGGGCAAGGAAAGGGTGACCGGCAACTCTTACCGAGCTCAAATTGGAAAACCATCAAACATTTTCAAAACCTGAAAATGTATAAGTTACTGATGTATTAATAGTCACTTTTCAAGGAAAACTCCAATTTCACATCACCAATAAAACCATTAAATATGACCGAAAATGTATTTTGGTCATCCGTGGAATATACTTTCAACTTAATAATTTATACAGAAACAACGGTACCATTTGCTGAGATTGGGTAGCTGTATAAACTTTTCCTCGAACATTTTTAATTAAAGAAGTTGTTTTTAGTTCAACATTCCTTGCGTTACTCAAAGCAAACGTAATGTTGTAATCAAAGGTTTTCTAGTCTCTCTTGTTGCTAAAAGAAAAAGAAAAACGTGAAGTATTTACAAATAGGTACATGCCCCGTTAAAATTATTAAATGGATGCACAAAGAGCAAAAGAAATTACTTCCTATTTAGTATTAAAAAAAAACAATTAAAAACTGGATCTAGCGGTGGTTCATAAGAATATAACAGAGCATAGGAGGTGAAAAATTGGTTTAAAAGGATTCATAAAAATAGGAGGGACAGAGGAAGACGAACTGAAGGTCATTAACAAGCAATTAAGAGCCAACTAAAAGGCAATTAAACAGGTATGAAAGTACAGCTTTATTACTTATGAGATCCGAAAAGTTTTTACCCCTTCTTTAACCTATTTCAGAATCGAGTCGCGACATTTGCGCCCCGGGCCGCTTGCGCACCCGTACCATTTCCGGACCCGCCGCAGACATATTTTCACTTTCTGGAATGCACTTAATGAGAGTGAGACATTTGCGCCTTAATTACCCTTTGGAATTCAAATTCCAATGAGAATATAGGTGTTTCACTTGTTTGTTGCTCTTTTAATTGCGATTTTTCACCCATTCAGAACAGTTGCATGCATTGCATCACTGGGCTCACATCTGTCGTGGACTTATTGTAATACCTCTAAAGCGTACATACACAGTTTTTGAGTTATGGACTCAATAGATTTAATCGAAAGCACAAAGAGAAAGACGATGGTTTTAGATGAAGGGCATAGCTACAGGAAGAAAATGGTGCAAAAAGTGAAAATATTCGTTGGATTTGCACCAAAGAGACTGAAAAATGTAGAGGAGCCTTAATAACTAGAAAGAACTAGTTCCGTTCCAAAACTTAGGATATGTACTAATAGTAGATGTTTCGTCATATTCCTGTGTAGTAAACCGCATTCGTCTCCCCAAACTAGGATCTCTTAAGGAAACATCCAACGCAATCGACATTCAAATTCCAGAAAGCATACGTGATATGGAAGATGGATCTTCGTTTTTATTTTCCGATGACAAGGCAGAAGAGCGAACAATTATATTTGCACCCCAATACGGACGAACTAACTTGGAAACCGCTACGACTTTGTTTATAGATGGTACATTTGAAAGTTGCAGCAAGAAATTTACGCAAATATATTCATTGCGTGTGGATATTGGAAGTAATATTACGGAAAGAAACATAATACTTTGAAATTATCAAAGGAACACTTTCCCAGTGGGTCCCAAGAATGGTTAAAATGGATTTTGAAATGGCCACCATGCTTTTTTTGAAAACCTTGTTCTCTAATGTTCAAATTAAGCTTTATGGAGAAAGGTGCAACAATTCGGTTTGACTGTTGGTCATAAAGAAAATGAAGAAATTCGGTTACATAAGCGAATGTGTGCTGCTTTAGCATATATACATCTGGAAGACATTGCAGACGCGTGGTTGTTAATAATAGAAAATGCTGCGAACTCAGAACAACTGCATGAACTTTTTGATTATTTCGCCGATCAGTGGATTGGGAACAGTGTCATTGATATTAGGATGCCGAACTGTTTTGGTCAGCAGCGCAAAATTAATAATTCCGTAGAAAGTTGGAACTACAGACTGAGCACTAGTGTTAGAAAACAGCATCCTCACGTTTTTGATTTAGTAAGAAATTTGAAAGCAGAAGCTACACATTCTGAACCTTTGGCAAAGCGAAAATGTTTGAATTTAGAAGGGAAACGCCGCAGAATATGCTATGTAAAGCTAGATGAAAGAATACAGAAAAAACTACAAGAGTACAAAACATGAAAAGATCTAAAAAATGCTTAAAAACTCTTGCTTACGTGCAAAAATAACCCTGATCGTATGCGTATATATATAGTCGAATTAAGTACGTGTTTTTAAGAAACGCAAAAATTATAAAAACAATCAAAAATATTAACATACAAAAAAATACAAAATCAAAAATAAAAAAAAAACAAATCAATAGAAACTTTTAACCGGCGATTTTACGTTGACAGTCCTAAGTCTGTAAAAAGTGTGAAGGAAAATTATTCTTTATTGCATTTTAAAAACCAAAAAGTACGTCTTCCAACTGTACCTAATGTTGGGGTTGGTATCATGGTACTTACAATTTTGTTTTTGTGTGTTTCTGTGATTAGCTCATTAACAATTTGGGCGCAAATGTCTCAGCTACACTATATTATAAATATGATCATTAAGTAGAAATAGGGTTCGCAAAAGGCACGGGTGCGTAAATGTCTCAGAGCGCAAATGACCCTAATTCTTTCAGAATTGTACCACTTTGTCCAAAAAAATCGGCATGTGAGATATCGTTGGAAAGGACAATTAAGAACGGATTTTATGAATAGTTACTTCGCAAACATTCTTCGATCTTTTCAAATCCCTTTCCGCAATAACTCAAAAAAAATCGTTAAACATCATCTATTTACAATAAATTTATTTTTAACTTGAAGATCATCAATCATCTGAAATGTATTACATAAAACTATAAGTGAACACTTAGATTTGCAACTGCCGAATAATAATGGTGAAGGCCAGAAAGACAATGGATATCGGATTTTTTTAAGTAATGCAAGTTCTTGAAATTTCAATTGTAACAAGAATTGAATACTTTATTTTGATACGGTGTCTGCAGCTAATTATGAGTACTTTATGGTTAATAATGAAATACAAGTAGGAATAAAAATGTGATAAACACATTCATTAATATTAGTTGCGCCCATGTGCAGTATTTGTAATATAATTGTAGCAAATAAAGTTGTCTATAATTCAATACACACAAAATGTTATATTTAATGCACCTTCTTCAGGTAGAAAAGGTATAAATGTAATATCATTAGTAATCAGTTTTTCTTTATAATATAAAATTGCGCAATAACCCAAAATCATGTCAGTGTCCGGTAGGTGGATGGTTAGCGTTGTAATTTATCATAGCGCTTCTTTTCATATCAGCGAGAGTAGCACGGCCAGCAAACCTCCATCATTTGTCTTCTCACCTGTCAGCTCTACCAACGCTTTGTATCGGTTATATTTTTGGTGGTTTTGGAAAGTAATGCTTATGATTTATTATAATTTTTAACCCTTTATAGTTATTTCGTTAAATGAAAATGGCTCCTTTTATAAAACATAACGTAAATTTTAAATTTATAGTAGCACGATTTTTTATAAATCTGTCAAAATTAAGTTAATACAGTTAGAGATTTGCTTTTGTATATGGAAAAGTATTAATTCATTTTTATACTTGCATAACAATACTACATTACCAACTTTGAAAATAATTGTGAATGCAGTTATCAATATTAACGTATGTTTGTTTAAACTTATAACTGTCAAACATGATTAATAGACTTATAATTAACAATTATTATAAGTTTTTGTTATGAAAGAATAAGTTCAAAGGTAATTATGTAATTAAAAATTATTATTAAATTTTTAAATACATAAGTAAAAAGTTCACCTCGAGCAGGATTTGAACCTACGACCTGTACTTTGCTAGAGTACCGCGCTAACCAAATGCGCCATCAAGGTTCAAGCCCCAATCGATGTAAATTTTGTCTTTATGTATGTAGAACTGATGTAAATTCTAAATATAATGAGATTACAGTGAAATGACTTATATTAGAGGAATGTGAGCCTGCAATATCGCAAGGATTCACATATACCAAAGCAACTTATAATAATTTAATATTAGCGCGGTACTCTAGCAAACTTTTTATTTATGTATTTAATAAAATTAATAATAATTTTTAATTACATATTTACCTTTGAACTTATTCGTTCATAACAAAAACTTATAATAATTTAATATTAGTCAAGTTGCTTTGGTATGTTGCGATATTGCAGGCTCACATTCCTTTAATATAAGTAATTTGACTGTAATCTCATTATATTTGGAATTTACATTAGTTCTACATACATAAAGACAAAATCTACATCGATTGGGGCTTGAACCTTGATGGCGCAATTGGTTAGCGCGGTACTCTAGCAATGTACTGGTCGTAGATTCAAATCCTACTCGAGGTGAACTTTTTATTTATGTATTTAATAAAAATAATAATAATTTTTAATTACAATTAACAAAATTGAGAACTTAAATTAAATGAAGTGGTCCGTGGTTTTCAACAAGACGCAATTTTCTACGAACATCTCCCATAAGGGCTTGCGCGGTTGTAATAGGGGATAGTCGCCTAAATCGTACCACTTTGCAGAAAAGTTTCAAAATTTACGACATTTTTCAGACTGTGTGGTCGTTATTAATGCAGATATTTAGTTTGTACATTTTTACATTTTACGTATTTTTTTCAGATTCTAATTGATACGATTGCAAAAAAAAGTCAATTTCTAAAAAGGCTTGAAATGGTACGATTCAGGAAACCGGTTGCGAAGTCGTACCACTAGGTTTCTTAAATCGTACCTATTTACATTTAACCATATTTTTTGAGTGGTTTGGAAAAATAATTCTAAGGGTACTGTATGAAACAAATTTATTTGTGATATTTATATAAAAATATTCAGAATACTAGATAAACAAATGAAAGATTCCTATTATCCCATACCAAAATAAAATAGTTAGCTTAACAAGGCTTAAACAAAAAATCTGAAACGGTTTATACACATTTATCACTAATGTAGCAGGTCCTATCGTTTTGAATATTAACACAAAGTTCATGTGCCCAAAGCTGACAGATATCAACTTAATCATATTTTCTATTCTTAACTCTCCACACAGGAAACATAACCATTCTTCTTCATTCATTTCTATTACTGGAGAATGATCTCGTTTCTTGTTCTTCATGTTCATCTCTTCTGTTTGCCCCATATTTCTTTTGCCTTGGCGTCTCCGGTTCTCGTCAACCCCGGATTCCTTTTTTTTTCCAACTCTTCTTTATAAGGCGTTGTAGTTAACACTTTTGCAGCTTGGGGTTGCTTTCCAGCTCTAGAATTGTTGTTGCCGCTAAGATCAGGAAGTGGCAAAATGTCATTAAGAAGCGGTCGAGGATGTGACCTTTGCATTTTGTTGCCGTATATAAGCAACCAGAGGAATGTCGTCCTCATCTTCCGAACCATTATTTTCATCTCCTTTTTCGAGTAGTACTGTCAGTTAATTTTGCAGGTCAGTTTGTCCCACGAAATCAGCATCTGTGTAAACATTTCTGTCAACGGGCCAAATGCCACATCTGCGAAATCCATTTGTAGCATTTTCTATACGTGCAGCTCTACCGTAAGGTTCCCCAATGAAGCGTGCTACTTCAAATCGCGTAACCGCTCTTCCAGAGTGTTCCCTCAACCTTTTTTCAACCGCCTGATCAGAATAAAAAGTTCTATGGCTGCTAAATTTCTTGAATGGGTTGTGTGGCCATCTAGAATTAAAAGCACTTTATTTTCCGTCGTTGGTTTGACTGCAGCAATAAATTGTCAGCGTTTATGTATCCAGTATCTGATATCTCAACAACAGAACCAGGAGGAGCCCCTTCGGATAGATTCGGGGTCATTCTCTTCCTTTTGAAAATTAGCATCGGTACCACATATTGACCTGACGCGCTTGTACAACATACGAACGTTGTGTTAACTCCTCGTTCGCCGCTAGCCACCACAATGCCAACTTGAGATTTTCCTTTCTTTGCTAACACTTTCTGATATCTTTTTGTACAGTTAAAAACCCTGTTTCGTCAACGTTGAATATCTTGATAGCCGTCAAATAATTTTGATCTACTACTTTCTCCAAAATGTCAAAAACGGTATCGACATTGGCTCTATTAAAGCTTCTGCATCGTACGTTTGAAGTTGACTCTGGTTGTCTGAGTGCGAGTTGAGGATGGTGTCGTCGGATAAATCCGTAGAACCATTTTTACCAGCCATTTTCTTATTGGTATTAAAGTAATGCTTTGGTCCTTTACGTTCGGCAAACTCGAAGGCAGCTTTTCGTACCTCTGTAATAGTTATACCAAAGAAAATTGATTCCAATTTCAGAATATGTTTTTCTAATTCTGTCTCCATTTCGTCACTTCACAAGATCGCCCAATTAATTTTTTTTTCTTCATTGTCATGAACATGGAAAGATTTTAGATGTCTCCTGAAAGTTGGTTTTGGAATTCGATACTGGCGACAAACCTTATTATAACCTATTTTGCCGCCTCGAAAGGCTTTAGTGCTGTTTGCATGTCTGCTTCACTCCACTGACCATATTTTCGTTTTTCATTTCCAGTATTCATTTTCTGTAAAAGAACAATTAATAGTTTACACATTAAAGAGCATTGAGTTTCCTGAATCGTACCGGTATGAATTAAGCAACAATATAGAGGTACGACTTAGGCAACTTCATTCATAATAATAAAATAAACGATTTAACGGGATTTTTAGAAGTGAGGTTATGTTTAACCATGAGGAATCTACGGTAGAATCTCTAATTTCAGAAACAAATACACAGTTTCAATTACATTCTCTCAAACCGTACAAAATTACTTACCATAGGTCAACGAAATATTACGGCACAGTTATAGAAAATCTTTGGTATGTATTATTTCTCCAAGCACACGTACGACTTGAAAACGACTTTAAGTATTACTGGCTGTCTAGTTAAGCTTACTAAATATACTGCCAGGTATCTCGCCAATACAATGGTGAGCCAGATATTGAAGAGGTACCATTAAGGAACCGGTACGATATAGGCCCTATCTACCTCTCGAATTTTTCTGTAAATCGTCCGCTTTAACTGTCCTTCATTTTCGACTTTCCATCCTCCACCGTACACTTTTCTACTCAAAAGTGCTCGAAATTCTTCTATTGGGCGGGCCTGAGGTAGATTAGGGGGATTGTCATTGAGTCCATCGAATGTGAATAATGCATTAAGTCAAAACGGGCAAGAATCGAATGAATCTTATATTACACCTGAACTATCTATTATTATTGATTCCGACGATGATCAATGCCTAACCCCTGATATGAGAACCCTTCCAAACAGATCGACACTACGACCACTAAAACGATTTGATGACTACATCATGTCTGCTGTTGTAAGTAATTTTGATGAACCCAAAAGTTAAAAATAAGCTATGAATAGTCCTCAAAAGGATGAATGGTTAAAAGCTATGGAAATTAGGTAAAATCTCTAAACATTTTATCGTCCTCAGCATGGTGTTCATTAATGGAATCATTCAGTTTGACCAGACAATTGTGAATATAGCGCTGACTATCCAGTGCTTCGCCTCCTACGCGCCCCACATAAGGTCTCGATATCCGTCTTGTAGAAATCGCGCACCAGACTAAAATTTCATCAGAAAATGTCGCCTCTTCTTTCTGTGCGCAGTTTTCTATGTTATCAGTATAGAAACCATAGTTACTCTTAATTACTTAGAGTGAAATATTTTTCATCATCAATAACAATGCCTTTTATTGTTGGCAAAATGTGTCAGCCTTAATGCCCGGCAACATGGTGGTATGCGTGCCTATTGATTTGGTGTATATTTTGGACATTTTCTTCTCTTTCGGTATTCTTGACCATTCCTTATCAATTCCCTCCAAACTGCATCCTTAGAAGTCCTATACTACCTTGCTATTTTCCAGACCGACATTCCGACTCTATTTGTTGCTCTTCTTACCAACCTGTCTGCTCTGGCTTGGGTAAAAGGTCTGGGTCGTCCACTTTTTGAGAGATTTATACATGGTATACCTTGCTCACAATCCGCTACGATAAATAGTCCTGTAGGAAATATTTTGATTTTCGAATATGCGAACTATTTCACGCTTAGGCATTTGCCCAATTAGACTATAAATACTTTTACGAAGATCTAATTTGTAGGCCATTTTAGTACAACTGCTTTCTAAAGCTGAACGGTCAAGGTGAAGACAAACTTTCAGAGAATTTTTGTTTCAAACACCAACCTAATGTTTTATCATTCTCGCGTATTTTACATCCATTAGATTTTTTGCGAAAACTTTTGAGACATACGTTATTACTAAAGAATTACTACATACCTATTTGAATTTTCCCCGAAGTACACCAAGTGACAAACAAATAATTTTTAAAGTACTTTTTAAATAATGTTGTGTTACAATATATTCCAGATGTTCTAGAAATTGAAGTATAAATAACGATTTTGAGAATGGGAGGTTCCAAATGATGACCAACATGTTAAAATCATAAAATTTAGTTCTTGTCTATTGGCCGAGTATTCACGTCCGTTTTTCTAACGATATTTGTGTATAAAGAACCCCAGTCGAACGGTGATGATCATAGCTTAACTATTGAAACGCGTTCGGTGTTTATTAATTTTTGTGTGGTACGTGGGTGCATTTTGTGTGTTACAGGTCCTGCCACAGTATAATGTAAATAACAATTTTGGGCAATACAAAAATAATGACCAACGTCTTAGAACCGTGTAGTTTAATCTTCATTATCCTAGCCATACTATTGCCATAACGAAATCGGTGTATAAATAAGGATTTTGGACTATCTATAAACATCTAGGCAATACCTTTTACCATTATTTAAACGAAATAGACGTTACAAATGAAAATTTTGAATATCAATAGTCAGAGATGATAGCTTAAAATCACAGAAAGGGCACAGGTACCCATAATAGCATATTTTTTAATATTACCACTGAACGAGACATTATTTCTCCTTTCCGGTCGCTTGCACAGAGTCAAGTTTTACGCACCGTGTAGAACTGATGGTTTTGTTCTGAATTAAAAAATATACAAAAGCAAGCATTATCTTGAGAAGGAAACTGGAAACTCATTTTTTTCACTTCTAAAAAATTATTTACATCGTGGTCATTAGTCGGTCGTGAATAATATCTGCAATAACAGTTATATTTCGTTTTAATTATTAAATGCCTTCGTACAAATTTTTTGTTTCCAACTTTTAGTATATTCGTTTCACAATCTTAAATTACTTTTGTATCGAATGTTTTGAAAGTGGCAAATTATTTCTCTAATGAATGAAAGAAGAAAGTTTTGTATTTTCCTAGTTTTATAAACTGCATCACCCACTTTGAGATTTCTGAACTTTTAATTTATTGATGGATCTTATTTTATTTCTATGGACACTCTTGCATTACTACGTTTTGACGTACATCTTTTTCATTCCCTTTGACTGGGCATTCCATGCCTTTTTATCTAAAAACATCACTAAATTCTGCTCCGTACTATTAGTAGGAAAATTACTATACTCCTGTTAACTATAATTGGTAAAACACTTTTAAAAATTAATATCTTTAGATACATTTCATCCATTACGATAAATGTTTTCTGCAGTCCCTTCTTTTTTTTAATTAATTTATTTATTTAATACTACAGCTGAGGTTTTCTGCCTAGTAGCCAGTACATTTTTTGGATCTGGTTAAGCCCCAACTGTATTCATTTCGTGAAAATATGCTTCCTCCACGTCAAACGTCTATCAAGTTGGAGGCCTAAATATTTTACGCCATCATCTTGTGGTACGGGCGAACCGTTTAGCAGAACCGGTGGACAGGTTCCCCTTCTGAAAGTAAAGGTCACTTGTACTGACTTTCCTTCATTTATTTGTATCCTTCATTTGTTAAACCATAGTTCTAAGCTTTGTAGGTGTTTTTGTGGATAGTGGTTTGCCACTTGTGGTTCCAAATGAGATTAAAGTACTGCAGTGTCATCTGTAAATGTGGCTGCCATAGTGGATTCAGCTGTATAAAGCAAATACAGACGCGGCCTAGCACACTGCCCTGGGGTACACCTGTATGTATTGAGAATAAGGGTATGCCACAATCTTTATATCTGACGAGGAAGTGCCTGTCTGTAAGGTAAGATTTGAGATTTCGTAAAAATCCGGGGGTAGCACTTTTTTAATTATGAATAAGAGGCCCTGATTCCATACTTTATCAAAAGCGTTTGTCGTTGAAATCTTTTGTAATTCTAAAACTACACTGTGTACCTGTTCAATGGTGGCGTGATTTTTCCGAAATCCGAACTGATGATTAGGTATGAGATTATTTTCTGTGATGAAAGGTAGTAATTTCCTTAAGAGCAATTTTTCGATGGATTTCGACAAGAGTGGAAGCTGACTAATTGGCCTGTACGAAGTCAGATCTGTTGGTGGTTTACCAGATTTAGGTAATAGCATTATTTCAGCAACTTTCCATTGCTCTGGGAAATGCCTTAATTTCAGTATCGCATTGAGTAGGTAAGTGATGAATATAAACGCTTTACTAGGTAGTTCCCTCAAGACTGTTGCTGTAATAACGTCATACCTGGGTTATTTCCTGGGATTTAGTTCACATATGAGCATAGTCCGGACTTATGTAATTTTGAACTACGTAAGTAACGGTGTGGCTTTCAATACAGCTTACTGGATGGTTTGATTAAATTGTTCTACTGCAGTAAATAAATCTTATTTAGTTTTTAAAGGTACTTCAACTGCTAGCGTGTCGTCAACTATTTGTCTGAAAAGATACCAATCCAGGTGGAATTGAGTTGAAAATTACACGAGTTCCCATAGTTAGTATAATTGGTGAGTGCTCACCCGTAAGGTTGAAGCAAGATGCAGCATTGAAGTGATTTGGATTTATTCCTTTAACGATGTAAAAGTCGAATAAGTCGCGAATATTTGCGGGGTTCGTTGACGAATGAGTAGGTTCACCCATGGAGATATAATGCAGTCCATTGTTAGTGAGTGTTTTAAGTAATTCTCTCCCTTTAGTTGTAGTTGTCCGTGATACGGAATCGGTGTGTTTCGCATTGTAATCTCCACCAGGAATGAACCTGTTACCTAGGGTTTGGTACTTGTAAGTGTGCTGGGTTGTACTTAGGTAACTCATGATGTTTAATAGTTTCTGATAATAATAGCAGTTCCAGCATGGGCTGTCTCATCTGGGTGTTGTGTGGCATATATTGTATAATTTGTAATTTTTGCATACGTACGATCCGTGTAGTGGGATTCTGCGATTAACATAACATCTGTGTAATGGTTTGATATGAATGAGATAATCTCGTCTCTATGATATACTAAGCCATTGGAGTTCCAGATAGCTATTTTAAGGTGTAGGTAAATCACTCATTTTTGAAACGACTGTGATTAAAAGAGTTAACATGTTACTCATTTGTTTCATAAGAGTTTTTAGCATTTGTTTAAGGTCTTAAAGTTTTCTTGTTTCATTTGGTGGTCGTGGTGCTGCATTATATCGGGGTTGTTGATGGTTAGTGCCACTTACTTGGGCGTAGCTGATATTTGGTTGGACTAACTGTGTAGGAAACCGATGATGTGGAGTAGGTTGTCTGTTCCTCAATGGTGGACACATTTTTGTTGCTGTTCCTTGTAAACTAAACATCCTTTGTAATTTGCTGGATGATTGTCGCTACAATTCACACCTTTGGCGTCTTTACGTTGACATTGGACAATGAGGTGAATTCCGACACACTTAACGCACGTGGGCTCCTATTGCATAAGTTTTTAGTATGTCCGTGTTTTTGACATTTAGCGCATTGAGGGATCTCGCGATTTGCGTTAGGTGGTTCAAATTTGGCAATAGAATGGCTTAGTTTACTACGCGCACGCGCACGCGCACGCGCACGCGCACGCGCACGCGCATCTTTGCTATTTGTGGATGTTTTTACCTCCACAAAGAAGAGCGGTAAGGCTATTTTTGTTCCTCGCTGTCTTATGTTGGTAATGCTGGTAACCTCATGACCAAGTGATTTTATCTCCTTTCTTAACTCTTCTAAACTATAGTCTGTCCAGAAACGAAGCGAAGGAATAAATTAAAATAGTTCATTTATCTTACATATAAGGGGTGCACTATTTTGCATTAAGTACTTAATAGATTTCTTAAACTAGTTTTAGAATATACCGCTTCCATACTATAGTACTACTACTAGTAGTGGGTAGTAGTGGTAGATAGTGCTATAGTCGACCGCTGCTGATGATAGCGTAGCTATCGAAACGCGTTTGGTGTTTTTTAATTTTGTGTGGCACGTGGATGTATTTTGTTTGTTTCATGCTACAGCGTTACAACGTAGGTTATTTATTAATAGCTGCTAATCCTTCAACAATGGGACGTACCTGTTGTTGAGTTCTAAAGTAAAGATCATAGGCGTGTACAGTTGCAATGTTTTTTTTTGAAAACTTAACTATAAAAAGTGATTTTAAAGATATCTTTGTGATATATCATTTAATTATAAAACACTCGTTTGTTAGAAATCATTTTATAGAGTATTTAAATTTAAGGTAAGGCAACAATTATTATATAATATACTCGTACATATCATAAAACAACCCAACGCCACTGGAATCTGCCAAACATGTTGATTTATTCCTTCGCTTCGTTTCTGGACAGAATATACCAGCAGGATGAATATTCCTAAGGAGTTCTCTGAAATTCCGTTTCTTTTTTGGTTGATACGTGTGAAATTCGGTAGCTAGCGCCTTAATTATAGTAGTGTATTTCTTAGACGTATTTGGTAGGATTTTAACTTCGTCCTTATTTAATATTTTTTTGTGAGTGTACTATATTCCGCAATTGATTCCAGTAATTTCGCAAGCGGTTCGGTTACTTTAACACCTGATAGGAATACTGGGGGGGGTTTAGGGTTTTTTGTTGCAGGGTTTACATCGTGTTCTGGGCTTGAATTTACTTGATTATCTGCAATGTGCTGGAATGGATTTGTGGGATTCAGCCAGTGTTCTGATTGTTTTGCTGATGCGACTGCCTCCGTGTGGCGTCGCTGAATTCATTACTTCTGCGTTTTCTGTTTTCAACTGATTGCCATTCATTTTCTTGTGGTGATCGGTAGTTTGTTGGTGGTTGCTGAAATACAGGTGAAAAGTGGCGAGCCGTGCTTGTCGATTGAGAATGCAGTATGTCATTTGTTGTAAATTATTCACTGACCTATATTTAGAATTTGGAATAAATTGCATTTGTTGGTTTTAATCTATCTGCAAGAGTATGAATTGTTGGGTATTTTGTGCAGGTAAAATTTGATTGTTACAAAAAGTCATTATGTTGTTTGCGTTGCTTACCGAGGCGGTAGCACTTGACCCGAAGGTCACGCGATATGTTTAATCACTGTCTAGTTGCACTTGTGAATTGTTGTACAACTATACACGTCGAAAGTGAACATATGTAAGCAATTCATATCATTTTATTCTTGTATAACCTGATTAAGTCAGAATAAGACAACCGGTATTAATTTTATTACTTCAATAATTTCTCTCAGACCATCGCGCGGATATAGTTAAGCCACAGCCTATTGACCGCTGATGCTGCAGTAAAGTCGATATGCTTCGCTATACTTTTCTTTTATCTACGACAACCATTTAACTCTGGAGTGGTCGCGCGGATTACATACGTAATCCACTCATACAGAATCGAAAAAATCATGAAAACTATTGGCGGAAAATACTTATGCGTCCGTGTACTATAAGCTGTATGTTTAGCGAACGGGCTCAGTGCTGTCCAAGCGCCGGTGGTGTGTGGTTGTGTTGCAGAGGGTACACACAGTTCATGGACTACAATTGTATGTCGACCAAATACGTAAGTATTGTTGTGGTACCATTTCTGTTAATTTATTATTATTTTTCGATTTTAGGTGAATGATATAATTAACTCTTTCTTATGTTAGAATATCTGAACATTTTAAATTTTTGTATTTTTAAAAACAATGGATAGTCGTAAAGTTGCTCAACTTTTGGAGTGGTTGGATGAAGTTGACCAAAATGCAGTTGACGGTCGGTCAAGTTCCAACAGCGAAGAAGATTACCTTGAAGAGCAGGATCACCGGTCAGAATCGGAACAGGATGAAGAGCTTCCAGGTGAAGCATCAGGAAATACTTTAGAATTTGACGATGATAAGCCACCTCAGCGTAAGCGAAGTAGCGACTTTTATAGCGGTGTAGATAACACTCTCTGGTCAAAAAGTGGTACCTAGAACAGAGGTAGAACTCGTCACAATATTGTGTTTGTAGCTTCCGGTCCCAAAGGACAGAAATCTACTGCTGAAGAATGGATGATTTTTTTGGATGAAAATATAATTGATCTCCTTACCTAATATAAAAATTGATTATATCAGGGCTAAATACGGAAGACAAAGAGATGCGAAATCGACAGACGCAATTGGAATAGAAGGTTATATAGGAGTTTTGTTGATGACTGGGGTAATGAAAGTCAGTAGATTGAGTATTGCACTAATATTCGAGCATGTAAAGCACACAGAAATCGATGCAGTATATTTGACTATATCTGAACAAAGGTTCACACTTTTGAAGAGGTCTATGCGCTTTGATGACATTGGAGACCGACATATTCGTGCGAATATTGATAAACTGGTCTAATAAGAGAGTTTTTCGATCTGTTTGTCGAGAACTTTGGTCTACATATGTAATCCATGCGGGCATTTAAGTACTTTTTTAGATCGCGACCACTGCAGGGTTAAGTTAAGTGTGTTAAAATTTCCTTATTTAAAAATATACCACTCAATAGCCGAACAGGACTACTTATAAAAACGCAATATTCAGTTTTCGTCGTGAAACATTTCATGTTACAAAGATATTTAATATCCTAGAATATTGTAAACATATTTTATTGCTTTAATTATAATTCACGTTACAGAATAATCAGAAAAATTGTAAAAAGAGATAAATTTATTATTGTTAACGGAATAAACAACATAATTTATTTTGTCTTGTGTTGGTATGCTAACAACGCGCCCACCTCGTGGGCACTCTGCGAATGCAATTTCTTATTACTCGAGGGATTCTGTCCCATTGCTCAATTAGTGGTGTTTCTAGCATTTCCAACGTCTCCAGGTTCCTAACGTTTAAACTGTTTGCCAAGATGGCTCCATATGTGTTTAATGGGATTCAAGTCTGGTGAGATATCTACCCATTCCATTCCAATACGACGGTGTTGTAGTATGAAATCATTTACAATGTGAGCCCTGTGTGGCCGACCATTGTCATCTATCAGCACAAATCAATCGATCATTTCTTGGACATATGGTAGTACAACTTGTTTTAAAATATTGTACAAATAACGTTCCGCATTTACACCTTGATTGCGAAAACAAGGTCTGTTCTACCATTTAAACGTACGCCTCCCGAGACTGTGATAGAGCCTACATCAAAAGCAACTGTAGGAACGATAAATGTTTCATTATATTGCTGCCTAAGCTCTCGCCAAGCTCTAGTACGTCCAGTTTGCGAAACTTTGCAGGCCTCGTTGGTTTCAAATTATTTTCTTCTAATCTTCTACGAATAGTTTGAGTAGAAATATTCACTCCAGCTGCATTTTGAAAGAAGGGATTTATCACAGTATCATTACTGAACCCGTTTCGAGGAGCCCTTACGTTCAAAAACCTACCTTGATTTCGTGTTGTCTTTGTCCCCGGTCCTCTTCCGCGAAGATGATTTACACTACCAGTCTCCAAGTAAATTTGCCAAATTCTACCTATAATGATGTGATACACATAATCTTATGCCACCCGCGCTCTGAGATATACTCATCTCTAACCAAGGTACTGCTTTGGTCGTTTCCTCTCATCTCAAAGGAATAACTAATACCACTAGGAACAAGTTTAATAAATAGCTTGGTTACCATAATTAAAAAAATTCAATAATTCTAACAATTACACCAGCAATGATAGAGACCGTTTAATAATAACAACTTAACTTACGCAAAGTCTTTGTTTAATAACAACGTTTCTATGGTTACTTACAGTTAAATGTGTAAACTGTTCACGTTTTTGTTCAATTAAACAATTTTGAAGAAAATGCGATAAATTTTATGTGATCCAGTTCGACTGTTGAACAGTGCAATTAAGAGATACACTATAAAAAGCTCAAGTTGTACAATCCTGAAGTACCTCACAACTAGATTGAATTTCGTAAATGTTTTGAGTTTGATGTTACTGCGTTAGATTCAAGATTTCAGTGTACTTTGCTTACGTTTAGGGTATACTCGTACTTAAATTAACTGTATTCACTGTAAAGTAAGAGTGATCACTATCTTATCAAGACGACAGCGTTTGTGGTGAGTTGTGTAGCCTATCCCAGTAATTGAAATCAGGTATCTTAGTGGCATTCATTTACGTGCGTGAGCGTGTGGGTGTGCGTGTGCGTGACCGTGTGCGTGTGCGTGACCGTGTGCGTGTGCGTGTGCGTGTGCGCGTGCGTATGAGTGTGCGTGTGTGTGTGCGTGTGCGCGTGCGCGTTTACTGTATTCCTTCCTTGTCCAGCCAGCAAGTACTGCTTAGATCGGGGTAAACAGATGCTTTAGTGGCTGAAAAAGGAAAAGGCCACGTATTTCATTCCCTCTCCAAGGGGGAGGGCGGGCTGCTCGAGCTTTCCAAGCTCCTTCAGCCACAATCATGGATTCCCAGCGTACATACATACGTTACGTATATATGCATGGTGGGATTAAGTATGGGTGTGTTCAGAATAAGATCGGAAGGAACGGAGTTAGGGTTCTGAGGGGGAAAATACTACCCCAGCATTCGCCTAAGCAGCCGCACATGGTGTGCATATACACAGTGACCATGCCACTACATGTGTATGAGGAAAACCCCTAAAAAAATCTCATACAAGGTAGACGGTAACGTGAATCGAACCCATTACCTCCCGAATGCTAAGCAGGTCGTGGGGTAAAAGTACTGCTTAGATCGGGGTAAACAGATGCTTTAGTGACTGACAGAAGATGCACAACCCACGATAGATCTGACAGCATTACTATTCATAGAATAGTAATAGAGCTTGCAAACTTAAGATCAGAGCCGTTAAACTATGAGTTTTGTTAACATTAAATTTAACTATATCATTACTTCTCTACCAAAGGATACTCTGTTATTGAACTTCCCGTTCAGCTTTAATTCCTCGGTTTGAGATAGTTAGTATTATAAGTAAACTACAATAAAGAGTGCTGTCGTCAGTAAAGCAATGGAAGGGGTGTTGATGAAATGTGTATATAAAAGAAAAATTTAGGGGCTATTACTGATGCCTGTGGTGTGACCGTGTAAATTCCAATTGCGTCTTGTATCAAGACAACTGGAAACCCAATTGATGAACGTATCAGTTAACCCAAACTTGGTAAAATGCTTTTGAAATACGTGGGCCGTCCAGAAAGTAAACAACGTTTATGAATTAGGCGCGACGATGATCCCATACCACCGTGACTAAGTGTGAGCCAGTGAGCTCAGTCCTTCGCCTCAGTTTGAGCTGAGCGTCATTACTGTGTCTTACTGTGTCATTACGCGCATTGTTCTGTGACGATTCAAAATGGTGACGTCCATAGAAAATCCCGTCAAATGTAAAGTGCGAAGTGTTATTGAACATTTTCAAGGCATTTTTACCATAATTTTGATTTAATTGCCTGCATTTCAATAGAGCGAACATTTTATGCATTCAGAAAAAGAATAACAATAACTAAACATTATGCACCTTGTATTTATAGGCCCCACCATTTATTACAGAACTGAGACGCGCGACCGCACAGGAACGAGACTCGGCTCACACGGGGGCGAGGGACAGAGGTAACTGGCTCACACTCGGTCACAGTGATGAAGGACGTGTCAACAACTCGACTTCCTCTTTACTGTACCACTTTACCCCTTGTCGATTATGCCTTCAGCTAGTCCGAATAATCTATGAAAGTCTAGCATCGTTAACATCAGAATATCTCTCTTATTTTTCCATTTTTGGACAACACAACTGGAGTTACTTTGTTGACCATATTGTTCCTTTTGCTAAATTTTTTTGAATCACGGCAGGTTGATTATATTTCCTATTGGACCTCAATGTTCTAACTAGATACGTTTTCCTTTGCATAAGTTTATGAGCTGATTCCATACTTGTGAGATGTCTGAGTAGGTAGGGTGCGCAAATAGCCATGAGAATGTGTTGGGAGTGAGTGAACTTCTTATTTTTCACACCTTACAGTGTAGTATTCTTAGGAATGTGCACCCTGGGAAAGTTTTGTGCAAACATGACGTACTTTTTCGTAACCATGGGCGGGTGGGACCTTGAAATTTTGGCAACCTTGGAAATGTGGGACCTTGAAATTGTGGTGTGTTCCAAAAGCCTTCAATCTTACCTACTTTCTTTGTTTTGGTACTCAACCATAATTTCTCCGTTTATACCAGCATAGTTTACAGTAAACGAAAATTTTTTATTTTGTCAGTTTTCCCTGCACTTCAGATGATGTTTTTACAAAATTCTTTTATGCCATGATTATTATCATCATCTTCGTCGTTTTCACTTCCAATATGTAACGAGTCTATAATTTGCTGTAACACCTTTGAAGTGCTATGTTCAGGGGTATCAAAAGATGAATTTGATGTATTTTGTTAACTAAGTCACATTTTTTGGGAAGGTTTTTGTTTTTGCTTCCGTTAGACTGAAATGGAAGTAACAATAATTTTCCAAATTCTAAAGAGAATGCCTCGTTACCTTAGTTCTACGCATAGGAGTTTAACGGTTGCCTGACGAACTAAACAGAGATTTTAAATCATAATATGAACCACTTGTAATAATTTATTTCCTGTTCCTGTTCGCATTCATAAAACATTTTGGGTTATAACAAAACACCGCCAATGTCGAACGCAGAAACATGATAAATACGCAATTCCAAACGCAAGTCTCGGCAGGAATAGTAGTGAAAGATATAAGTTACATTTATTCCATTTGAACTACGTTTGTGACCGGATGTATCATTTCAGATACACGTGCTTTTTTCGTATTTGAAAGTGTAAATAATTCTTACTTAGTATATATTTATTAAAAACTGTACGTAACAAAAATATTCCTTTAATTTCTGTAGGTGGTCCACAAAACATATTATTTTTAAATACGTGGCGCTTAACGTGTTAAAATCTCTGTTAAAGGTGAGTTTATATCAACTTGTTCGTTCATTAAAGGTACTTTATGTTTATGTTTATAAATTTCGAATGCTTCCAAACTATTTAATTTGTGTTTTTAATAGGAAAATGAAACAATTAATACTGTTTTTTGAAGTCATAAGGTGATTTTACAGCTAATGCTGTATGGTATAACTTGATTTGTGTGTGTGTTTATATTTGTAACAACCAATATGTTCTTTGTGTTTGTCCAATATAAACAAGATTACTTAATTTGCAGTCCTTTTTCTGATATATTTCCAATACATGAAATTGATATGTATTCATTTTCTGTTGGTGTTATATTAATTGGGTAAATGGTTTTGATAGATAATTTGTATTCTTCATTTTTAACTAAAGTGTCGATTATACTTGAAATGTAACCATTTGCTTGTACAATTTGTTTTATAACTGAGATTTTTTGATTGAAAATCGCTTGGTTTAATGGTAGTTACAGATATACTAATGATTTGTATGCAGCTAACTTGTGTTTTACAGTGACATGAATCGTTTGACGCATCATCGTATTACCAGCGTATTAACAAACGTCCCGGCGACAAGGCACTACCTAACGTTATACGAACGCACGCATTTCTCTGTAAACGCAATACGCATTTAAACAACATACTTCCAAGTAGAAGACAAATTCTACCAACAAGAGTTTGGGAAGGCGGTGGGCTCCCCGCTATCGCCCATAGTGAGCAACTTATACATGGAGGTCTTCGAAGACCAAGCGATATCCGAATTCAGGGAAAAACCAAAGATGTGGATTAGACACTTAGACGACACCTTCGTAGTTTGACAACATGGCAAACACAAGTTAGATCACCCAAAAGTGGCGCATAAAATTCACCATGGAATTCGAGTCGGAATAAAAACTGCCATTCTTGGATGTACTGGTACACAGGAATGACCACGACAAGTATAAACAGGACCCCCACCCCCACGCACGAGCACTAGGTACTTACACTACAACTCCAATCACCACAAAAGTGTGTCGTTAGGCGATGCAAGATGCTTGTACGATAGAGCTAAAACAATATGCTCGAAACAAGAGGACCTGAAGAAAGAAAAAGAAAATATCTCTTATAACACTTAAAGAAAATGGCTACCCCGATCCACACCTAATCTAAACAGTGAAAGGGTGACCGAGAAAGAAGAACCTAATTACAAAGCGGTAATACCAATTATACCAGGTACCTTGGACAAGCTGCGAATCACATGCAACAAATACAGAATAAGCAGTACCTACTAATCTACAAAAACGCTCCAGAAAATATTAACCAAAACCAAACGACTCAATGAAAACCATAATGACAGCCTACCATGCCAATGCGGCAGACCCAACATAGGGAAATCGGTATACCACTGAAAGTCAGAACAAAAATAATATCCGTAAAGGCGAAATAGAAAGACCAAGAATCGCCGAACATGTCTGTAATGAAGATCACCGAATCCAATGAGACAGTATACAGATAGTGTCAAAGGACGAGAATCAAACTCGCCGAAAACTCAAAGAAACCACTTACATCGCACTAGCAGAATATCCAATGTCAAGCTAGTGTGCAAATGAAATCTATTTGGACCCTAATAATACGCGAAGAGCTTAGGCGGAATACACCTGCGCAGGAAACCACTGTGCAACCACGAGAAAGTGTTTTATATATATATATATATATATATATATATATATATATATATATATATATATATATATATATATATATAAATAGTTGGAGATTTTTAAATTTCCACTCTAATACATTATGGTTAATATTTTTGGTAATATTATAAACAGATGTTTAAAAATAGCAGATTCGGTAGTCCGACTTAAATATATATATTATTTCTGTTTTAATTACCCAAAAACCTTTGTCTTAAACATAATCAAACAAAAAGTTTAGGCACTTTATAATAAACAACATAGTATCCAAAATTCTAGTACCCTTCTCTATATTTACCTATTCCTTTTCATAACAATAAACGTTTAATGTACAAATCATTTAAAAGTTTTAATTTAATTCCAATATACGTAACTGAAAATAAAGGTTTAATATTATTATCTAAATTAAAACCATTAAAACACACAGTATTTATCGAATTCCATGTGGTTCCTGCATTTGGTTTACATTGAAACGTCTTCACGTCTCTTAAAAGGTAGGGTCGCACAACATAAATCTGATACACTACTTAACCCTTAGATGCCTGTTCGGGGTCCCGTTGGGACTCCAAGTGGTATTTTCATCTAATAACTTTTTTATCTGAACACATTGACAACAGGGCTTCTGGGTATGTGTCGGCAGATACGTATCGGGCAATATTTCAGTACGTTGCAGCACGTGAAGGTGATAGTGTCTAATAGTAGAAGTCAGAAAGTAAGTGGGATCCCGTTGAGACCTCGATTCGGCATTAAGCGATACCAAAAATTTGTGTTGATAAATAGGATTTTTTTATAGACGAAGCGTTGGGAGAGAACCATTCCACTAGCACAAAAAGAACATGAAGAACTAATCAACAATCTTGACTATTGGGATTCTGAAATGGAGTACGAAAGCGATGAAAAATCGGAAAATGAGATGGATAAAGATTTGATGACGGAAAATGTCTCGGAAATGGAGGATAACTTAGAAATACAAAGTGAAGACGAATCAGATGAAGAACCGACAGGACTCCAAGAAGATGTTGAGGAAGGTAGTAGTATAAAATATACTTCCAAATCAGGCTTGCAGTGGAATATTCACCCTTTTGGAACCACTAGAAGGCGTCAATGGAGTATTGTAAATGCACGTACAGGCGCTACAGATTACAGTAAAGATTGCAATACATTCTTAGATATTTTCAACCTGTTTTTGACAACGGAAATGAAAGTAATCGTCTGTCGTTATACCAATCAAAAAGCGACTAGGAGTTTAGATGAGTGGAATACCAAAAATCCAAACAACAAACATTGGACAGCTCTTGAGAAAGATGAACTTGACAGTTTTTAGGTGTACCTCTAAAAGCAGGTGCACCAAAGTGTAGAAAGGAATCTACTCCGGAAATGTGGTCTACTAATACCTCCATACGTCGATCATTTTTCAGGGCTGCTTTACCGCAGGATAGATTTGAGCAAATATCATTATTTCTTCGATTCGATGACAAATCAACCAGAGCTGAGCGAAAGGAAGAAGACAGCAGCATTAAGAGATATTTGGGTCAGGTTTGTTGATAATTGCAGAATGGAGTTTCAACCGTACGAAAATGTCACGATTGAGGAACAGTTAGTACGTTTTCGGAGAAAATGCCTATTTAGGAAATATATAAAATCAAAACCTGGACGGTATGGAATAAAAATTTGGGCAGCCAATGATGTCAAAACGTCATATTTATGCAATCTACAGGTGCATACTGGAATATCTCCCACAGGTATAACAGAGAAGAATCAAGGCTTTCGTGTCGTGTCGGATTTGGTAGAACCGCATCATGGCAATTGGCGAGGGATAACAACAGATAATTTTTTTTTCAAGTGTTCAATTGGCAAATTTATTGACGAAGAAACTCACACTACTTGGAACTGTTCGCAAGAACAATCCGGACACACCAACTCAGCTAAAAGTAACATCCAAGACAGTTGAGTCATCTATGTTTGCGTTTACTAAAGAGCTAACGATGGTCTCTTATATCCCGAAAAAGAATAGGATGGTACATCTAATATCAAGCCAACATAATGATGATAAAATTTGTGCAGACAACAAAAATAAGCCACTTATGGTTGTAGATTACAATTCAAGTAAGGGTGCCGTTCACAATGCCGATAAGCTCATTCGAGAGTATTCTTGCTCCAGAAGAACATCTTGATGGCTGTATAGGATATTTATGGTTATGTTAGATATTTGTGCCCTAAATGCTTTTATTTTATATGTTGAAAAAATCCTGATTGGCAAAAGAACAATAGCTCGCGACGACGATAGTTTCTCTTACAATTAGGAGATCATCTTGCTCAGGCCAATATGGAGAAAAGGTCTCACTATAAAAATCATAAGCAGCATGTAATATCGGCTCTACGAGATTGTAAAATAGTACTACAAAATCAACATGTTCCTCAGCCATCAACACCCGTCAGAAAACGAGCCAGATGCTATCAGTGCCCTCGAAAATTGGACAAAAAAGTTAACATAACGTGCGCACTATGTAGGAAGTTTGTATACGAAATTCACAGAAAAAAGTGCAAACAATTGTATACAGTGTGTCCGAGATTCAGCATGCATGTATTGCTATATTCGTTAATATTGAAGATAAAATGTCGGTTAAATGGGGAAGGTTTTAGAGAATTTTATGGCTATCATCATGGTAAAGTCAGATTTAAAGTAACTTTTTTTGATTTTGAAATAATTGAAGAAAACAAAAAGTTGTGCATTTTCTACTATCCCCTGTAGCTCTTTTATTTGAAGTCTGACAACATTTTGATTTGTACATTATTATGACACTTTTAAAAGACAATTTTAAAAAAAGTACCAAAATTTATCTACAGTCATTTGTTTTTGAAATACATACACTAACTATTGTTTTTCATATGGACGCCATCTTGGATTTTTACATTATCGAATAGTATTTTTTATCACCTTTTCAGCAATGTATCACATGATACGAGAATTTACTTCCAACTATCAAAAATTTAAAAAATATAAAATTGAAATAGTCGGCCTTGAGAAGGCATGGATTAATAAATGAAAAATTTATACAATTAGATTCATAATTATTGTAATTTCTAATAACTAAAATAAAAACAAAACCGATAATAGTAACTATCATAAAACATGCTCGATATGTCCCCCTCTACACTCCACACATTTTCTACATTTTCATATCATGTAATACATTGTAGAAGAGGTGTTAAAATCCACTATTCGATAATGTAAAAATCTAAATAGCATCCAAAAACAAAAGTTAGAAATGTATTAAATTTTGTAAGTAAAAACAGATAAATTAGCAAGGGTTTAAAATTTTGATAGTTGGAAGTAAATTCTCGTATCATGTGATACTTCGCTGAAAAGGTGATAAAAAATACTATTCGATAATATAAAAATCCAAGATGGCGTCCATATGAAAAACAATAGTTAGTGTATGTATTTCAAAAACAAATGACTGTAGATAAATTTTGGTACTTTTTGAAAAGTGTCATAATAATGTACAAATCAAAATGTTGTCAGAATTCAAATAAAAGAGCTACAGGGGGTAGCAGAAAATGCACAATTTTTGTTTTCTTCAATTATTTCAAAAACAAAAAAATTTACTTCAAATCTGACTTTACCATGATGATAGCCATAAAATTCTCTAAAACTTTCCCCATTTAACCGACATTCTATCTTCAATATTAACGAATATAGCAATAGGTACATGCATGCTGAATCTCGGACACACTGTATACCACTTATTCTTCACACTAAAATATAAACAAATATCCAGTTGATTGAATTTTTACCTTTATTTTTCATGGAGTAATATTTTATTATTATTTTTTTTAATTAAAAAGTTATTCATTGCAAACCGCCATTATTTGTCTTGTCAACCATTTTATACTTTGTGTTAAAATTTTAAAAAAATTGTAGAATTACATTAAAGTGTATTATTTTTCAGAAATGCATGAAAGGAGCACCGACATTTAAGGGTTAAACCAAATAGCACTGCATGTTCAAAGCATTCCAATGAAACGAGCCACATTTTTTAATATAATAATACCGACATATTACAAATAAAATCAAACTTTAAGAAACGTTTAATATTAGAAATGTTATTTACTAAAGTTAGCTTTAAAATTGTAAGTAACAGTAAAAAGCACACTGAAAATTTACCTGCATGTTATAACTACATTTTAGATAGTACTTAATTTATTAGTTACCTTGTTAACAATTTGTCAAGTTTGACATATATACATTGTTATCGTAATCACATCCACTGATGATGACTTCATCCGAAGTCGAAATATATGTAACATTTTTATATCTCAAGAATTGGATGTACGTCCTAATAATTAATTATCAAGTCTTATAAAAAACATCATAAGGAGTCAGACTAGTAAGTTTAAAGAACCAGGTTTGAATAGGGGAGTAGTTAAGTGCTTGAGAAAACTCAAATTAAATGAATTCGACTAAAGTGCGAAATCGCTCTTTTTTCAGAACTAGGCATGATGACAAAACGTCGCGTTACGAAAATAAAAACTGTAGATATAGGCCGATTAACTAATATAAGACCACAGCTACATAACACTTATAATACAGATTAATAGTTTATATTCTAACATCAAATTTACACTAGAGAGACATTAATTTTTTATATTTAAACATAATAATTAATACACCGGACAAGTTTGGGTTCTCCACATTCAGAAAACCTATGCATACGTATATTACATTCCATACAATTCAAATCACCATAAAACACATAAGTTAGCTGCATATAGATTATTAGTACATAGAGCAATGTGATTACCATTAAACCAAACAAATTTTAATAAAGAAATATCAATTATAAGACAAATTGCGCAAGCAAATGCTTACATTTTAAATATAATCGACATTTTAGTTAAACATCAAGAATACAAGTTATCGATAAAACAAATAGAAAAAGATTAAAAATTATAATGACTTCCTCTCAGAAGCTAAATTAAACAAAGAAAAATTGTTGCTTAAATAAAAACGTAAGTTTACACCACGGTCTAGCTCGGCAAGGTACATTACTTACCAATCTTACTGCAGATTGAGAGATCTCTTCTTTATCAGGTCGTAAGGGAGGCAGATATACCAATAGCTATACTCAGTTAAGCATATCGTTAGGGGCCACTCAATTTTTATAGGTTAAATAATTAAAACACAATAAAAATTGCGAAAATTGTACTTTAATACCACATGCAATCTTAATAAACAAAATAATATCTGCTGATTAATTTAAACATAGAAGGAACTAAAATAGTACTTAATTTTTCGCAAAGCTTTGCGATAGTAACCTAATTCTTAATTGACCTAAACATTACATAACATATAACATATTCTTACGTAGAAATACTTTTTAAATGAAAGATGATTGAAACTTTATAACTGCAATGTAATTACAAGGCTTAGTTTGGCCTACGTCAAGAAATACTGCGGATTTAAGGTTATTCACTCAAATGTTCTTGGAAAACATTAACCGAAGTCAGCTGTTTTCTTTTCATACAACTCTACTAAAACTTCCAAAAAAATATTAGACTAGCTTTATTTTAATGTTTGTAAATTAATTCATCTGATTTGTCCACTTAATGAAACATAATTTGCACTAAAAGGATATGTACTTCCTTGTTTTACACTTAAAATAAAGTTATTACATTATATTGAAATGAATTGCTACCGAGAGCTTCATTTCTTGACGATAAGGTTTGGTTAGGTCGTCAAAGTGAACGGATGTATTTTTCAGTGTGCTTCGACTTCTATCTGCGGTTAATGAAACATATGCGGGTAAAAATGACAATTTCTAACCGTTAGTGCACGATAAGGGTGAGTTTTTCAATATATTTGTAAGCCAGCAGTTTGAAAATTAACAAACTAATAATAACATTAATCTAACTTAGTAGAATGTAGTAAAAGTACGGTTCCATTCAGACCCATATCAGATACGTTCGTTAAGACGCGTTGTAGGAAACTTCGGAGACCAAAGAGTCAATAAGAATGATGAACGCCTGGTGAACATCTGTGTGGATAGAAACCTGTTTGTATCTAATACGTGGTTTAAACATAAAAATGTGCATATGTGTACATGGCAAAGAGGTGAATCTTAAAGTATGATTGGCTTGATAGCGTATGATGAACGACTTAGAAACTTGGTGAGTGAGTTGCAAAAGTGTTGTGTGGATCGGACTACTTTTTGGTTGTATCGAGAGTGGGTTTAGGGCAAAAGTGGGTCTGGAGAAAGAAAGCCAACGTAGTGCGAACGTCCAGAATTAGGGTAGACAATAACTAGTAGATAATGGTGCGAGAATGAAATAGGCAGATGCTGTGAGTAAAGAGTTGAATCTGAATGAAACAGTGTGGTACGAACAAATAAAAGACACTGACGTTGAAAGTGTATGGATAAGCTTGAAAAACCGTGTTGTCATTTGTGTCGTGCGGATATGTGAAAGAGCGACCGTAGGTTGACAAAAAAATGTGAATGGTGGAATGAATCGGTAAAGAAAGCACTATGTACGAAAACAGATGCGTACATGGCAATGATTGCTGCCAAAAATGTGACTGAAAAAACGATTTTATGAGGTGTACAGGCTAAGGCACAAAGAAGCGAAGGAGGCAGTGAGAATAAGTAAAGAAGAAGAGGAAGAAAAATGCATAACCATTTTGAGGGAAACAAAAAATATGAGCAATGGAATAGTACGGGAGGATTGTGAAGTGAAGAAATGCTGGCAAGAATATTTCGGAATGCCGTACAGTAGTGAGGAAAGTAAGACTGAAGGGTTAAGTAAGGAGAATGTAGAATAACGAAAGAGTGCTGACATTTGGAGATATGAATGGATGGGTGCGTGTACAGAGAGCGCACACTGAACGCGTTGTAGGAAAGTTCAGAGACCAAATAGTCAATGAGAATGGTGAACGCCTGGTGACCATCTGTTTGGAGAGAAACCTGTTTGTATCTAATACGTGATTTAAACCTAAAAATGCGCATAGGTATACATGGCAAAGAGGTGAATCTAAAGGTATGATTGACTTGATAGTGTGTGATGAACGACTTAGAAACCCGGTGAGAGATACGAAAGTATCTCTCCACTTTTTGGTTGAATCGAGGTTATGTTTAGGGCAAACAAAGGTAGTGCAAACGTCCAGAATTAGGATAGATACACCAGTGAACAATGGTGCGAGAATGAAATATGTAGATTCTGTGATTGAAGAGTTGAATGTGAATGAAGCAGTGTGGAACGAACAAAAAAAAGACAATTAAATTGAAAGTACATGAATAAGCTAGAAAAACAGTGTGCCGTGCAGATATGTGGTAGACAGAAAAAATGTGCTTAGTGGAAAGAATCGGTAAAAAAGACATTATGTAACAAAAAAGATGCGTACATGGCAATGATTGTTGTAAAAAAAATGAGAAAAAGCGATTGTATGAGGTGTACAGATTAAGAAACAAAGAAGCGAAGGAGGCAGTGTGAAAAAGAAATGGCTGTAGAAGGAGAGAAAATGAGGAATGGTTTTGCGTGAAACAAAAACTCTTCTGAAATTGAGACAAACATACAAAACACGGCACAAAACAGAAAACTGCAGGAGTGATGAATACGCGCAACAAAATAGTACGGAACGATTGTGAAATGAGGAAATGCTGGCAAGAATATTTCAGAAAGCTGTACAGTAGTTAGGAAAGTAAGACCAAAGGGTTAAGAAGAATTTGGAAGGAATGGTGAAAGAAACTGAGAAGAATATTGGGTTAAATGAGGGTGAAATGCTAACGTATGGAGGTGCAAAGATTGTGTGAATTATTCAATGTATGCCTTAAGAGTGGAAAAGTGCCGAGTGATTGGAAGAGCGCTATCATTGTACGACTGTGCAAGGGTAAGGGAAACAAGAGTGATTGCAAGAACTAAAGAGGAATCAGTGGTAAATCAGTTGGAAGAGTACCGATTTACGAAAACCTACACAAACAAGATTTGGTATGTGTAGGGTGGCTTCATACCAGGTAGAGGATGTGTTGTACAGATGGTTGCTCAATGCGTGATCGAAAAGTGTTTAAGTGTAAAAAAGAAGCAGTGCTGTGCGTTTGTAGATCTGGTGAAAGCATATGACAGAGTGAACAGGGAGAAGCTGCCGAAAATGTTAAATGAACATGACGTAAGTGAGGGTCCACTAAACGGAATAAGGGTAGTGTATAACACTAGCCCGGCATGTGTTAGGCTGAGGGGAGGTGTGAGTGAATACTTTAATATTGAGCAAGGAGCGCGACAAGGCTGTGTGATGTTACCGTGGTTGTTCGGTTGGTGACGTAAACGTACGAGCTTTGGTGTATGCACAGTCTTATTAAGTGACAGAGTGAATGAGCTACAAACTGCTCTGAGGAAGTTTGATATAGTCTGTGAAATCATAGACCTAAAGGTAAACGTGAACCAAGCTAAGATTGTGGTGTTCAATCGCGAAGGTGATAAGAAGAGTAGAGTATTTACCCTGCAAGATGAAATTGTGGAACAAGTGGACGCGTTGGTATATCTGGGATTAATGCTAATTGCAGATGGTACAACGCATGGCTAGATTGGACAAAGGGTCAATGCTGGAAGATAACTGATTGACAGTATGTGGACCATAATGAGAAACGGAAGCATGAGCCTAGCTGCGAAACGAGCAATCTATAGTTGCGTGTTTGTCCCATCAGTACTGTATGGAAGTGGTACCTGGGTATGTAAAAAAACACGAAATAGAAATAAACGCCGTGGGTGTTTTTTTTATGACTGTGGACCTGAACATGCTAAATTTGGCCTATCGTGCTAAAGCACTCAGGAATACTTAGGAGGATGGATAGAGGGATAATGAATTGCCAATACATGCCTATGGAGAGCTACCTTAAATTTTCTCATATCATAAGTGAGAGGAAAGCAGGAACTAGGCAGATCATTCCAGAGTTTAGAAGCCGTGAAGAAAAATGTGGATTGCGTCCGTTTGGTACGACAAGTGGAGATTTGTACTGCATAATGATGATGTGAATGAGCGAACCGAGTGTTTCTCGCAAAGATAGCCCTAGATGGTATCAAAGAATATAACTCAGCAGCACAATAGCCGTTGTAATAACGATAATACAAAGAAAGAACTGAAACCATCCTTCTATGTTTAAGGGACTGTATGTGAGAAGTTAAGGACGGGTCATTTATAAGCCTAATTGCTCTCTTTTGAATACGATCAACGATATCGAGAGCGTATTGGGGAGCACTTACCCAGAGGTGAGAATTATATTCCAGATGAGGCCGAATTTGAGCCTTATACAGCAGAAGGAGTTGTCGAGAGGTAAAGTACTGCTTAGATCTGTACAAAAAGCCTACTTTACAAGCAGCTGTTTTGGTAGCCGACAGAAGATGGTCAACCCTTGAGAGATTTGAAGATACAGTCATACCCAACAGAGTAATAGAGCCTTAAAACTTAAGAACTGAGGCATTCATACTTACAACTGGAAATGATCGATCTTTTTTGACGGACACAAGGCAACACTGAGTTTTGTTAGCATTAAATTTAACTAGATTATTGCTTCCCCATTCGAGAATACGTTGAATGTCTTTGTTGACTGAAATTGACATTTCAGCTTTAATTTTTTGATTTGACATCGAAGGTGGATTATCACTATGAGTAGACAAAGATGAACTACAGTGAAGAGTGATATCGTCAGCAAAGCAATGGATGTGGTTAGTTGTTGAAGAAATAAGGTCATTTATGTACAGCAGAAAAAGTGAAGGCGCTATAACGGATCCCTGTGGTACGCCCGCGTGAATGCTAACTTCTTTTAAGAAAAAGCCATCAACCACTACACGTATTCGTCTTTTATCAAGGAAACTAGAAACCCAGTTGATGAGAATATCATTTAACCCAAACGAGGTGAGTTTGGCAAGTAAACACTTACGCCAAACTTGGTCAAATGCCTTTGAGATTTCTAAAGAGACTACAACTGTTTCGCCGGATTACTCTACTGTATTGTTCCAAACTTGGGTTACTTATGAAAGAAGATCGCCTGTTAAACGACTTTGCCTAAACCCATATTGTTGGTCACTAAGGAGTTTGTTAGTTTCAAGGAACGTGAGCAGTTGCTGATTGATGGCCTTTTCCATGATTTTAGACAAAATGGAAGTGATGGCAATTGGTCGGTAGTTTGAGGGATCGGTCTTATCGCCTTTTTTGGGAATAGGTTGAACATTTGTTAAGTTCCATGATGAAGGGAATTCCCCAGAAGACATACAGATCGTATAGAGCTTAGATAGGACTGGTACTAGTTCGTAGGAACATTTCTTTAAGACAATAGCTGGGATAGCCTACTGATGATCGATTCCAAGAGCTTATACCGAAAATGAATTGGTGTCATAGCGTATGAAGAAGAGTTGACTAGGGGCACATCTTTTCCAGAATCATTAAGACACGAGTTTGATGCAAACAAATCCACAAAAACATTGGCTTTGTCTACAGAATCAGCAACTACCGATCCGTCATTAGATGTCAGGGGGGGAAATGAAGATGTTCCAGAGTTTTTACTAATGGCTTTAGCTAAAGACCAAAATTTACGACTGCCTAAATGAGATGTAGCTAGTTCATTGCATTTTCGTTGTTCGAACAACTTTTTAGTTTTAGTGATGACACTTTTGCAGATATTTCTAGCACCAACGTATTCTACATGACTGTCGACCGATTTATTTGGTTTCCATTTAATGTAATATTTATTTTTTAAAAATATTGCATCAGCACAAGCTTTATTGAACCAGGGTTGGGAACGTGAATGACCTGTACGGTACTGTTTTTTGGGAATGTATAACTCAATTCCTGTGAGGATGACTTCAGATACTGAAAGAGCGATGTCCGATGAAGAGGATGACTTAAAGCAATGTTCACGCAATGGAAAGGTTGCAAAGAAATCCCGTAAATTACTCCATCGAGCTGACTTAAAACACCACAAGGTTCTATCGGTTTTGCGAACAACAGTGGAATTAGGTACAGTAGAAATGATTTTTATTAGACAATGGTCGGAAAGACCTAAAGGCGAAAGAACGGAAGTTTCATAAACAAGAGGGTTTGATGTAAGAAAGAGATCTAGAAGATGTGGAGTATGGTTAGGGTTATCAGGGATTCTTGTGGGTTCAGAAATCATTTGTGTGAGATCACATGAAATAGCAAATGTTTCTGTACTATGACCAGCAGTATTTGTAGTAGATGAAAACTGAAGCCAATTAGAGTTATGAACATCGAAATCGTCTACAATTGAGATATCGCAAGATGGAAACTGAGACAGCAGATAGTCAAACTGCATACTAAGGTAATCGAAGAAGTCTTGAAAGTTACTGTCATTAGAAGACCTATAAATGCAACAGTAGAATTTCACAAAATTAGAACCAGAATGTTTAAACCAAATCACGTCAAAATTTTTATTTTCTAAGGAAGAAACCCTCTTGCAAGAAATTCTGTCGTTGATGTAGGCACATACGCCTCCTTTATATCGAAAGTCAGAGTGAAGGTGGTATTGAGGAAATTGAAAGTCGGGTGACTCGGAGCTTTTAGAGGAGACTTGTGTTTCAGATAGAAACAAAATATCAGGATGTAATTGTTCAAGATGTTGGTGAATAGCATTAAGATTAGACATGATACCGCGGATGTTGCAGTAGTGAATCAGAAAGTTGATACTTTCGATGATCGTGGTGGCATAGGCCCTCCCCTCCCAGATATCCGAATGGGGCAGGATTTTACGTCGGGAGTTTATTACCCTAGAAACCACAGCCATCTTATTTTTTAATTTGGGACTTTTAATCCGACAGGAAGACAGATAGGGCGAGAAGGAAGGATAAGGATGAGAATAAATTAAGGATGAAGGAAACGGTAACCGGCAGCCCTTACCGAGCTCAGAAAATCGGAGACCCCATATTAAATATCGAAAGTCAGAGTGAAGGTGGTATTGAGGAAATTGAAAGTCGAGTGACTCGGAGCTTTTAGAGGAGACTTGTGTTTCAGATAGAAACAAAATATCAGGTTGTAATTGTTAAAGATGTTGGTGAATAGCATTAAGATTAGACCTGATACCGCGGATGTTGCAGTAGTGAATCAGAAAGTTGATACTTTCGATGACCGTGGTGGCATGGGCCCTGCCTTCCCGGATATCCGAATGGGGCAGGATTTTACGTCGGGAGTTTATTACCCTAGAAACCACAGCCATCTTATTTTTTAATTTGGGACTTTTAATCCGATAGGAAGACAGATAGGGCGAGAAGGAAGGATAAGGATGAGAATAGGTTAAGGATGAAGGAAACGGTAACCGGCAACCCTTACCGAGCTCAGAAAATCGGAGACCCCATATTAAAGAGCCCATGGTAAGAGTGGTGGTACCTCCCCGGCTGGCATGGGGTATACATACCTACCACCTTTCAAATAAGATTCCTGAAAATTGTTTGTGGTAAAACGAGAAGGGATAAGTTGCAGAATGAATGTATATAATGAAGGAGTGTGACGAGAAACAGACGATGATAGATAGGTATAAAAGTAGTACACTCCGTTGGTTTGACCACATCGAGAGAATGAACAACGCAAGATGAACGAAGCAAATATATGTGGGTGGGGTTCGGAAGTAAGGCCGGGTCTGGTAGGCCGTGTAAAGCTTGGCTGAATGTAGTAGCATGTATAATAAAAGAAAGAAAGACAAGGAGTAAAATAAAAGGGCATGTCAGAGACAATGTATGAATCTTGCGGAAGCTAGGGAGCTATGCAGAGTTGGGAAAGCATGGAGAAAAATTGGGAATGAAAAATAAATAAGAGGCAGGGATCGTTTTACCTACCCCGAAAGGGAATGGCGTTAAGGTTATGTAATGTAATATAATGTACGATGCCAGATAAAATAATCCAATCTCAATAATGTGAACGTAAAAGTAATGTATGCCTGAACCAGGGAAACTAGCAAAGATGTGGCAACTAAAGCAGGCGTAATGTAACCTGTCTTCCAAAGTACCATGTATGCGCCATTTTACCTCGTGACGTCATTCGACAACGTTTACTTCATATGAAATAAAACCATATATAATCAATTACAAACGATACGAAATTTCTTAACTGAAAGTACGGTTTTTCTTAACACAAGGGAGAGTTTTCCCTATTAAATATAATAAATTAATACATAAATGTAATTAAAAGTAGTTGTATACCTTGTGCTATTAAAAATACATAAATTTTGTGCACTTTCAGTGTACTAAAATAATTATTTGTCAACATGAACAACGTGTACTGAAATTCTTTAAAATATCGAAACACGATGAACTATATACATAGATGAACTGTTTTGTAACGATTGCGACACCCCAACTGATAATCGGGTATAATGAATTAGATGAATTTTAACAATGATAAACTGGCAAATATACGTTCTCATATCTCATCACGTAAACGAGTTTCACATGCTTTCTCTCATATTAATCGAAACGCTATCAAAATCAGACACTTTGCGTGTACGTCATTTTCAATTTAATTTACTTTTTGATTTATACATTCTAACACTACATAAATTAAAATTGTATAAAATTCTGTTAATATTTATAGCGATAACGGCTTGTTTAGTTTACGTCACTACATTGCATTCGGATTTGAATGTTTAATACGATTTGATTTGACACTAATCCCTTTATCGAATTTACCACCCCACGCATCATCGTCAATTGAATTGTATTAAATAGCATATGCCCATGATCTATTTGAAATACGTTTATATAAATCCTAAGGGACGCTTTAATGTATTTTTAAATAAGAAACAATTTTGGCAAAGTTTTAATATTAGGAAACTCTGAAAGGTTTCCCAAAGGAAAATAGTTATCTGGAAGAAGCAGTATCGCGGGAAAATTTTATGTGTATGGTGTACTCGTAATTGCGTATAGGCAAAAGGAAGGTGTAAAATCTGCTAAAGTATGGGATGAAAAGGGCGACGCTTAGGTGTAGGGAAGTGTTATCTAATATTGCGTATGTAATCAATGTGAGATTAGTGAGGGTGTTCATTCGGGCCCATCACTCTGTTATCTCACTACATCTCCCAGGAGACTAAGTCTCATCTTTTCTGCTTACTATTACTACTGATGTGAGAATCTCTCTGTTAGTCTACACCCTCTTAACACAATCACCGGAAATTGATATTACGCCAGATTATGTTTATTATTTAGGCAACCTGTTTTAAGTATCTATTTTAAATGGAAATTTATCTCTTACACAATATGCATATATAAATTGTATTAAAGTAAATGACATAATTTTCATTTCTGTTCCAGACTACCCTCACTTCTTTTTGCTTTATTTAAAGTGAGAGAACTTGTACTACAACTAAATAACATTTTCGACTGTCGGCTTTAATTTTTAGCTAAGAAGTTTAAACACTCTTTTTTCTCTAAATGTTTCTGTATTAATTTTTTTGGTAGTGTAACAAACAAAATATTCCCACGTACCGCAGCAAAGATAAAAAATTCCGAACTCGTTTGAATAGCAAACTATCATCATCAGCGATCGACTAGTCGCTGATGATGATAGCTAAGCTACCGAAACGCATTCGATGTTTTCTATTTTATGGTGAGGTACGTGGTCCTATGCATTTTGGCAGTTTTATATGACTTTTAATGGTCGTCATTCATGATACAAATTTTTTTACACGATCGTTCGATTTCTTTCATTTATAAGCTTTGCTTTCAGGGCGGCAAGTTCAACTTACCGCCATAATTATTAAAAATAAATGGTGACAAACAAAATACTCCCACGTACCACACCAAAAAATAAAAAATAACGAACATGTTTCAATAGCAAGCTATTATCATCAGCGATCGACTAGTCGCTGATGATGATAGCTTAGCTATTAGAACGCGTTCGGGGTCTTTACCTTTTGGTGTGGTACGTGGGTGTATTTTTTTGATATAGTTTTTGTCACAGATCCAGTCTTCCAGACTTTTTAAAAATAAACGGTATTTTAATTTTCAGTTCAATTCCAGCTAAATTAACTGTATTGTTTATAACTGCGGCGTTATGAAACACTGAATTTTCTTGCATAGAACACGAATCATGAGGCGCTGTTGGGAAATCAATACCGTTATTTAAGTTGTGAAAAATTTTACTCGCAAATTGTACTTTGTTTCAAATGATCCCTGTACGTAGCTTTCGGCAATACTAGACGATTTCCGGCTACCGTGTTTCTTTCATTTACAAGCTTTGCTCTCAGGGCGGCAAGTACAACTTACCACCATCATTATTAAAAATAAATGGTAACAAACAAAATACTCCCACGTACCGCACCAAAGATAAAAATACCGACCGCGTTTGAATAGTAAGCTATTATCATCAGCGATCGACTAGTCGCTGATGATAATAGATTAGCTATTAAAACGTTCTGGGTGTTTATTTTTTGGTGTCATACGTGGGCGTATTTTTTTCATATACATAGGTCTTATCACAAATCCAGTCTTCCATACTTTTTAAAAATAAACGATATTTTAATGTTCAGTTCAGTTTCAGCTAAACTAACTGTATTATCTATAACTACAGCGTTATTAAACATGAATTTTCTTGCATAGAGCATGAAACATGAGGCGCTGCTCGAAATCAATACCGTTTTGCTTGCAAATTGTGTTTTGTTTTCAAATGATTCCTGCACGTAGCTTTCGGCAACACTAGACGATTTTCGGCTACCGTGTTTCTTTCATTTACAAGTTTAGCTCTCAGAGCGGCACGTTCAAGTTACCACCATAATTATTAAAAATAAATAGTAACAAACAAAATACTCCTACGTACCGCACCAAAAATAAAAAATACCGACTGCGTTTGAATAGCAAGCTATCATCATCAGCGATCGACCAGTCGGTGATGGTGGTAGATTAGCTATTAAAACGAGTTCGGGGTATTTATTTTTTGGTGTGGTACGTGGGTGTATTTTTTTCATATACAAACACTGAATGTTCTTGCACACATGAAACATGAGGCGCTGTTCGAAATCAATACCGTTTTACTTGTAAATTGTGCTCTGTTTTCAAATGATTCCTACGCGCAGATTTCGTCAACACTAGACGATTTCCGGCTACCGTGTTTCTTTCATTTACAAGCTTTTCTCTCAGGGTGGCAAGTTCAACTTACTACCATAATTATTAAAAATAAATGGTAACCAACAAAATACTCCCACATACCGCACCAAAGATAGAAAATACCGAACTCGTTTGAATAGCAAGCTAGTATCATCAGCGATTGACTAGTTGTTGATGATGATAGCTGAGCTATCGAAACGCATTCGGTGTTTTCTATTTTTTGGTGTGGTACGTAGTCCTATGCATTTTCCCAGTTTTATATGACTTTTAATGGTCGTTATTCATAACACAAATTTTTTTACACGATCGTTCGATTACTTTGATTTATAAGCTTTGCTCTCAGGGCGGCAAGTTCAACTTACCGTCATAATTATTAAAAATAAATAGTGACAAACAAAATACTCCCACGTACCACACCAAAAAATAAAAAATAACGAACATGTTTCAATTGCAAGCTATTATCATCGGCGATCGACTAGTCGCTGATGATGATAGCTTAGCTACTAGAACGTGTTCGAGGTCTTAATCTTTTGGTGTGGTACGTGGGTGTATTTTTTTGATATTCATAGGTCTTGTCACAGATCCAGTCTTTCAGAATTTTTAAAAATAAACGGTATTTTAATTTTCAGTTCAGTTCCAGCTGAATTAACTGTATTGTTTATAACTGCGGCGTTATTAAACAATGAATTTTCTTGCATAGAACACGAATCATGAGGCGTTGTTTGAAATCAATACCGTTATTTCAGTTGTGAAAAATTTTACTCGAAAGTTGTACTTTGTTTCAAATGATTCCAGCACGTAGCTTTCGGCAACACTAGACGATTTCCGGCTACCGTATTTCTTTAATTTACAAGTTTTGCTCTCAGGGCGGCAAGTTCAACTTACCACCATAATTATTAAAAATAAATGGTAACAAACAAAATACTCCCACGTACCGCACCAAAGATAAAAAATACCGACCGCGTTTGAATAGCAAGCTATCATCATCAGCGATCGACCAGTCGCTGATAATGATAGATTAGCTATTAAAACGCGTTAGTCGTGTTTATTCTTTGGTGTGGTACGTGGGTGTATTTTTTTCATATACATAGGTCTTGTCACAGATCCAGTCTTCTAGACTTTTCAAAAATAAACGGTATTTTAATTTTCAGTTCAGCTTCAGCTAAATTATATAACTGCAGCGTGATTAAACACTGAATTTTCTTGCATAGAACATGAAACATGAGGCGCTGTTCGAAATGAATACCGTTTTACTTGCAAATTGTGCTTTGTTTTCAAATGATTCCTGTGCGCAGCTTTCGGCAACACTAGACGATTTCCGGCTAGCGTGTTTCTTTCATTTACAAGCTTTTCTCTCAGGGCGGAAAGTTTAACTTACTACTATAACTATTAAAAATAAATGGTTACTAACAAAATACTCCCACATACCGCACCAAAGATAAAAAATACCGAACTCGTTTGAATAGCAAGCTATCATCATCAGCGATAGACCAGTCGCTGATAATGATAGATTAGCTATTAAAACGCGTTAGTGGTGTTTATTCTTTGGTGTGGTACGTGGGTGTATTTTTTTCATATACATAGGTCTTGTCACAGATTCAGTCTTCTACACTTTTTAAAAATAAACGGTATTTTAATTTTCAGTTCAGCTTCAGCTAAATTAACTGTATTGTCTATAACTGCAGCGTTATTAAACACAGAATTTTCTTGCATAGAACATGAAACATGAGGCGCTGTTCCAAATCAATACCGTTTTACTTGCAAATTGTGCTTTGTTTTAAAAATGATTCCTGCGCGTAGATTTCGGCAACAGTAGACGATTTCCGACTACCGTGTTTCTTTCATTTACAAGCTTTTCTCTCAGGGTGGCAAGTTCAACTTACTACCATAATTATTAAAAATAAATGGTAACCAACAAAATACTCCCACATACCGCACCGAAGATAAAAAATACCGAACTCGTTTGAATAGCAAGCTATCATCATCAGCGATCGACCAGTCGCTGATGATAGATTAGCTATTAAAACGAGTTCGGGGTGTTTATTTTTGGTGTGGTACGTGGGTGTATTTTTTTCATATACATAGGTCTTGTCACAGATCCAGTCTTCCAGACTTTTTTAAAAATAAATGGTATTTTAATTTTTAGTTCAGTTTCAGCTAAATTAACTGTATTGTCTATAACTGCAGCGTTATTAAACACTGAATTTTCTTGCATAGAACATGAAACATGAGGCGCTGTTCGAAATCAATACCGTTTTTCTTGCAAATTGTGCTGTGTTTTCAAATGATTCCTGCGCGTACATTTCGGCAACACTAGCTTATAACCCGGACCTTTCTCCTCCGATTATCATTTATTCCGATCGATGGCGCACTTCATTCGTGGACGGCATTTTACAAGTTGGTGCCGTAGTGGCATTGAAGATCTTGCAGAAAGATGGCGAAAGATATTACTTTACAATGGTTTATACTTTAGTGAATAAAAGTTTTGATTTGTTATTTTATCATTAAATAAAGTTTTTCATAAAAAAAACGTCATTTTTTATAGGCCAAAACGTGAGAGACGAAACGAGAGAGATGAGCGAAGTGATAGAGACGAGAGAAACAGGAGAGGGAGAGAGAGAGAGAGAGAGAGAGAGAGAGAGAGATGAGAGACGTGTACAATCAACTTCTATTACAGAAAACATTCGCTAGTTTAAAAATACACCACTTGATGCCATCACAAACAAACAAATCTGATTTTAATAATAAGCGTAATCTAATAAGAGAGATTTTTTGTCACGCACAAAAAACGCGAACATCATATTTCCATTTTCAAGGACAGTCCAACTTTAAAAAAATTGGGTTTTTCGAAACACATTACATGTACAGTACATGAATAGTGAAAGCTTATTATTGTGGTTACATAACTGGGGAAACCCAGAAAATAATTACTTTATATTAATGATTGCTGGAAGGCGTTAAGTTCTTTATGTTATTCATTTATAAGCAAAACGCCGAAAGTGAATGTGTTGTGACTGTAACCAGCAAGACCAGCTGTTTACCCTGTCAGCGCGTTCTTTGAACACGATTATCCACAACAGCTCTGGTACATAATCCTTTTTTATTTTAACCCTTACCCCTTTATTTTATTTACTTTATCTAATTGCTGGAGGTGTTACTTCAAGTTTGGTTATATTTGTTGTTATAGGCATTTTTAATAGTTTTACTATAAAACGTATTCTTATCATTGTATGCAAAACTCGACAATAGCGTTAACGCTAACCTGAGTGATATTATTATTATCGTTGTCCAATAATAATGATAATCGTTGGGTTAAATAACGTCCTATAGTTGCCTTACGAAATGAAATCGGTGTTTGTTTCAAATCACATGTGTATTATCAAAGTTGGAAATGGAAGTCAGCTTGTTTACTAGTCACCAGGCATTTGTCCATTTTCAAAAACGAACTAGTGCGTCCAAACTTGCTTATAGATCTAGGTCCTCTTTTGTCAGAAGTATTTCCAATAAGACAATCCTTGTATGTAATTTACTTGTTTCACTATAAAACGTATTTTTATCACTGGATGCAAAATGCGGCGATAATGTTACATGTTAATTTGTTGTTCGTATATTGGCAGCAATGTGGTAAGACGTTAAATCAGTTTGGTATTTTTGATGTGGTTGATTTTAGCAAGCTGTAAGTTAAGCCAAACCAGTATTTTGAATTGTAAACTATTTTTTGCAATCTGTAAGTTGTGATTTGATTGAGATTGATTTGTGGATGATCGACTGTTTTCCCACGCCGGTGCCTTCACGTTTAGGAAGAGTACCAGCTCTGAGTGTCTGTTAGCTTTATCTACAAAGTAAGCGGTCACTCATAGCGCCTAGGTATATACAGTGGGGGAATCGTTACTTGAAGGTTATGAAGAATTGTATGCTCAGCTTCTTGTTTGATTTGATTGAGGTTGATTGATTTGACACATTTGATTAATTGCTTTGACTGATTGAGATTGATATGATTGTTTGAGTTGATCGAGAGTGATTTGCTTGAGATTGATTTGTTTGATTTGACCCCGATTGATTGATTAGGATCAATAACTTTAATAAATTTTAGTGACTTATTTGATGTGTGATTTGATCTAGAGTGCTTTGTTTGAGATGGATTTGGTTTAGAATATGCTTCGGCTGATTTTATTAGTCGATTGATTGATTTGATTAATTCATATCTTTTAACAAGGGGTGAAGACCCGAGAACAAGTTCAGGCGTACTATACTAGTCTTATGAGGTAGTATGTGGGCCCCTTATTAAAATATAATTTCAAATTTCCCGCCAAAGGGCGAAGACCTGACAAGGAGCGACGACCCTAGAACAAGTTTAAGACTCCTGCAACTGTCGTATAAGGTGGTATGCGGGTCCCCTTACTGGAATACAACCTCAAATTTCCCGCCAAGAAGTAAAATGGCTACCAAGATGGCCGACAATACAAGTTATCCTACTAAATTTAATTATGACTCATAGTTAAAAAATCAAATTGGTTGCGCAATTTTAGGCATAATTAAAAACAGACTGATTTTCGTAATTGATTTGATTCGATTTGTTTGATTTGATCGAAATTGATTGGTTTGGTTTGATATGCTTTCAAATTGGAAATGAAAGTCAAAGTGTTTGCCTTTACGTAATTGGGTGATTAGTGGGGTTTCCAGACACGATAGAGGTATTTGAATAGTGAAAGTTTGTTATTGTTTTATCAAAATGGAAAGTGAATGTCAACGTGTTTGCCTTTACGTAATTACCGGGGTTTTCCCAGACACGATAGAGGTGCCTGAATAGTGAAAGTTTGTTGTTGATTACAGAATCGTAGCGAAATCCAGAAAATAATTACTTTATGTTAATGATTGGGATAACCGATAAGTAATTTATTTCCCTATTACTTGCAATTTGAAAATTGGAGCGAAATTAAAATCTGTTTAGTGTCTGACTGATTGAGATTGATTGATTCATTGATTTGGGTCACTACTTCTAATTATTACTCATAATTAAAAACAAAATGATCGAGGGCTTTGATTATGACTCATAACTAAAAGGACTGTGATAGAAATTTGATTATGATAATTAAAATGTGATCCGTAACAGGGGCGAAGGCCCGCGAGCAAGTTCCTGCGTTCTATACCTGTCTTGCAAGTTAGCGTTAGAACCCCTTATTTACAATTCAAATTTACCGCCAAAACAAAATGGGCGAGGGATTATGACTCATAATTAAAATAATTTTACTTTGACCTGCCCCACCCCTTCCCCACGTGACTACCTCCACAATTTAATTATGGCTCACACTTAAAAACAAAATAGCGAGGAATTTAATTATGACTCATAATTAAAATTAAAATAAGTGCGCCTTAATATAAGGCCGATACCACGCGAGAAAGTCTCGGTGTCCTATACCTGTCTTATGCGTTAGTATGAGGGCCCCCTATACCATTTCAAATTTCTCGCCAAAAAAACAAAATGACCGGGAGCATTGATTATACCTCATAATTAAAAACAAGATGTGGAGGACTTTGATTATGTCTCATAATTAAACAATAAAACGGCCGCCACCAATCAGAAATCAGGTGGTGTACGGCGTCCTATACCTGCCTTATGGGATAGTATGAGAGCTCCCTTATTAGAATACATTTTACATTTCCCGCCATGATCGACAAAATGACGTCGGAAACAAAATGGCCAACATGTCACACCCACAAAATGGCCTACAAGCCACGTCCACAAAATGGCCGCAACCAATCAGAAACTAGGGAGTGGAGTCCATAAACCAATCAGGAACTAGGAGGCGTGGCCTACCCTCAGTCTCTGCAATCAGAACACCGTATGCGCGCGCGGTCGACTGCGGTTACCTACCTTCCAGGGACTGAACCGGTAAAAAGGCTCGTTATACCACCCAAAGGTCACTAATTAGGGGTGACAATACCTTCAAGCGGTTGAAAATCATCATCAACGCGTTGAAAATGACCCCCCACCTACATCCCCACTCCAACCCCACCACCTTATATGCGTCCTCAGCTGAACCCCTTCTACATGCGTAAGTCCTGTTGTTCTTGTGAAAAATATACATCAGAACAACAAAACGTAGCTTTGATACTAGATGTAAAATTCATATGAGATTTTGTAGATTGAATCAACTAGAAAGGCATGCTGTAGTAGATAACCTGAAATAATTTTAAATTGCCATTCAATTAGACAACAGACATTTTGTCAAGGCAAACTAACCATTATGTTCGTTTGCGACGAGAAGCTATTAAGACAAATCAACATCCAAATAACTTATTATTATAACGTATTGTGTGTCTAGGTTGTTTGATACGTTTCCTAGACCTCGAAGTAAACGCTTTACCAATCCAGTGTGGGTTGCAAAGATTTAATGTGTGTGTAGTTAGCACTGATACTTCGTAAATGTGACACCTAGTGCTCCAAAAACTAATTGTGTGCCTCAAGAAGCAAAGCTGGAAATTAAAAACAAAATAAATTTTTTGCCAGTACCGCCATTTAGTTTTTTTATTTGTGCTAACTGAGTACAGTCTGAAACCATCGAAACATGTTACGAACATCACAGAATTTGAAAAAAATATTGCAAAAACTGTTGGGCAAAAATTTTATTTTATATTATCGTAATTTTCAAAGCTTTACCAAGTTGTGCTGCTCAAACCTAACAACTTTCCTTATGAGCAAAATTATCTCAGACCATAGTAGTCAACTGTGTACCCAAAATTTGGTTTTGTCTACGTCACGATTTTCATATCTCAATTTTTGACCCGTAACAAATAAACGACATCTGTGAGATGTGCTGAGTGGTACTATCTAGTACAATCAGACCGATCGAGACATATTTCCCAAATGTTTCACAACTTGCAAGAAAAATTCAAAATGTTTTTGGCAAGAATTATTTTTAGCATTTTCAAAATTTGAAAGTTATGCTAAGTTTTATTATATAAGCCCAATTACTTTTCCTGCTGGCAAAATTTGTCAGACCATCACTGAGCATCTAAAAATGTGGTCTTGATCTTCTCTATCAGTTTTGATTACTTAGACATCGCTGTCATTTTTGAATACAACTAGAAACCATCGAGGCATATTTCAAAGATCGCACAATTTGCAAGAAACATTTTTTGATGTGAAATTTTTTCAATGTTTGAATAACGATCAATTTTATATAAAATGTGTGCACCTTATTTAAAAGCAATTTAACTTTACATACATTTTCTTTATGAAAGTTTTTGATACGAAACCAAATAAACCCTAAGTATTAATTTAATTGGTTAGATAAGGTGTAAAACGTGTAAATTGTAGTTACGACAGTTTTGGCATATGGACACAGGGTACTTTTTAGCATCTAAATCCTATCAACACCTATCTAACACAAAGGTTTAAACGTCCGTCTGATAAATCATTAAAGTTTTGACAACGTTGCCGATTTTTTTTTATGAACGTATTGCAGTAATTGCATAATTATCCTAAAAAATGGTATCAACACAATGAAATGAATTTTTTAAGACGGAAATGGAGGTTAGGTACTAGGACTCTAATCAAATCTTAAAAAATATTTTACTGCCGAAGTGATTACAATATTTTTTCGAAACCGAATCATTTAATAAAAAGGGTAAAAAGTGTGTCAAAATTTCATTGATTAACTAACGTGGCAGTTAGATTGCATTGGCATCATTTCACGTTACCCGTTGTTAAGGTTATCGAATTTATTTCGAAATTATAATAGGTGGAAAGTGAAATGCTTGGGATAATAATAATGGTGTGATGGTCTGACATAATTTTGCTATTAAGGAAAGTTGTTGGGTTTGACTAGTAGAACTTAGCACTACTTTTAGAATTTTGAAATTGTTAAAAACATTGTTTGGCCAAGAACATTTTGGAATTTTTCTTGGAAATTTTGCAATTTTCGAAGCGTACCTCAACGATTTCTGACTCAGCATATCCCGCAGAACTCGTTTATCAGTTACGGTTAAAAAATTATAGCGATATGAAAATGATGACGTAGATAAAATTTTTGGGTACCCAATTGACTACGATGGTCCGACATTATTTTGTCATTACGAAAAGTTTTTGGTTTTAACCTCGTAATTCAATGATTTCATTTCTTAAAATGTCCATTTTTTAGGTAGTTACTATTCGTACATGGTATGTATACATATATAACCACCCAGTTTTAGTTAGTATGAACATATTTATCTCATCCCGTTTCGCTAAACAGTCAGTGCTATCTTTTTTGCGCAATTTGAAACACAGAACGTATGAATGCACTATCCATTTAATATGTGTAATGTTGTGTTCTAACTTCTAAATTATCCACAAGATGGCGTTGGACTAGTAATTTTTAAATTATGCAACATGATGGCGCTGGCTGTATTGTTGTTGGGAAGAAAAACTAATATAGCCATAGCGCCACAGTTGTTGAAAACGGACCGCGTCACATTTGTTAGAAACCCTAGCGACGCTCTTGCTGTCCGAAATGTGGGACCCCACACATGATTGCAAAGGAAGATGGAAATAAGCTTAAAAGTCATGGAGGTGCAGAAAAGGGGGATAAAGAGGTGCCTTAAAAGGGAGGATGAAGAGGCCACTATAGAAGGTTCTGCAGTTATTAAAGGAGAATTAAAAATCCGTTAAGTGCAAAACCCAGTATCATTAAATGCAACTAAGTGTCGTTAATAAAGCAATTACGGTCATTAATAACAATTAAGCAGCAATTATATTCCCTGAAGTTCCACGCTTTTACTCAAGAGTAACGTTTTGGGAGCATAGTTGACTAAGATGGTCTGACAACTTTCTCATCAGGGCTTCACTAGCATAGCTTGACATAACTCAAAATTCGAAAATGTAAAAAAAAACGTGTGACCAAAAACATTTTCCAACTTTTCTTGCAACCTGTGCAATTTTCGAAATATGTCTCGACGGTTTTTAGCGACATGAAAATATTGACAACTGAAAGATCAAGAGCACATTTTTGGATGCTCAGTTAATTATGAAAGTCTGGCATAATTTTGCCATTAAGGAAAGTTGATAGGTTTGAACTAGCACAACTTGAAAATGTTAAAAAAATTGTTTGGCCAAAAACATCTTGCAATTTTTTATGCAAATTGTGCAATTTTCCAAACATATCTCGATGATTTCGGTTTGTATTGTACAACTCAGTACATCATGCAGAATTCGTGTATCTGTTACGGCTAAAAAAATCATGGCGATATGAAAATGAATAAAAGATAAAATCAAGTCCAAATTTTTGGGTGCACAGTCGACCACAATGATCTAACACACTTTTGCCATTAGAGAATGTTCTTGGGTTTGACAAGCACAACTTTCAAGATTTTGAAAATGTTTGTCCAAAAACGTTTTGTTATTTTTGTTTGAAATTGTACCATTTTCAAAACATGTTTCGGTAGTTTCTAATTGTACTAGATTGGCACAACTCAGCACATCTCACAGAATTGGTTTGTCTGTTTCGCCTCAAAATGGTAACACAAATGAAAAATAACTTCGCACATTTTTAAAAATTTCAAAAATATAAAATAATTGTATAAACATTTCTTAAAAACATTTTAATAACCACAGCTACAGCCTGGCAAAGAAAATGGATTTTTTTAATTACCCACTTGTTTTTTGAGATAAGGGATTGGTATTTAGAGCACAACGTGGTACAAACCTATGACAATTCAGCACATTTGTTTTTTGAGTAATTATTGATTGATTCTTTATAAGAATACTATTTTTCTAGATTTTTAATTTTCATGGCAAGCTTTTAACTGAGAATGTTTTCATCACTTTCAAGTTTTTCATAACTTTGCCTTACATTATGATTTGATTAAATTTTGTTAAATTTGTTTCGGGTTACGACATGTTTGATTGTTAGCCCTTGCCCTTTAGAGGGTGTTCTGATTTGTCATCTTTAAGGCAGTTTAATATTTCATCTATTAAGGATCTAATTAATCTTCACTAGTATAAGATAAACTATTTGAACACAGAAGAGTCATGAAAGTTTTATCGAAAGAACGCAGAATGAGAGAATGGTGGCAGTATATGGAGAATATAGCTCGTCCTATTTCCAAGTCAAATATCGGCGCAATCAGTTGAAGTAGGTCACGGAATACATTCATGATCACCCAACGTGTGGAAGTCCTTTGGTAGCACTAGCTGGCGAATCACCAAGAAAGTTGAAGATTTGGTGTTGATTGACCACCTAGTGAAGGATTCGGTTATTGCTAAAGAAATCGTAATATGAAAAACGAGTATTTTCAAATTCTACATGAAGATTTTGAAATAAGCAGTGTCGATATGATGGATTCCCAAGCTTCTCAATCCAGAACAAGAGGTATGTAGACGAAAACTTCCGCGGGGAATTTGACTGCTTTATCCCCAGATGAAGACTTCTTCCATAGAATTGCAACTGAGAATGAGACGTGGATACACCACTGGGACTCTCCCACGAAACAAGAGTGTATGCAATGGGTTCATAACAGCTCCCCCCCCCGCCCAAGAAGGCGAAGACACAATTTTCTGAGGGAAAAGTGATGAGTACAGCTTTATTGGCCGCTGAGGGGATTCTCTTAATTGAGTATACGCCAAAAGGGATTACATTAACAGGAGGAGACATAATTACGAAAAAACCCCACATAAAGCCTAACTGTTCAAGAGGTAATCAATGAATGAGTCTTTAAGGAATTAGAACATCTACCTTACAGTCCCCCTGTGATACTCTCTCTTTAAAACTCAAACAACACTGCAGAGGGCGTTGCTTTTTATCGAATGACGACTTGGAAAACTATGTGGAGCCATATTTTGCAGAATTACTAAAATGCATTGCGTTATTAGAAAAACGTTGGAATAAGTGTCTTACGTTGAAAAATTAAATTTTATCTGTCCTCTTAACTACTTGTTTTCATAGCTAGGGCAGATAACGTAATAGTTAGTTGCGTTATAAGTCCGGTACAACGGATATTACGGACGAATAAGTAATTAATTCGGACGAGGTGAAGCCGAGTCAGAATTTGTTTGCGTAATGAGTAGAGTAAGTGCTCTAATATCGGATGGTTGCCTAATATCGGATAGCTATGATTTAAAGAAATCTGTAATCTTATAAATAAAAAACCTATCTACAGCTTAGCATGGAGCTAAATCCAAACCACGAAATAATATTTTAGTGTCACTGATAACGCATATAAGGATCTAAAGTCACGTGACCTGAATTCCGACATTTCGAGTTTTTATACGTGCTGAGCGTAACCTAATAATTTCATATTTAGGTAAGTTATTAAATTTGACTATGTAGTGTAAGTTAGTTAGTTCTATGTCTACTTTAATTTAGTGCATGCGGATACTGGATAATCATACATTTTCTTAACCTTAAACATGAGACAATTTGCCTAATATCGGATGCTCGCACTGTCTTAATATCAGATATCGGATATTAGAACAAACAAATTTTCTATTTGATCACCACCATCCTTAAATAGCTAAGACTTGATTAACAACTACATTTTAATGTTTTCTTCGAAAAAAAGAAAGATTTAATCCTCGTACTAGACTGGCTAATTCTACTCCTTAAGTTACACTTTTTCCAATTTCAGAAGTACCTAAAATGTTATTAACGAAACCCAAACAAAAGCGAAACAAATGGAATAGCAAATCCATGCTTGCAGCTGTTACTGCAGTTAGAAATAAAGAAATGGGATACTTGCTAGCCTCAAAAACGTACAGGGTTCCTAAGAGTACGTTGGAAGACTACGTAAAAAATAACATTAAAAAAGCAGGTTACAAATGGATGCGTTCATTTTTAAAGAGGCATCCCGATCTAACGTTTAGAAGACCTCAGGGTTTATCAACTGCCCGAATTAAGGGATTTACAGAAGAAAACGTAAATCATCTTTTTGAAATTTTGGAACCTGGGTTGGAGAAGGTAAAATTCAATCCCTGTCGAATCTACAACGTAGATGAGACAGGTATAACATCTGTACAATCTAAGCATACCAGGATAATCACATTAAAAGGTAAAAAGCTGGTTGTTATGTACCTCCAATGGACATATTTCCCCGAAAAAACACGAAGGGAGAATTATTGAACGGTGCTCCACCAGGAAAAATTGCTGCGTGCCATATTTCACCAATTGGTTACAACATTTTATTAGCCACGTTAAACCAAGTGATGATGATCCAGCTCTATTGATCTTAGATGGCCACTATTCCTATACTCGGAATGTTGACACGATAAACTTGGCGCGACAAAACCATGTGATTATTGTAAGCCTCCCGCCTCATTCGTCCCACAAAATACAGCCGCTGGACTTTGCATTCATAGGGCCTCTTAAAACTTATTATGCACAAGAGATTGAAAATTGGCTGAGAGGCAACCCTGGGAGAATCGTCACCAGTTATCAAGTTTGCGAGTTGCTTGGAAAAGCGTATGTAAGATGTGCTACTGCTGAAATCGCTTTAAATGGTTTTCGAAAAAGTGGTATTTGTTCGTTTAATAGGCACATTTTTAGACATGACGACTTCGCCATTCACCATCAAGCGGAAGGTAACCAAATTCCAGCTCCAAATCCACCCGATGCTGAACAACATAGGCAAGTGACTCCTCCAAGAATTATTAACACGGCCAAATGTGTGGATGATTCATCTTGTAACAAAATTTCTAATCCCGGAGATCCAAAAGTGCGGTCTCAAGATATTAGTCCTTTACTGAGCACTTCGTTTAACAAACCTAACGATAACTAACAAAATACACCCACGTACCACACAAAATTAAAAAACACCGAACGCGTTTCGATAGCTACGCTATCATCATCAGCGGTCGACTAGGGCGGACTAAAGAAAATTTCTAACATATATACCATCAGCGAGTAACGCTTCGTTGCTAATCTGGTGAAAGTGAAAGTGAAAGTTATGAAAGTTTAATAAGTTTAGAGTAGCCTAAAGGTCCTTGATCATCATTATTCATTAGAATTTGTGTGTTTTTGAAGATCTCTAAACTTTCATAACAATCAAGTTCGTGCTTATTACTAACATGTTTGATTAATGATACCTCATCTGCTACATGACTTTTATCAAACATATGTAGGGCTACGGCAGACTTGTCCCAACGTTTGTAGTTTATATGAGCTAAACGTTCTTTAAAGCGAATTTTGATAGGTCGTTTAGTTTGCCCCACATATATTTGTTCACAATTTTTACAATTAATCTTATAAATTCCCGACCTATCCTGCTTATCCACTTTATCTTTTGGATTGCCTAAAAGGGTTTGCAAACTATTATCTGAAGTATCCTATGTGTTTGTTTCCTAACTATATTTATAACAACCTCATCTGAAAACCCATTGTATGCAGTAATTCCTTTAACAGCGCGCAATTCTTTTTTATAATTTTGAACTGAAAGAGGAAAATTGAGAAATATATGAACCAAAAAGTTAAATGCCGTAAGTTTATGCTGTCTACAGTGATTTGAATCATTTGTTATGTATCTTTTAGTGCTAGTTTCCTTACGATAAATATCTATATCTAGTTTACTACCATTTCATGTTACCAGATATCTAGGAACGGGACACTATCATTTGCCTGTATCTCATAGGTAAATTTGATTGTCGGAAATTTAGAATTTAAAGTTTCTACAAAGTTCTCAACGCTACAAATTTTAATATTAAGGATGGAAAACACATCATCCACATATCTAATCCAAACTCTAGGAAAATAAGGCAAATCGCGTTTTAAGTCTATCTCAAATTTACCTATGAATAGATTGGCTATAAACGGAGATAAGCTATTGCCCATTGTCGTACCATGTTCTTGCTGGAGAAATTGATGGTTAATTTTGAAAAAGGTTTGTTTCATACACAAATCTGTTAATTTAAGAAAATCTTCTACTTCTCTATCGTCCAAATGGTTTTGTTTTAAAACGTCTTCTAAATAAACTAAGGTTTGATCTATTGGAACGCTCGGAAACAGTGGACAAACGTAGAATGAGACTAAAATTTCATTTTCTGTAAGTTCAATTGTTTTTAATTTTATCAATAATATGTAGATCCAACAAACAAGACAAGTAGAATGGTAATGCCACAAACGGAAATATCGTTATTAACAAATCTTCTAAGACTTTTAACAAAGAAGAAACAGATTTGTTAAATAAAGGTTTGAAATATAATCTTCATTTTAACAAACCTCCGTTGGATAGAATCATAGTAGGCATAGAAAGTTCGATTAAATCATTGGATGAAAATTGCAAAAAGTACGTTAGACAAGCCAGTAAAATTCAAATTTCGGAAAATGTCCAGCAGGAGTCAAAATTTGATTTAAATCTTTCAGAACTTAAAATTGTTAAAGATCTCAAAAGTAAAAATTGTTTTTATCTCAAAGCAGATAAAGAGGATTAAAGAGGATTATTTTGCTTCAGTCAAAGAACTCTTAAGTTCACGATCTTATTCAGTAATTACCAAAGATCCTCTTCCTAAAACGATTACTTCAACTAGGAAGGTTTTATTAGCATGTAAAAGAGTTGTGGATGACTCTCTTAAGGTTTCGACTAACGGCATCCAATCCGGTGCTACCTAGAATGTATTGCTTGCCTAAGATTCATAAATCAGGTAATGCTATGCGACCCATTGTTTCTGGTATTAATTCATCTACCTATCTGCGGTCCAAATGGTTATCTAGTAAATTTCATAACCTCTCCTACCAACAGCCCAACTTCAGTGTGGCAAACCTATGAACTTATTGATAAAATTAAAAACATTGAACTTACAGAAAACGAAATTTTAGTCTCATTCGACGTTTGTTCACTGTTTCCGAGCGTTCCAATAGATCAAACTTTAGTTTACTTAGAAGACGTTTTAAAACAAAACCATTTGGGCGATAGAGAAGTAGAAGATTTCTTAAATTAACAGATTTATGTATGAAACAAACCTTTTTCAAAATTAACCATCAATTTTTCCAGCAAGAACATGGTACGACAATGGGCAATAGCTTATTTCCGTTTATAGCCAATCTATTCATGGGTCTACCGTTCCTTGATACTCTGGTAACAAGAAATGGTAGTAAACTAGATTTAGATATTTATCGTAAGGAAACTAGCACTAAAAGATTCATAAGCAATGACTCAAGTCACTGTAGACAGCATAAACTCGCGGCATTTAACTTTTTGGTTCATATATTGCTCAATTTTCCTCTTTCAGTTCAAAATTATAATAAAGAATTGCGCACTGTTAAAGGAATTGCTGCATACAATGGGTTTTCAGATGAAGTTGTTATGAATATAGTTAGGAAACAAACACATAGGATGAGGGTTAAGAACGTAACTACATTATGTAACGCTAGAGAACGAATAAAAACAAAGTATGTAAAGTTACCAAACTATCCTGCTTATACAAAAGGTCTACATAAAATTTTTTCCAAAATTAATTTGAAAACAGTCACTACTTCAGATAATAGTTTGCAAACTCTTTTAGGCAATCCAAAAGATAAAGTGGATAAGCAGGATAGGTCGGGAATTTATAGGATTAATTGTAAAAATTGTGAACAAGTATATGTGGGGCAAACTAAACGACCTATCAAAATTCGCTTTAAAGAACGTTTAACTCATATAAAATACAAACGTTGGGACAAGTCTGCGGTAGCCCTACATATGTTTGAGAAAATCATGTAGTAGATGAGGTATCATTAATCAAACATGTTAGTAATAAGCACGAACTTGATTGTTATGAAAGTTTAGAGATCTTCAAAAACAAACAAATTTTCTTTAGTCCGCCCTAGTCGACCGCTGATGGTGATAGCGTAGCTATCGAAACGCGTTCGTTGTTTTTTAATTTTGTGTGGTACGTGGGTGTATTTTGTTTGTTACAGATCCTGCCACAGTTCCAGTGTTCCAGATTTTTCAAACCTAACGATATAGAACAAAAGTCCAGAAAAGGATCTGCTGCCTTGATTACAGGCACTCCATATAAAGATGCCTTAAAAAGTAGTTTGGCACAACAAAACAGAAAGAACAGTGTTTCAAGAAGAACTCCGAAATTGAAAATATACACATGTGTGCCTGGTAAAAAAACAAACATAAAGAAAGGAAAATGTATTTCCAAGAAGAAAACAACAATCAAAGTTAGTAAAAAGAGTGTTAAGAATCAGGACTCTAAGAGCTCTGAGGAAGATGAAGAACTCGTTTTAGATGATGATTCTGACATGGATTGTTACATCGGAGAAGAGGACGCTGAATGTACTTTTTGTTCTGGACTGCTCTCTTAAAATAGGGCGTGTGAACAATGGATTCAGTGCTCAAAATGTTTTAAGTGGGCTCATACTGACTGTGTCAACATAGAAAAAAAAAGACGCGTATATACCTATGTGATTTCTGCTTCGATGGTTAATTTTATACTGTTATCCTAAAATCAGATACCCTATCCGGTATCTATATTTTTCGTAGAATTTGGATTTTACTTTTTAAAAACCGACAAATTTTTATTTTGGTTTAATACATGGTTCTGTATAGTCTATCCTTTGTTTTGCTCTAAAAACGTAGTTAGGGTTAATAAAAAAGTATCCGACATTAGGGCACTTTACTCTACGTAATATCCGGGTACCGGATGAATAACGTAACGTACTTTATTGCATACTGAAACTCACTCAAAATTAAGAAGAACCAAAAATACATTTGTTCAAACCTGCGTCAAGCAAAAATGTATAATTATCGTGGTAAGAGGGGTTGCTAGGGACGCTAAGGTTGTTTGTTTACAATTTGCAATCAGTCAAAAAAGTAAAAATGTGTGATGTAAATATGATGAATTCTGACGAAATCTTAGAAAAAAGCAAAGCAGCTACAGCTAAACTTATTCCCCTCAAGTCTGAAGAGCGTTACAATAAAGTGTTATATAAAGCCAGCTATGAATTGAGTTCCGTAAAAATCCTACCCTACCGTAAAAATATGCTTTACTATTGACTACACTCTGCCGTAAAACCCAATATTACAGTATAGTATGAAATAAAAAAACTTCCCTCATAGTTTCCGTTTTCTGATACGCGTACCTAATCGTTACAGCAAGCCTTGTGTTTGCGTTTTCATGTTTTATAAAATTTTTAAAACTATTATCGTTTACTGAGGACGATAGCGGTAATTGTTATAGAAACTCAATAGGTAAATATCTCAATAATATGGATTGATATAATCAGGGAGTGCAGACAACATATACTTGTCTGCGTTAAAAGGACCATGGTAATTAATTTACTATCGAAGAGTAATATTTTACACATTCGAGAGTATGAAATCTTGTACAAAAGCATCGCTATGCCATACACAGCTGTAGAATATGTATATTGTTTGTTTAAAATGGTTTAATTTACGTCTACTTAGCATCGCGTACTATAGTAGGTATTACAGAAAGGAAAAGCCAATCATATAAAATTGTTTTCTTTTTTATAAATACAATAACCGATAAATTTGTTTATTAAAAACCTGTTTATTTTACAACTAATTAAGCAAATGTAAAAACAGTTTAAACTTTATGAAGCCTTACATTAAGAGCTAAACGTACTACATTGAAAAGAAAATTCTTTAACCATCTATCAACAGCACACCTGCACTAAAAGAATATAATTTGATTAATGCGTTTTTTTTGCTTGTTTTAGTAACAGTGTAGCATTAGGTGAATCGGCCATGTTGTGTCAGGTGTTGGGCACTGATTGATGAAGGATAAATGGCGAACTGAATGGCCACCAGAGGCGCTGTCGTCGCGACAGGAATTTTCAAACACCTTCATACAAACATTGTGAGGTAGCCTAAGTCATCTAAATTCCATTAGCTTTATTGCAATATGATGACATGTCGTTTGGAATTTAATTTTCTTCACTATATTGTAGATGTAAAAATGTTTACCCTAAACGAATGCAACAACGCATCATCAAAGTATGCGTTAGACAAAAAAGACGGGAACGATTTACAAATGTTTGAATTATACTTGCACACGATGCACTTAAGATAATTTTTAAATCAAAGCACGTTCGCCTCCATCGTACTAAAGAAGGCGGGAATCATGGCGAATGAGAAACTGGTTGCCCGACACTCCCAAGACAAAAGGCGGCTACTTCCGGTTTGAACACGTAATTCAATAATCTTCTCATCAATCACAAACACTTACTGTATGTTACTACTCACTTACTCACTTAAATATATACAATTTGTTCTTCGCTCAATAATTCAAGCATATGGCGAGAGCATGAACACTAATTGCCAATTATTTATTCATCTTTTCTATTTTACTGTAATTTAAATCCTCATTTGTGTCTTTTCTGAAGTCGAGACAGATTTTAAGACAGAATATTGCCACAAATTAGTAATAAATACTTTGTTTTTTACATTAACGTAGGTACTATCTAATGCTTTTCCTTTATATGCTGTTTGTTAGAAAGCAAGCTTTTGTATTACAAAGCAAGGCAAGATAAATACATGCGTTTGTTTGTAATTATCTGTCGCGCCGCAGTCTTGTACTACTAATTCCTTTGAAGTGTGAATAGTTAATTGGAATAACTTCTGATACTGTGATCTCTTAAGTAGAAAAACGCAACTTTTGTGTAAGAACTTCTTGTACATGTTGAGATGTTTCTTTAACACAATTAAAGCTAGCACAGCCATTGCAACACAATCGTTTGAAACCTATATTATAATTTGGTGCTTATTTTGGTGCTAATATGTTACCACAAAAGAAAGTTTTGGTGCGTCTACTGTCATTGACAAGGAATTAAGGGATGTATCTGCTTAACATAAAGTTGACACAGCCAACGAACTTGTGCTTAGCTAAGAATTGTATCGAAATAATTTGTGTCATAATTTGGTGCTAATTTGGTGCTACTTTGCTCCACAAAAATTAAGTTTGTTGTTCGTATATTTTATAATATTTTTTTCGCCTTAAGTTTTATGGAAGTCAGTAAAACTCTATGATATACAGGGTGCCCGGAAATAGCATGTACCTGGAGAAGGATGTGATTCTACATGAACTTGTATGCTCAGACGTACCGTTTTCAATATACAGGGGGTCAAAGTTTAATTTTTTTTCGGTTTTTGGACAATATCTCGAGAACCGTATGAGATATGATGTTCAGCTCTTATACACAATTTGTGCTCATTAAGTCACTTGTTTTCGCTGTAAAATGAAGGTTTTTAAAAATTCAGTGGCGTGGATTTTGGGTATTTTGAGGGTTTCAACCCCCCTAATTTCTACGCCACTGAATTAAATGTAATTCTAAGAAGCGCCTTAGTACCGTCCATGTCTTGTACACCAAAAAGGTGCTCTTGGCTGATAGCTTTAAACTCAACTGTTTCCGAGAAAAATGGCATTCAATGAGAGAAAACATTATTTTTAAGAATCATTTTCATTAACAATTTATTAACAGTAGGCATAACACTTTGGAAAAAATGCAAGTAATAAATTCCAAATTACTACTTATTGAATGAAAAACAAGTGCTGCAAGTATTCTACGTGGGCTTCGTTCACTTAAATACATTAGAATGGTAAATAACATGGTGGTAAGATTGTTGAATTATTTTTCAAACCTAAATTGAGTTGGCGTTGCCGTACGTAAAATCCATGTTGCTATGGTAAGACGGTTTGTTGATAGTACTTGTCAATAATAAGTCAATTTGTTTATTTGACAAGAACACAAGTTATAACGTGAATTATTACTTATCATCAATTGTTGGTGCAGTAACTGTAAAAAATGGCAGACTACTACTCTTTTGCAGAAATGGCAGATGTGGTTTTTATGTATGGCAGAGCTAATGGTAATACTGCAGAAGCTCGCAGGTTGTATCAGGAGACGTTTCCAGATCGTCATCTTCCAGATAAGAGATTATTCATGAATTTATTTCAACGGCTAAGAGAGAGTGGTAACTTAGCGTCAAATAAAAGAAATTGTGGAAGAAACCGTACAACTCGAAGGGCGCAAGTTGAAGAAAGGATTCTCCACCGGATAGAAGAAAATCCAGCAACTAGCACGAGACGAATTGCTGTACAGGAGAACGTTCCTAAGAGCACCGTTTGGGAAATTCTGCACGAACAGCTTTTGCACCCCTACCATTTACAACGGGTTCTTCATTCAATTAGTAGTTATTTGTATTTGTATACTTTCAGTTTTCTCGAAATGTTGTACCTACTGTTAATAAATTGTTGAAAAAGATTATTCTTAAAATTATGGTTTTTTTTCCATAAATGCGATTTTTCTCGGAAATGATCAAATTTATAGCTGTTATCCAACAGTACCTTTTTGGTAGAGAAAATAAAGGTGGTTCTAACGCGCTCCTTGAAATTGAATTTATTTCAGTGGCGTAGAAAGTAAGGAGATTGAAACCCTCAAAATACCCAAAATCCACGACACTGAATTTTCAAAAAACTTTATTTTCAAAAAACTTTATTTTACGGTGAAAACAAGAGACTTAATGAGCACAAATTATGTTTGAGAGCTGAACATCATATCTCAAACGGTTCTCGAGATATTGTCCAAAAACTGAAAAAAAAATTCAACTTTGACCCCCTGTATATTGAAAACTGTACGTCTCGGCATATAAGTTCATAGGAAAAAAGTCTTATTTTTTCATGTAGAATCATCACCTCCTTCTCTAGGTACATGCTATTTCCGGGCACCCGGTATAGGATGATTGATATGTTAGCATTTGTTACTACTTCGGTTCTACTTTATTACCCTAAAATGAAATTTGTTGCTCGTATTTTTCATTAAATTTTTGGACTAAAACGTTATAGAAATCACAGAAACCCTACAACGAAGCATGGCTATCAGGATGATTCACATATCCTAATCTGGTGCTAATTTGGTTCCACTTTGTTTCAATAAAATGGAGTTTTTGCGTGTATTTTTCATGAAATTTTTTTTGTTAAAACATTATGGAAAACATAAAAACCTAAGCATGGTATCAGGATGAATAATATACTATAATTTGGTGCTAATCGTCAATTCCAAAATGTTATTTGATGCTTGCATTTTTTATAACATTTTTGGACTAAAACGTTATGGAAATCAAGAAAACCTTATAACAAAACATGGCATGGATGACTGGTACTGTACTGTGCAACTTCGGTGTTAGGGAAGAGATGGGTAAAATGATCCCCCTAAGAAAAACAACTTAAAAATCGGAAAACGTTTTTTTAACTTTTATTTTAATAGGATAAGCCTCTAAAAGAGTAATTTCTTTTAACAAAACACCACTTTTTTTGAAGAAAATCTTTATTAATTTTATAAAAACCAAAGAAAATAAAAAAAGGGATCATTTTATCCATATGTTAGGGGTAAAATGATCCCTTCTACAAAAAACTTAAAAATTATTCTTTGACAAAGAAGATAAAATGTTTTTAAAACTTCACTTTTCTCTTAACTCTGGCTAATGCTAAGGGAACATCAGAGCAATTTTCACAAATGACTTCATCTTCGTCCTCACTAACTCCCGCGCACATTTCGTGAACCCATTTGAAACACTTTGTGCATTGAATCCATCCGTCAATTGATGCAGCGAATTCCTGACAGTAGAGACAAGTTGCATTACTCTCGTCTTCCGAATCCGAAGAGTTAGAAAGCCTTCCTTTTGTAGTTTTTGTTTTTATTTTCTGCAGTGTGTGTGTTTTCTGTTCATTTTTCTTCCTTGTGTTTCTCTTACCTTGTATTCTAGGAAAAGGTTGACAATCTTATGGTGTAACGGAAAAAGATGAATTAATTTGAACTGGGCCCAGGCTCATGATTCTTGTACGGATCGCTTGTTTCGCTAGAATCATTTTCTGCTTTGTTGGTTGCGCCTGTCGATATATCAGTTACGTTACATGAACTGGATCCTGAAATCATATCTTCAGCTTCATCAAGGTCCCTAGGTATTTAGTCCGTTACTTCAGCTGCTAAAAAGTCGACATCTGAAAAAACTTCTGGATCAAATGGAAATATGCCAGTTTTGCGGAACCCATTTATTCCATTTGTTGGTATACAAACCTTTAAATAGCCATCGCAAAATATTTGGCTTATTTGAAACGTTGTTACGGTTCTACCAGGATGATGGTTAAACTATTTTTCTAATGCCTAATCTAAAAAGATACTAAGTGGACCCATAACAGCAACGACCAAAGGCTGCAGTTTGTGCGTGCAATGGGAAGGTAAACACAAGATGGTTACAAAGTTTTCTCTGGCACTTAAAATAAGATCGAGATTTCTTGGGTGCGATAAATCACCTAATATAACTAACCCGGGCTCATCAATGCTTGGCTTCACAAAAGATACGAAATGAGCAAATCACTACTTAAAAACATCTGTACGCATCCAACCACTTTCAATACACGCAAAAATGGTGCCTGGAGGAGCTCCGTCTGTCAATTCGGCATTTATTCGCTTTGTATTGAAAATAAGCATTGCTGGGACAAAACTTCCTGCAGCTGATACAGAAATTCCGCGCTCCGCTGATGTTACCCTCGCAACTTGTTTGGAACCCTTTTTTGCCAATATTCTTGAATATCGTCCAGGAGTAGTCTCGTATACGTTGAAAATTCGGTGAGGGGCATAATTATGTTTTGTATAAATCTCTCTCGCAATAGATTAAAGAACTTTGTCACAACCTGTTTGTTGAAGGCTCTTGCTCTAGCAGCTGAGGTTGCTTCAGGACACCACAGGGAAATCTCGAGATGTCTTCTTCTAAAACCGCTCAACCAATCTTTACCAGCAGCTTTTTCGACATGGGAAATTTTGTGAGAAAGTTTGTTTTTTTCGGCAAGTTGATACGCTAATTGTCGCAAATCACGAGTGGTCATTCCATACATTCTACTTTCAAAATCAAGGATATACTTTACTAGTTCTTGCTCTTGTTCTGGCGAAAATGTAGGGTGACAGCTTCCAAGTGATTTCTTCTCTAGCTTTGCTACCTTATTTTTGTCTGTTAGACGCCGCTTGAGCGACATTATGGGCACATTGAAGATTATCGCAGCGGTTTTCACAGGCATTCCTCGATTAACTTCTTCTATGGCATTTTTCATATACATAGCATCCCAATTTTGCCTAGTGGTTATTCACTTATATCTTCGTGGCATTCTGTAAGAAAAGAGTAAAAACAAATTGAAAAATGAAAATCATGATTTAAAACATTTTTTCAAAAGCTAAGGGGTAAAATGATCCCCTTCTCCTTTTGCCCCGCATCAGGAGGACCATTTTACGATCCTCCAGAGGGATGTGCATCACCTTTTGTTAATTATAAATTTAGTTACATATATTAATTGAAAACGAATACCACTGTTCATTTCAGCAACTCTTCCTCGATAAAACACGGTAAGAAAAGGATCGGTCATTCACGTCGTTTGGAAAAATTACACAACAAACCAAATACCTTACCTTATAGCATCAATGTAGAAAACACAAGTTCACTCCTCACTTATTGGATTGGAACTGAAACGTGTTTCCGAACTTTGTCCATTAATAACCGTTGCGTCTAGTGTGCTGTTGCCAATATTACATTTATTTTGCACGAAAGACAAACTTACAAATAGAGGGATCATTTCAACCCGAAAGGATTATTTGTTTGCACTAAATTATAGTATATTATTTGTCCTAATACCATAAGGTTTTCCGGATCTCCATATCGTATAAGCCCAATAATTTTATAAAAAATGTGAGCATCAAATGTAATTTTGGGGCAAAAAAGAACCAAATTAGCACCAAATTATGACATTTCCATCATTCTGATATCGTGCTTTCTTGTAAGGTTTTCATGATGGCCATAAAGTTTTAGCCAAAAAATTTTAAGAAAAATACAAGTAACACATTTCATTTTAGGGTAAGAAAGTATACACCAAATAATGATACATTAATGATTTCAGTTACAGTACTATTGTTGGCTAAATAATTGGACGTTGGCTATGCTAACTTTATGTTAAGCAGGAACAGCCCTCAGTCTTTTGTTAATGATAAGCACACCAAAAAAAAAGTGTTGCAGAAGGGCTAACAAGAAACGTATCCGAGTGGACTGGGGAAGTAAAAAAGTCTAAACAGCATTTGACAAATACAATTGCGGGCTAAGAAGGCCCAAGAGAAGGACCTAGAATCCTTTAGGGCATCGATAACCCCATGTAACACTGCGCTTGTAAAATATTCCATTGAAGAATCCAGTGGCATCGGAAACCTACGAAAGGACAATGGTCAGTACACAGAGGCCGCTATAGAAACAACGGAGCACACAAGTTCCAGGCTCTCAACAAATTGAGGCATCTAGAGAAACGTTAAAGACATAGGACCAAATGAAACAATCTCCAGCAGTAAACGCGATGCCACAAATATATTCTTACACAAAAATGATATACTTCTACAAGAGGAAGTTCAGTATGTGCTATAAATCATACGTAAGCTATAGTGAGCAAATTTCTGCGCCTATCGACCGAAAAAGTGCTGGGAGGATAATGTCGGCAAATTGACAACCAGTGGCTACGTGCGCACTTGATTTTGACCGAAACCATAGAAAAGACAACAGGTAATAAAGGTCTCCACTCTACCACCAAAACCTAAATCAAATCTATGTTGCACAACAAAAAAATTACAGCAAGATTAGACGGTAAGTCGGTCACAGCTTGGTGACCGAAAATGAGTACTCTCAAGGATAGATGTTATAATGTCACTTGAGCGCGACAATCTACTATATCCAATCAATCGCGAAGAATTCAAATCGCAAAGCTACGCTGACGATCTAGTTATCGTAATCCGAGGAAAACAAGATAAACTAGTACCGGAAGTGTTGCAAACGGCCCTGTGCACCACACAACGTTAGTACACAGAACATAACCTAATCATAAACCCGTCCAAAGTATTTTACCAGATGAAAAATTCTGCATAGTAAAGCTCCTACGCTGGAGGGTATTACAATTCACCTTAGCTATGAGATTAAATACCCGTAAGAAGCCTTTGACCAAAAGTTAACGCAGAACGTTCACTTGAGAAAACTAGTAACATAGGCGACTATGCCAACACAGACCTATAAATGGTTAGTGAAATGAAATCTAGAGTATTGCCAAAAATGGTGACGTGATCATTTGAAGCGTTTACTAAACCTGTGGTTACATACACCGCAGTGGTATGGTGAGAAAAAATATAATTAGCGGTTTGGTTTGCACATTACAGGAGCAGTGTGCACCTGTCCCACAGCTGCAATGAAAGCAATTACAGGAATCTCCACTTAATTGTTAAGGTGGCGATAAAGAGCGCTCTGGCGCTGCAAAAGGTTCAAATCGGAATTTTAAAAAAGAAAAGTCTGCACGAAATCGCTCACTCTCATCGGATACAATCCTGGCCATCTTTCAAGTCAAAGTTTGCAATATACACCCGTAAATAGTCAGGTTGCACTAAACGCGACTCTAAAATAGTTTGGAAGTGCATCTTCCATCTGAAGAAGCTGGATATCACAAATAATGTGACGTTATGATGCGTGCCCATGCGCTCAGACATTGCAAACAATACAAAGGCAAATGACTTTGGAAAACCAGATGCCAGGCTGATTCCAATATGACAAAAGATCTACATCAAATATGCCAGTAAGAGACAAGTAGAGTGTATTACTGGAAAGATCAACCTAGACAGCGAAAAGCTAATCTGTTCATTAAGGCTTCAGCAAGCCAAATAGGCTTCATCCCTAGGCAAGATGGAACTACAAACCATTATAGGAGTATAAACAGGTTATTTCCGGCTAAAATGCTTAAAAAGATTGGTATTGCTAAGAATGATACGTGCCGATTCTGGGGGCAGAACAGTCGGCATAACATGTTTTTATTAATATTCACTTATTATTCTTAGGTCAGGGGTCGTATGAAGTAACTTTTTAGAACTTATCTATCATCATACGAAGAACTTTATGCAAGTCATGTTTAAAATAGGGTTCTTCTACACTTTTTACTAAAAAGTTGACAGTTTTCAACATATTCACAAACGCTGCCGCAGAGATTACGTTTTAAGTACCTTTTGTTAAAACTAGTTTGTTCGTGACGAACAATTTCTATTAAGACAACCTGACTAGGATTGAGATTTCTTTACCGTACAAAAACTTGCTTAAAGTAACTAAAATTCCACTGCATATAAAAAAGTTCGCTATACTTTTCGCTCAAAATTTTATAGTTTTGGTATATTCAAAAAACATGCGTTAAGCACTTGTTTTAAAACTGACATAAATTTTCATTATGAAAACTTTAATTTAAATACCTTCAAAGAAGCTCTCTATACTTTTTGCTCCAATATTCATGACTTTTGATATATCTACAGAAGGTGCCTGTTCGAGTATTTTTAAAGCACCTACACTTTTTGATGTGATAGTTTTTGATATGTTTACGTAAAGTACATTAAAATTGAATTATCTTTAAGGAAAATTACTTAAATTAAATCATTTTTATATAAGGTCAGTAAACTTATTGCTCTAAGGTTAATAGTTAACATTTACTTATTTTATTTACATTACGACTAGTATGAAATAGCTTTTAGGTATCGATTAAAAGTACCTGTCTGTAATAGAATTATCCCTATAAAAAGTATCCGTACTTTTACAAATATGATAATTTTTGGTGTATTAACGTACCGAAAAAAACGTACGTTATTTATTCATTATGAAAATGATTAGTTAAGCAGAATGAAATAATCATCAAAAACATCGATACAACTATTGTCCTAAATTTAATAGTTTATTCATTGATGAAACGTACGATGAAGACTTTTCGATACTACAAGAAACCCCATTAAGAATACTCGTCTAAATTTTAATTATTTTTAAGAAAAGTCTCTGCGCTTTGTGCTATAAGGTTGATAGTTTTTCTGTATATTTAGGTACGTTAAGGAAAGTTGTTCAAAATTACATTATCTGTAAAAATCTTCTCTTTATTCGTTGCTGTAAATTCGATAGTTGCAAATATATGTACAAAACGTACGTTAAGGAAAAGGAAAAATATCAAGATAACTTATATAAAATCGAATTATGTCTAAAAAAACGTAATTTTAGTGAATAGTCCATGATCATTTCCATTATTTTTTGGAAATAAAAAGATAATTTGAGGTACTATTAATATCACCGACAAAAACAGGTAACTTTCAATTTTAATCGACCAAATTAATAATGTTAATCGAACTTTAACGTTTGGGTTTTTGACCGAATGCTACTGGACATAGCTAGGTCGCAACTCTTAACCAAAAAAGAACCTTGGGTTGCTGTGTAGCCATCAACGCTTGAGAATAGGGTTTTAAGCAGTCGCAGAAATATTCATTTGGCCACTCGTCAAAATAAACCACCGTTGCATCAATAACTTCTTTTTTTACAAATGATTTTTTCAAGTTCATAAACACAAGGAAGTCGCTTGGAGAGTTTAGTTGCTAGAGAAGCACTTCATAATGAATTTTTTTTCAATTTAGCAGTCGCAATTGCAAACAGATGAGATGGGGCGTTATCGTGATGAAAGATCATTTTCTTAGCGAAAATGTGGTAATTTTTCTTTAATCCTACAACAAAACTGGTCAATACCTCGACGTAATTTCTTCCAGTTGTATTTCCTCTCCAAACAATCAATATGAAGTCCTGCCACCGTGTGCATAATTTGTAGTAGAAAACTGGGATTTCGTTTTGTTGGAAATTCAGGTATATTCAGGTGTAAAGTTTGGGGGCTTCTAGTCATGAAGTAGGTTGGAGTTGGCGTTGCTTGATTTATTGAACGTTGTAGTAAATTATTGGATATTCAATTTAATAATTTTTTTTGCTCTTTAAATATATTGAGATTTAATCTTAATGGAAGTTGATTATTGATGTAATAGTTTATTAAGGGGAATTTGCGCAATCGAGAATTATTTCTTTGTAGAATTTTATTGCACGATTATATAGAGTCAGAAAAAAATTTAATGAAACGACGTGATACTTTGTTATAGATAAGAATTGGAAGTAAAGCTAAAATAGATCTTACAGCGTGTTCGTTTAAGTTTGATTTTTCAAAGTAGTGGAGATGATGCAAAATATAGTAGGTTACATGTAAATACGTTTTAGCATGATGCTGTAGGTTGTCGCTGACGAATAGCTTTTAATTCGTGTACACTGAAATTTTCTGCGAGAACCGTTTGAATGAATTTTTAGTAAAGAGATTGGCTAGGGTTCTTGAAATGTAAGATTTTGGTTGAAGTCGCGGAAGGGTTGGGCGTCCAGCTTTGAGTACAGTAAGGCTTGCGTGATCCGTACAAGGTGGCTAAAGCGTTTGCGAACAGCTTTGTTTAATATTTTTAGTAAACAGAGGATTGGCTTAGTATACTTGTGATTGCTGTAGAATGGCAGTTGGGCGAGGGGTTGTTGTTGTGTTTAATTGAAATTATTGCTTAAAGAAACTATGTAGAGCCCTGGCGTCAAAAGTTATCACTCTGTCAATTTTGCATTAAAACGAATATTGAGAATATAAGTAAGAAACCTGGGACAGCATTAGCCTTTGATATAGGTTCTATTCCTTTATCCTGCCACTTTATGTAAGTTAAAACTTTTAAGTGCTTTATTTTAAAATGGTTTGTAGTAAATATAAACATTGTTTGAAAATTAATGAACAGGTGGTTGATATAAAGTGTGCGTCACCAGCTTCAGTAATATTAGATTATTTATTTATCGAAACACTCTTGTCCGACATATTTACGAAATGATTTAGTCACTTATGTGTATTTACTATTGAATTTTCCACGTTGACCGCTGGTGACGACGTACTGATACAGGTATATTATTTTTAAGGTCTTGTTTAATCAAAAAGTGGATTTGAAGTTCGTATTTGTTGACAAGAACGTTTATTGTTGAGTTGTAATTTATTGTGATGTATTTGGACTATTTTAACTTAATACAATAGACGGTGGTTAAAGTTAATTATTGAGTATCTTTTATGCGTTGAATTATTTGTAAAGGAACAGTGTAAAGATGCTAAAAGCGTATTATCCATTTTTTTATGTTCGATAATACAGTTTTGTTGACAATCTCATTTTAGTTCGACGGATTAATGTCAATTAAGATAGGGGTAAGAGTTTTATTTGACGATTAATCAAATCAGAGCTCTCAATTCAGGATTACAATTTTCTGTAGTGTTAATATACATTTTTCAGTTTGGAAGTTTCTTTATTTCTAGTAAACCCGTAAAGTGAGAGCTGTACTGTGGTATTTTTGGAGTACTGCATTAACAATTTGACCTAAGGAGAGAACAACTGAAGCCTGCGACCTGCAGCAAGCTGCAAAAGGTAGGTTCACGTATTTTTTCTTGTTCAGTGCTAATGCATTGCATCTCCTTTTGTAACGTACCTTTGCTCGATTTCAGACAGGGTAGCGTTCAAAAATATTACCCGATTTGGTTTACCACTTAACGTAACTAAAATTACTAGTAAAATTCAAGTCAAGCTTTGGCTCTTGAGGATATTTGCCTGTGCGGTGTTTGCCGTTTGAACGCGGTACAGTCCCAAATAAATAGTCGCCAAGACCACATTAGTCGAGTGAACAATTTTAGCCTGGCGAAGTCCACTGCTTTGACTGTTTCTTGATTTCAGGTGTGTGGTGGTAGATCCAGGTTTCGTGAACAGTCTTCAGTAGTAACTGTTTGTGAAGACCTGGTTGTTCACAATGGGACGTTTCACCCCCGCCGCTTCGCCCCCGCCGTTTCGCCTCCACCGTTTGGCCCCCGCCGTTTCGCTTCCAATGCCGTTTCGCCCCCGGCCGTTTCGCCCCTAAATGGTGTACTTCTACAAAAATTGAAAAAATTATGAGCAAAATCTTTTTTCTCGTTTTCTGAATGTGTGTTTGAGAAAACAATAAACAAGTAGGAAAAAATGAACAAATAATTGTGTATAAAATAATATTTAGTATAATTAATATAATGTTATAATATATTAATATAATTTGGTTTTGTAAAATTAATTTAAAATTCTAAGTTTAAACCCTAATTGTTTTTCACTGACGCGACGTGATAATCCGGATTATATATTAAACGTTATTAGAATTGATCTCTCTAAGAATTTATGGATAAGTTCGTTAAATGTTTGTACCTACTTCAATTAGGTAGGTAATCTGGGTTAACCATTATTAATGGTAATTAGCATTTATCTTTCTAAGGAATAAAGAATATTGTTGAAAGTTATGGCAGAATAGATATTAACGATTATTTGTTAGGCATTGCCCATAATTTTGAATCTTAATATTTTATGTATTAGGTACGTGCTAGTTAATAAATTTTAATCTCAAAATTTTCTATTATTTTCGAAGAAAAAAGGTCCGGGGCGAAACGTCCCGGAGGCGAAACTTCCCGGGGGTGAAGCGCCCGGAGGCGAAACGGAGGGTGCGAAACGGTGGGGGTGAAACGGTGGGAGCGAAATGTCACATAACCTCACAATCATCGGTGCTCACACGACCAGATTTAAACGACTGAAACTTTTCCCAATTTCCATCTCAGTTTTTTCGCGTAAAAAATGATGTTTGATTAACACACGAAGTCCATATTTAAGAAATAACGTGATTTTATATTTATAACTGTCAAAAGTATAATATTTAACAGATTGGCATGCAATTTGTTACAAATGTTTGCAAGTAAAAATACTTACCGATATATAGGCATCAGGACCCCATTAAACCTGTAACAATAATAGGATTAAAATAAAGTTATTAACTGTAATGTAATGTATTTAGGTAAAAAGAGAGGTTGTTCACAAGTAGTGAATTCCGTAGACTATCGTAGTAACGTATGTATTTATACAGGGTCCTGCATCATAACTCCCGTTTTCTACTACATGTAAATGATTTTTATTATACACAATATTAAAATATTTGCTAGACAGCACATTTAAAAAATATTTTCACAAATACAGGGTGGCCCTAAGTCCATGGCAATACAAACATATATTTTTTTTATAAAACACCCCATATATTACTCCAGATTTGAATTCTATTTGCTTCGTACATTACATCAAAATATTTCAGGACCTTATATCGAGTGCTTTCAAAGATATGATAATTTCTTTGTTTGATTGGACATGTGTTGATCACTCTGTATCGTTCAAGAACAAACGAAATTAATTATTACTTGTAGTAGGATACTTTACGCATATGGTCTATTTTATTTTTATACAGATGGCTACACGAAACATTGGAAGTCGTATACAGTATGGCCCAAAACGGGAACCGTAGATTTTCTCGAAATTTTAAAATTCAATTTTTTATTCATTGATGTTAATTTCTAGTGGGTAGTTTATTTCGTTTTTATTGATATTTGTATTTCTCTGCGTACGCATAACTTTTATTTCTTTGCCTTGTTTTGAATTTAAGGCTTTTGCCCTATGAAAATCCATAGCACCCTGTTATTAATAAGGCTGTTTAACATTTTGTATACTAGGCAAGTGCAAGCGATAAATATTTTGACAGGCATTAAACTTACACGGTGAGAATTAAAAGAAATGAAATAGGTTTGATAATAATTTTTTTAGGATAATCATGCAAACTTTTTTAATACGTTCATAACGAAAATAGGTAACATTGTAAAACCAAAAACACTGATCTATTCCAGATAGACGTTTAAAACTTCATGCCAGATAGATGTTAATACACATATAGATGCCAACTTAAAAAAAATTCTAAAGCCGCCCGCTTCTGTAAAAATATCGATAATTTAATTTAAAGGTTTCCGATTTTATTTAATTAATTATCAGACACATTTGGCTATGTACTAATCACCTGTATAACTACCAGTTATGCAAAATTTACATACTTCCTACACAGTTATTCAGATATTGAAACGACCATTTAGATTCCACCTTAGGATATATTTGCCGCTAGATTACGCGTCGTACTGAAAAAATGCATAGGACATAATTAATCGATATGATTAAGGTCTATATGTCTGCATTTGTATATTTTGGAATATACACTGCTTGAAAAATATTTGATAAAAACTAAAGGCCGCTCCTTGGCCGCCATTTTGATTTTGTGACGTTACGGGAAACCCCACTAATTAGCTTTAGGCCACGCCCACGTGGGGACCCCCATTTACAGCCCCTTTCTACCGCCTTCTTTTCCGGCGCCATTTTATACTTCTTGATGACGCATTTAGAGTGCTTACCAGCAATTAGGGTCCTTTTGCCAATATTAGGAGCCTCTTTGGCAGTCTACCCCTGGAGGGTAGGCAAATTAGCACACATACAGTGTTCTGATTGGTGGTCCTAAGTAGAGACCAGGCCCCTACCCAGCATCTGAGCACTTATGGAGGCATAAGGCTTTGAATTCTGATTGGTTACGGTGGGAAATTTAAATTTGTATTCTAATAAGGGGCCTAACACTATTTCATAAGCCAGGTGAGGGGTCCTCATACTACCTCATAAAACAGGTATAGGAACTTGTGTTAGGGTCTTCGCCCCCTTGTCGTGTTCCCCTTGTCGCAAAATTTAAATCTGTTTGTGGCGCCATATAGTGGTGTATTTCTAGGACTAATGAATGTGTTCTGCAATAGTGGTGGCTCCACTTAACGGTATATATTTGCGCAAAATTTAAATTTGTGTGTGATGCCATCTAGTGGTATATGGATTAATGAATGTTTTCTGTAACATAGATTGATCGTAGCACCACCTAGCGGTATACAGGCCCTGCAATTGGTAAGGCGGGAAATTTGAAATAGTGTTTCTGCAATACAGATAGATTATCGATAATCAAAAGATTTTTTATGGTACGAGTCAAAAATGATTTTATTTATTAAATCACTCATCACTACATACTCTTGTCTACTGGTATTAAAGATCGTATTGAAATATATTTAACCTTCAGCTGTTCATTAAATTGATGTATACGCTGGTTCTCGGCTTTGAAATACTTGTGGAAACGGCCAGGTAGCACATTTAAACTCCCCCAGTTCCACAACGACCTTTTCGCCTTACTTTGTACATATGACACCAGATTGAGTATCCTGTATTCGACTCCGGTCTCCAAATCCTTAATGTTTTTGAATGGTTTACAGCATGTTGATGAATTTAGAGCAGATAAATCAATTTCTGAAATTATAGCATAACATTGAAACTTGTACAGGAAATTAAATAAAATAAGAGTTAATGCCAGATACAATCACTTATCAGTGCTGTTCTGAAAGAACTTCTGGGGAGATTGACACACGAGTGTATAACTGTTGGTTTTCTGTTGCCTATATACTCACAGTACATTCACATCTGTATTTTACTAGTTCTAGAGTGTTGGGAAAAAACCGCTAATCACCTAACCACGTAAAAAAGTCAAACATGTCGCCCTTTACCTCCAATATTTTCCGGACTCCCCGGTTATCTAACCACAATAATAATTTCACTATTCAAATAGCTCTAAAGAGTGTAGGATAACTCACTAATTATCTAATTACGTAAAAAGGTGTGCTGTGTTTGACAGACAAATAAAATATCATGTAATTAGATTGAATGTTATAAACTGCTTTTTTAGTTACATCTCATTTCGTTTTTAATTCGTAGTATTTGATCTTGCTTCCAGATTGTAAAAGCAATGTTTCGATTCAAAATACTGTTTTGATTCAGGTTGAAAAAAGAAATGGACCCATTTTGATACTCAAAAGATAATCAAGATAAAGATACAACATACAATTAATTTTAAATACGCTATTAAATTCTGTATAATAATAATGAAATAGTTAATGGGGAATTACATAATCAGTTAATTACCTTGTCGTGATACAAAAAGAGAATGTACGATTTCGTAACTGAATGAAAACAATAATAAATTCCAAGCATAGTTTACGTTAAGTATATATCTGGGTATTAGCTATCGTAAGAAAAAGTAGCTAGAGATGTAATTCAATTGCGTAAGATCTTGCAATTGAATCACTAACAGAATAATCGTCTATCAAACTCTTCGTGTATACCGTCAGCACCCAAAACCCGTTATATATCTGCAGTACAGAAATAACAATTAGTGATAAGGTAATTGCTGTATTTTTAGAGAAACAAACTCCAAGTTGCAAGTCTAATATGTTGATTTCAGATGTGATTTTGGTGATTCATACCAAGAAGGTAAGATCAAATTACCCCAAGCGTTTGATCATTTTCAATCAGACATTTGTTAATTTTTATTTGCCTGAGCAGAATTGCGGAAAAACAAGAATTATACAATAACTTGATTATTACATCATTTATCAAATCAATATCAAACAACCAGTTCAACCCCAAACAAATCAGACCAATCAGCCAAATCAACATCATTCAAATCAATTAATCAAATAAATAAATCAAACCAAATACATAAACAGATTTTTAATTACACCCCAATTTAAATCGAAAGGTAATATAGAATTAAATTCAAGACGTTGAATTGAAATTCATTTTTATCAAAACATCGTGGTTATTTCCAGTTTTTTGTTCACCGTATCGCCCAGATTTACACTAGATGTATGCACCAGGTTCCACTGTTTATAGCTTCCAAATTTTATACTTGTCACACTAACAGTTTTCGAGATATTTGACAGTGAAGACATCGCACGACACCCAGCATAGAAGTGATCGGCTTTGGAATTTTTTTAGTTGGCATCTACGAGAATGTTTTGAAAACTTCTTAACCTAGTCTAGAAGCAAACAAAATATGGAAGTCAAAGTATTTTATTAAACAAATGACTTCCATCGCCCCCTCATAGGAAGAAAATTTACGACCCTTTAGACCTTTTTTCAATTGAGGAAATACATGATAGTTCGAGTAATTCGAATTGTTTGCATGGCAACATGCGATTTGTGTGTGGGAGCATAGTGCTGCTAAAACAAAATACCTCTGGACAACATTCCGCGTCTTCTCTCCATAATGTTTTCTCGTTGAAGTAATGTCGAATAGTAATTCCCAGTTATTGTTCTATCCTTATCCAGAGAATCGACCATGATTACTCCTTGGCAATACCAAAAAACTAAAGCAAGATCTTTTCCAGTAGATTTTTTAACACAAAATTTCTTAAGACTTTGGAGAACCAGAGTGTCGCTATTCCATCGATTCCTACTTTGATTCTGGGTCGTAGAAATGTACTCAAGTTTCATTCATAGTAACAAAACGGCTTAAGAAGTTTACATCTTTTTCAAACGGAGCACAGATATAACGCGATGCTTTTATTCTTGCACACTTCTGCTCAACATTCAGCCATTTGGAATTTAATTTTGTAGAAATTTTTCTCATGTCAGAAACGACGTGAACTATATTATGAACGCATTCATATGAAATATTCAGTGCCTCAGATATTTGTTTAGCTCAATTCGACGGTCTGATAAAATCATGCCATGAACTGCATCGCTATTAACGGGGGTGGACAGACCGGTTTTCCTCTTTAATGGAAAATTACCTCTTTTGAAGCTTGTAATCCAATTTTTCACGGTCGCAACGAATAACATTGATCGCCAAGGGTATCAAGCTTACCTCTTAATCCCTTCAAATGCAGGTGCTTGATGATGGCTCGATATTCCCATTTTTTCAGTTTTCACACCTTCGGTCGGCATCCTTTCTTTCAAATTTTACTGCGCAACTGTGGTTTGACTTTTGACGTGAAACTTTACACTGACACTTCTAATAAGTTACTTTTCGTTGCTATGGTAACGCCAATATTTTCTTTACCCACGCAACCGGTCTAAGCTAGCTAGACATCAAACATCCGCGTATTAACCCCCATTTTGTGTGAAGCTTTAAACGTGTATTTTCATTTTGAACGTGTTACAAAGGAAGTTGCATAATTAAAAAAAGGATTCATTCAATTTCGATCGAAGTATGTTGACCCACATCAGATACTTAGCATTAACTTGAGATATTCTGAATAACGTGTAACCACAGAAAAAGTAGTGCACAAAGGCTGCGCGTATATGCAAAAAAGACAGCGGGAAAAGGGGAAGGGAGAGAGGGGAAGGATTAACAACTTGAGAGAATTTGGATGCGAGGGGTCAGAGAGGAGGGAAAGAAATATATACATATATATATATATATATATATATATATATATATATATATATATATATATATATAATCATTAATTGTATCTTTTTAATTTAAATTTAAGTTATTTTTAAATTAAAAAATACAATTATTGATTATTAAATTGAACTTCTGTTTCGTTCATTAAAAAACAACTTTTATAGTTATCCACTAGTGTTGCATCCAGCAAATAAAAATTAACAGTCAGTCGCGTGTTATCATATGCGAAACCTCAGCGAACTGCGGGTTCTCACGGCATTCACAAAAAGTTGACTGTGATCTTACATTGTGTGTATAACAATTATGATACATCGTAACTAGGGAAGTACAGGGTGGCCAACTAAGAATGCGAGGTACTGTATCTGGAAAACTATCCATCGTAGAGGCTTGCGCAAAAAAAAGTTATAACTAAAACGGCCAATACAAAAACCTGGAAAATATTTCAAGTTTCTGTAACCGCCGCTAGGGGGCGTAACTGCAATCTTTGAAGACGAGGATAATCTGAACTTTTTTTGTTTGGCACTTTTTGACGTATGTCTAAAAATAAAGTCGGGGGTATTCAAAGGTTTCCTTAAATCATCCCCAGTATCTTCAAAACGGCTAATCCGATTTTAACAAACTTGGACGCGTTGAAATGAGCTATTCTTGGGCTACAAATGTTGTAATATTTGAAGTTTTGTTAGTTTCACATGTCGTCACTAGAGGGCTTTGTTCGACATTCCGACAGAGACGGTTAATTTTCGCAAAAAAATTAAATGCATTGGTATAACTTTTTTTTCATAAACAAGTAGCTAAATGATGCCTAAAGAAGCTCTCGAAAACCGCATCTTGATATCTTGTTCCTAACCTAAAATATCGACCAAAGAAAACTTTATACGAAAATCCCTTAAATTTTTTTTTTAACTATATTTTTCTGGAATTGTTTCTATTATGTAAGTTGTGGCCCTAAAAAGGCCTTCCTAAAGGAGGAAGGTTTTTAATGCCCCCGTAAATGCTCTAAATGCTGACCATCACTCTGTGCATTGCTGAGGCCTCTTATTGGTAGACAAAACTGCAGCTTCAATTTCGGCTCTGAATAGGTTACATAGAAATTGCGATTTTAAATGTTTGTAAACTTATACACCAGAATAAAATCACCCTTTTTGAATTTACTACGGGCAAGTAAGCAATGCTAAAAGTTATGCGAAAGGCCTATTTTTTGTTTGTTTAAATGCATATTCACTATGGATATAAACAACACATACATAATCCTCAAATTATCAATAGTTGTCAAAACTTTCGCGTTACTTTGAGCAATTTTAGTACTTTAAAAATGCATTTTACGAATAATAAAGTTGTTGATATGCTTACGGTTTATTTTGATTGTCTTCAGAATGCCGCAGTAGCTAAAAAAGTTTACGCGGCTCGATATCCAAACGGCGTCCTTGCGATGTAAGCGTTTTTCCCCGATTAATGGCGAGTTTACGAACCAATGGTAGTTTTCGCCCTACGTTTCAACGGCAAAGAATTGGAAAAAAACTAGAAAATATTAACCGTGTACTGGGCTATATTGAAGGAAATCCTCATGTTAGCACAAGAACATTATCCACTGAGTTGGGCATTTCAAGGACAACGGTTCAAAATATTTTGAAGGACCATAGGTAAGTTCTAATGGCCATCAAAATATATAGGTATTCGTTTAAACTTTTTTACTTACTTTAAGAATGCACCCATATCATGTCGTTTTGCATCAGGCCTTGTAAGAGGAAGATTTTGATCGAAGGTTAGACTATTGCCATTGGATGTTAGGCATGATACGCGAAAATAGAGAATTTTTATTTCAAATTCTTTGGACCGATGAAGCCAACTTCAGTAGTGACGGGAGAGTCAATCTGCACAATATGGATTATTGGTCTGCAGAAAATCCCCATTGGTTGCGTGAAGTTCAGCGCCAAGGACGTTGGAGTTTAAATGTATGGCGTGGCATACTGGGAGGCAGAATTATTGGGCCATATTTTTTTGAGCAACCCCTAAATGGCAATGTACTTCTTGACTTTTTGGTCAATCAAATTACTGTTGTTGTTGGAAGATATGCTCTGGAAACAAGGCAAAGTTGTTTTTGCAGTTGGATGGTTGCCCAGCACATTTTGCTATTAATGTGCGAGAGCATATTAATGCAGTATTTCAACAGCGGTGGATTGGAAGAGGAAGTCTGTTTCCATGGCCTCCGCGATCGCCAGGCTTAACTTGCCTCGATTTTTATTTATGGGGGCGCTTAAAGGACATCGTGTTTCGGACTCAACCTACTACTAGAGAAGATATGAACAACCAGATTCGTAACGCAATACGTAACATACCGAGAGCCGAAATTGAAGCTGCAGTTTTGTCTAGTCACGAGAGGCTTCAGCAAGGCATAGAGCGTGATGCTCAGCATTTCGAGCATTTACGGGGGCATTAAAAACTTTCCTCCTTTAAATCGGTCCTTTTTAGGGCCACAACTTACATAATAGAAACAATTCCAGAAAAATATAGTTAAAAAGAAATAAAAATTTAAGGGATTTTCGTATAAAGCTTTCTTTGGCCGATATTTTAGGTTAGGGACAAGATATCGAGATGCGGTTTTCGCGAGCTCGTTTAGGCATCATTTAGCTACTTGTTCATGAAAAAAAAGTCATACCAATGCCTTTAATTTTTTTACGAAAATTAACTGTTTCTGTCGGAATGCCGAACAAAACCCTCTAGCGACGACATGTGAAACTAACAAAACTTCAAATATAACATTTGTAGCCCAATAATAGCTCATTTCAACGCGCCCAAGATTGTTAAAATCGGCTTAGCCGTTTCGAAGATACAGGGGGTTATTTAAGGAAACTTTTGAAAACCCCCTACCACTTTATTTTTAGACATAAGTGCGAAACAAAAAAAGTTCAGATTATCCTCGACTTCAAAGATCAGTTATTTTTTGATTAGGTTAATGTAGCAGAATTCACAGAAACATCACTTTTTTAGATTCAAGATAGCGGCCATTTCAGAAACTTGAAAATATTTTCCAGGTTTTTGTATTGGCCGTTTTAGTAATAACCTTTTTTTTGCGCAAGCCTCTACGATGGATGGTTTCCCAGATACAGTACCTCGCATTCTTAGTTGGCTACCCTGCACATACAGTTTAAGTTTGAATCGATTGTGACTTGCCTCCTCGATAGCTCAGATGGAAGAGCACCACTCTGGCAAAGTGGAGGTCGTGGGTTCAAGTCCCACTCGAGTTAATCTTTTACTGTATGTACTTTAAAAAATACAATTAATCATTAATAAATTGAACTTCTGTTTCGTCGAATGAAAAACACGTAGTAGTATTTATACACGACGAGAAACGTAGTTAACTAGTTTCCTGAAAGAGGGGGTTACACATACGCAAGATGTACCATATGTACATTTGAAAGTAATGGACAACAAAATAGTAGCAAAACTTTTATTAAATAAACACCCTACTGCAGGAAAGAGAACTAATTATTTACATTAATATTTGTGAAATTAAAGCGCAATGCCAAGAAAATTAATGGTACGGTGTATTCAAGAGAACATAGTATAAAGAAATTAATAGTTTGTTGTATTCCACGTAAACTGCAATTTAAACTTTAGGTATAAATCGGAGGATCCAAAGCTAAACAGTTTTAAGTCTAGTATAATCTCTTTTTTTTTTTTGTAAAATCATAAATTAATTATGATAAAATGGCAATGCTAATTCAATGCACAGACCACCTATAAGGAATTCAAATGTATTGCACAGTGTACAATAGTAAAACCAATAATGTTCAGTTAAACACCAGCAGTCAATAATACATTACAGTGTCCCAACCAGAGACCAATATTTAAACCTTCTAGAATTAGTAACAATATAGCAATAATACACATAAAAGACAACGAGGATAAATGCATTTACCTGTAGATTGTCTTAAGTTTACAAAAGGAAATATTTAAAATTAAATCGAAGTACTGTAAGATTGACTTTGTAAAAACAAGGCAGATACCTAGATTAAACTTTAACATAAAGCATGTAAGAAAACAATTTTTCAAATAATTAATTAAAATTGGCCTATAACACAGTTAGGCCAGGGTGTACATTTACATAATTTAAAGTGTTTTTGCATTCACACAAAAGGCATATAGGTAATTGTTAACTTAGCTTTGGAATTCGTCCTGTTTGTTGTCGAATTTTAGTTATAGATCTTCACACTATCCATTAATAAATTTCCAGGTGATAGCTTACAAAAATGAGAGGTAAGTTACAGCTTTAACAAATTGTGTGTATATTTATCGGACCCAGAGTTTATGTTTATGGTTGTCGGACTTACTTTCAGCGTAGAGTAGGAACCTCTGTAATATCTTACATAAGACACGAGTAGGCATTTGAATACACTGTTACCTTTACGTGGTTATTCAGTCTATTCGACACGAAGTATTATATCTAAAGTATTTGATTTTAAAAAAGTTTTATTTTATGAATGGATAGGGACCTATTGGCTATTTTAAAATTATTTTCATGTTATACAGGGTGTACCAAAAACACATGAAAATAAATGCCAGTTTTATTAAGGCTTAACTTATCTAACCCTTATGGTTCTTGAATTTAATATTTTGTGAAAATGTAGTAACAAATTTAATGCTTAATTTCTCAACTTGTAAAATTTTTATTGTCAACCAAATTAGACTGGAGTCTACGAATTGATCAAGTTTTACGTCACCCGTGTGAAACGTTTGCTAATTTATACAAGGTGTCTTAAAATTAAGGGTCAATAATTACAATCTTTAAACGGTTATTTAACTTAAATAGGACACCCTGTATTTTATGGCAACAGCAGATGTAAAATTTAATTGTCTATCAAACAGTATTACATATTACTATGGCTAACTCTTCATATTTTCAATGCACATTTTGTTTGTGCAAACTGAGTTCAAGAAATTTATAAATGATCAAGTCACCTTGTCGTTTTGACAAGTCGTTGCTGTTGACTGATTGCGGTTGTCACGTTTTTACAAAAGTCTGTAATTGTAATAATTGCACCTAGTAGTGGTAGCAGTATTTTTTGATATTTGTATTATGAGCCTATTTTTAAGAATGCCAGTTATCCGAAAGAAGAACGCATCGACATGATTTTTATTCTCCGAGAATCTCTGCAAAACTGCCTCCTGGCATTACGAATTTATGGTGAGAGATTTCCCAACAGAAATCATCCAAATAAAGCAGCATTCGAAAGAATCTTGAATCAATTTAGACAAACTGGAAGTGTCCTGTATAAAAAACCCACTACAAGCAAACCTGTGACAGAACACTAAGAGACTCAGTTTGTAGTGCTTGCCTCTGTAACCGAAAATCCCCATATTAGTCAAAACCAAATTGCCCAAAATATCATTAGCCAAGCAAGTGTGTCAAGAATTCTTAAGAGATATAATTATTAGACCTCGGATTTCTAAGCACAAATAATTCCCGAAATAATCATTCAATATGCATTTTAAAATTGTTAAAATAAGCATTAAAAAAGCATTTATAAGCACAAATAAACGTTTATATGCAACAATAAGCATTCCTTATGCACCAATAAAAAATTGCGTTATTTATTTCCAGAGTGAAAGGCAATAATGGGTTTTTAAAAAATAAAAACAACAGTAAAGTAGTTCATGTATTTATTTATGGAACAATATATATTTAAATAAAATACAATGTGCCCTAATGTTCTAAAAGAAACATAAAACGATTAACCCCTAACAACTACGAGGTTTTTTTAACAACTAAACTCATAAAAAAATTAATGGTAATTTGAAAAGCAATACGTAATTAATACTTTAATTTTTAATAAATTTTCTGAAGTAAAACTTCTTCGCTTTTCGTTGAAAATTAATTTATAGGCAGAAAATGATCTTTCAACCTCTACCGATGTTAACGGTGCAAATTTAAAAAAATGCACTAGTTCTAAGGGAATATTACTGGGCGAATCAAAATTCCCTTCCCCTGATAGTATTTTATCAATGACATCCAAAGTGTGGTATCCAAGATTTTTATTAATAACGAAAGCAAATTTGCTTTTAACAATTTCCGCAGTTTTTCCGTTTGAACTTTCTATTTCGGTTTTGAGAGTTCTTACTATATTTAAACTATCATTAAGGGAAAGATGGGAATTTTCTAATTTTTTAATTGCATAAAAAGTTTCTGGAGATATATACAATATCTTTATGCAAATTCTTGTCTTTCACAAGACGTTTTGCAGTTTGAATGGAAATTGGTTCAGTTTCGTCAAAATCATTAATTAGTTCTGCTATGTCGTTAAAATGGTTTGCATAAAAGTCTACTGCTTTTAACCAAGTACCCCATCTTGTAATAATAGGTTCTGGGGGTATTGATAAATTGGGCAATTTAGATTTATAGTGAGCTACGCGCGCGGGTGCTTTAAGAAATATTTTTTAATTACGCTTGGATATGAATCCCTAATAGTTTCTGCGATTCGGTGAAGACCATGTGCTAGACACGTAACATGTACTAAGTTGGGGTAAAATGTTTTCAGTAATTTTCCTGCAGCTACCATGTAAGCTGCGGCATCTGTGTACATGAGTAAAACATTTTTGTCGTTAAACTTCGTGGGGAATAGAAATCTTAAGCAGGAATTCACAAAATAAGATACCGTATTGCTATTCGTTTTTTCTAAGACTTTAGAACATACCAAATATGATCTTGTTGAATCGAATTTGCTTAATTTGCCTACTATAACATTTTCGTCAACTGAAAACCAAATTGGATGTCCTGATACGTCTTCTCGATCACAATATTTTTCCAAAAATGTTTTAAAAATTGGATTTTCAACAGCTTTCCACGGGATATTTGCAGCGATTAAAGCACGACACAAATCTTCAGAAAAACCGTTTCTTTTCTCAGTTGAATTGGTTAAAAATGTTTGTTTTAATGATTGTTTTCGAGCAACACTGGCCTGATGCAAAGATGTTTTTACGTGTTGTTGAGTTTGATGTTTTTTGTTGCTTGATACCTTGAAAACACAAAAATGCATTATTATTTAATATTAAGCTTATTTGTTTATTATTCGAACAAAACGTATGTCCAAAATTATGTAATTAAAATTAAAATTGCGTTAGATACTTACTTCTTTGTTGCAAACATTACAAAATATGACGTCACCATCAGATGAAAAGCAGTCGTCTTTTAACCACTGTTTAATTAGCACACTTTTTTGGAAGTTTATCCTTTCCCATTTTGTTTTTTTAATAACCGAAAGTTATAGTTTAATTATCTAGTAATCAGTTTAATTTAATTAGAATTAATTTGATTTGCTGTTACAAAGTGCATTGAAGCAGCAACAGCAAGCAGTCACTACCGAATCTATATGAAAATTCAAACTGAGAATGTTTTTGAAGTAGAAGGGATAGAAAACCACGTTTTAAGGCTGCTTGACCAGGCGATCACGCGCTGTACACTTGTTTACGTTGCTGACTCTTGGTTTTGAATATACTTGAGTTGTAGATAAACATCTGTGCCTACTTAAAATACACAATTCTTGAAAACCTTAACAAGTAAGCCGTCGGCTTACCACATAGTTAATCTCTAGCGTGGTAGCTTATTGTATCTGTCGTGTTTATTTAAAAACTTTACAAAAACGCATTGTTGAAGAGACTTTAAAATAGACAAGCTTAAATTTTAAATATAAGTTCAAACGTAAAAATTCCCGAGCAGAAAATAAGCACAAATAAGCACGTTTTACATAAATAAGCACTTAAACACCAAAATAAGCAGAATAAGCATAAATAACTTTAGCTCATTTTCCATCAAATTGTCTGAAACGACTTTATTAGTATACCTAATACACACAAACAAGCACTTGCTTAGAAATCCGAGGTCTACTCTAACAATTATCATCCTTTTGAAATCCAGCTTTATCAAGAACTTTCTGAAAACGCTTATGAGAAACCAGTTGAATTTTGTATGTAGGTATTAGATAAAATGACAGAAAACTGAAACTTTTTTAATTCTGTTCTGTTGACTGATAAATATACATTTCATAACAACAGAACTGTTAACAGACATAACTTCCACTATTATTCTGATTCCAATCCGTATAAATTTAGGATTATGCACAATCAACATAGAAGGTCAGTGAATATGTGGGGCGGAATAATGAGTCAATATTTAATTGGTCCTTATTTTTTCCAAGAACACTTGAATGGAATGTTGTTTTCACAATTCTTAAAAAATCAGTTTCCAACCTTATTACAAGAGATTCTCTTAGACACAAAAAGAACGATGTGGCTTCAAATGGATGGAGCTCCCGTACATTTTCATCGCGGGGTCCGAGAACATTTAAATTTATAGAGATATGTAAAAGGAATGGTTTGTAGGACACCTCCAACAACACCAGGTGATCTAAAACAGCGCATAAAAGAAGCTTTCCAAACTGTCAGCCCGCGTATGTTGGAAAGTGTTGCGGAAAGTTTTAATAAGAGAATACGTTTGTGTTTAGAGACAGATGGTAGCCATTTTGAACATTTGATTTTTATGTACTACCATTCTTTTATTTTAAACTACTAAATTACTATTACCTACATAAAAATTTAGATTAGGTTGTAGAACTTGATGACTGCTTCAATTAATTCTGTTTGTCAAAACGCCTACAATTATAAATTTTTTGAACTCAGTTTGCACAAACAAAATGTGCATTTTACGTGAAAATATGAAGAGTTAGCCATAGGAATATGTAATACTATTCGATAGACCAACAAATTTTACGTCTGCTGTTGCCATAAAATACAAGTTGTCCTATTTAAATTAAATAAGTTACTACCGTTAAAGATTGTAATTATTGACCCTTAGTTTTAAGATACCTTATATAAGTTAGTAAATGTTTCACACGCACGACATAAAACTTGGTCAATTAGTAGACTCCAGTCTTAATTTGGTTGAAAATAAAAAAACTCAGGTTTAGAATTTAAGCATTAAATTTGTTACTACATTTTCACAAAATATTAAATATTTCATATGGTTTAGGTAGGTTAAGCCTTAATAAAACTCGCATTGATTTTCATCATAGAAACTGAAAATAAAATAATATACAGGTTGTTCCATTTAAAAAATAACAACTTTGATACTTTTCGTATTTTTGGCACACCCTGTATAACATGAAAATAATTTTAAAATGTATCTCCAATAGGTCTTTATCCATTCATAAAATAAAACTTTTTAAAATCAAATGCTTTACCTATAATATTTCATGTCGAACAGTGTGAATAACCCAAGAAACCAATCGTTGTTTTTGCGATTTCTGAACGTCCACCAATAAATCTTTTAAGTCCTTGTTTGTATTACATAGTATTGTATGGTCAGCAAATAGAATAAATTTTGTGTTCAAATCACAGAGCGGTAGCTCGTTAATGAATATAAAAATAAAATTGGGCCTAAGATCGACCCTTGAGGGACCCCGATATTAACCTTAACATATATATATATATATATATATATATATATATATATATATATATATATATATATATATATATATATATATATATATACATACTTATTTTCGCGTACTTTTTTAATGAACACGATCCTTGAGGACTACATTAGACCTTTGGGAACAGTCTTCAAAGGTCCATTAAATAAGTAAAAAGTATATATACATATACAATACGTATATACATTAATAATATTTATATCCTTCCTGTCCCTATCTCTATTTTCTATCTTTATTTCCTTTGTTGTGGAGGCAATAGGGAAATAAATGCCAGCACTGCCCGGTATTAGGACAATTCTGCTAATTTAATTACTAAAAAAACAATACCAATACCTCTGATCGACCTCGCGACAAGGACTGTTCAAGGTTGATACGTGGAATGTTAGAGGTATGCATGGTAAAGAATTTGAAATTGCGAATTTAATGAGTGATAGGCAGCTTGATATTCTTTGTGTATCGGAGACAACGCGCAAATTAAAGGATACTGTGAAGATGGAGAATGGCAGTCTAGCACTACGGTCAGGAGTTAAGACGGAAATTCATTGCGCTAAAGGAGTTTGAGTAATCTAAAGTGGAAGAGCGAAATGATGTGTTAAGCAGTACGAATTGGTATCCCCCCGGGTAATGTTTGGCAGAAGGAAAGTAGAATTTCGCATGTCATACACGGGTGAATGGAGAAAGAGACCCAGAATGTGGGAACTTCTGGAATGATGTAGAGAACATGTTAAATGTATGTAGGCCAAACGAAAGAGTGGATGTATAGAAAAAATATACTGAACAATTGCTAGGATACTTCGGAGAACCAAACAGTCAATGAGAATGGTAAACGTCTGGTGAACGTGTGTGTGGAGAGCAACCTGTCTTTATCTAATACGTGATTTAGGCATAAAAATGTGTATATGTATACATGGCAAAGAGATGAACCTAAAAGTATGGTTGACTTGATAATGTATGATGAATGACTTAGAAACCTGGTGAGAGATACAAAAGTAATGCTCGGGTCGGAGTGTAGCTAGGACCAATTTCTGGTTGTACCTAGAGTGTATTTAGGACAAAAATGACTTTGGACCAGGAAAGCAAACGTAATACAAACGTCCAGAATCAGAGTAGATAAACTGGCAGATAATAGTGCGAGAATGAAGTATGTAGCGTGGAACGAACAAATAAAAGGCAATGACGTTGAAAGTGCATGGATAAGCTTGAAAGACTGTGTTGTCAATTGCGTACAGATATGTAGAAGAGCGACATAGATAGACACAAAAATGTGCTTGGCCGAAGGAATCGGTAAAAAAGGCAGTATGTAAGAAGAAAAGACACGTACATGGTTATGATTGCTGTAACAAGTGATACTGAGAATAAGCGATTGTATCATGTGTACAGATTAAGAAATAAAGTAGGGAAGGAGGCAGTGAGAACACGTAAAGTGGAAGTGATCGTCGTGGAAGGGGAGTAAATAGCACTGAATGTATGAATGAGATTGTTTCTCTCCATCAGGTTATCGAAGAGTGTTTAAGTGTAAAAAACGAGCTGTACTTTACCTTTGTAGATCAGGATAAAGCATACAACCGAGAGAATACGGAGAAGCGGTGAGAAATATTAAATGAATGTGGCGTAAGTATAGGTCTAATAAAAGTAATAACGTCTGTATATAACGGTAGCCGGGCATGTGTTGGGGTAAGACGACTTGCGACTGAATACTTTAATATTGAGCAAGGAGTGAAACAAGGCTGTGTGATGCCACCGTGGTTGTTTAATGTATACATGGATACATGTGTTAACTACAGAGGAATAAGTTTTCCCAGTGTACCTGGTCAAGTGGGAAATACTTAATGAATATGTCGTAAGAACATGTCTAATAAACGGAATAAGGACAGTACATAACGGTAGCTGGGCAGGTGCTAGGGCAGAAGAGGTGTGAGTGAATACTTTAGTATTGAGTGAGGAGGTTCAATGTATATATGGATAAATACGTTAGGTAAGCATGTAATACAAATGGTGTAATGGTTGGTGACGCAAACGAGTATTGGTGTATGCAGATGACACAGTCTTATTAAGAAAGAATGTGGATGAGCTACAAACTGCTCTTAGGAAGTTTTATAGTGTCTGTGAGAGAATGGACCTAATGGTACACGTCAACAAAACAACGGTTGTGGTGTTGAATCTGGAAGGTGAAAAGGAGGGTAGAGTATTTACCCTGCATGATGAAATTGTGGAACAAGTGGACGAGTTGGTATATCTGGGTAGATTATTCACTACAATGGTACATTGGATTGGACGACGAATCGATCTTGGAAGGAAAATGGTTGGAAGTATATGGACGATAACGAAAAACGAAAGCATGAGCGTAGCTGTGAGACGAGCATTCCATAATGTGTGTTTGTCTCGCCAGTACTGTATGGAAGCAAGACATGGATATGTCAAAAAAAGTTCGAAAGTAATAAATTCCGTAAGCATGAGAATCCAGAGAAGCACATGAGGTAAAACAAGAAAGGATAAGGTGAAGAATGGGTGTATAATGAAGGAGTGTGTCGAAGAAAAGAAGATGATAGATAGGTATAGGTGTAGAACACTACATTGGTTTGGTCACATCCAAAGAATTAACAACACCATGTTAACAAAGCAGATTTATGTGGTTGAAGTTAGGAGGTAAGGTCGGGCCTGGTAGGCCACGTAAAACGTGACTGAATGCAGTAGAATGCATGATAAAATAAAGAAAGGTAAGGAGTTTGAAATATAAAAGGGCATGTCAGAAACAATGTATTAATCTTGCGGGTGCATGGAAAAAGGTTTCTAAATAACGAGGCAGGGATTGTTTTGCAAACCTCGCTAGGGAATGGCGTGAATGTTATGTTATGTTATGCTACACATTCCTCAGATATCCCACACCAACTGCGATCGCATTACCCTCGAACTTCCTTCGACATGTTCCCTTACCATACAACACCAAGATCAATATAACCATAATCTTTACCTTCGTCTTCATCTTCATTTTCAGCGTCATCATCACCGTAAACGTGAACGTCACCGTCAACTTCACCTTCACGGTCACCGTCACCGTTAACATTACCATCACCGTGAAGTGTATTAAGCAAGGAAATTGTAAATTACTTAGTCCAAACAAAAAAAATAAAGTGATTCTTTCCCCTCTATTCACGTAATGCGGGCAAGTGTAGTCGAAATGAACAAGAAACAACAATAAACTTTGAGCACTTACCCGTTGGAACAATAAAATAAATGTCAGGTAGGACTTCTATTACATGGGGCATGTTAGTACGGAGTTCGGTTACAGTATACACATTAAGTGTAAGTTTAGAAGCGATATGTTCCGTTCAACACGTTAATTTATTCCTAAAAGACCGCTAATGAATATTTGGCATTCTGTGCGAACGAGACCTGTGCATGGCACTTCTGCCGTTTGCTCAGTACTGACGCTTGATGACAACTGAAATATAACTGCATTAGAGATAGGCTACATTGAGTATATCATAGTTTTGAAGGGAAGCTGCGTCGGAACATACGAAAAAACCCCAGGTAGCTTCATTTAGGGAAAATATTCCCGAAAAGAGAAAGTTTTTAAATCTTGACCTCGACAGTTTACATTTTGTTATGACTTACTAAATATTCTTCAGTCTTACCGTAGATGTCCTCAAAGGTATCCTCCAACCAGTACGTACTATAGGAAATTGCATCTAAGTTCAGTTGCGCATCATTAACTTATGTAAGTAGTTCAAACGTTCCAGATCGTTTCTATCCCCTTTTGAGTCATATTGACATACGAAATAGTCGCATAAATAATTTGTTGGAAGCAGCTAAATAAGTTTATGACGTGCATCGTGGAATTGTGTGTATACGACTTACTTAAATATCTTTATAGGTACCTTCGAGGACCTTAGTTGGCATCATAGTCCTTAAAGGTACCTTTCAGTGCATAGTAATTCGGATCTTTCATTTTATTGAAATATGTCAGCAAAGTATATGTGGCAGTATCGCACAGGTAATACCGTATTCCACATCGCAGCTATACGTTTGAAAACGTTTAACGGCAAATGGAAAGAAACTGCATTATAGATAGACTACATGTGCCATATAATGATAACAAAAAGAAACTACTTGAAAATATATTACACAGAAGTTGTAATTTTAACAACACTTGACAGCAATGCAAAGATTATTGCATTTCGTACGCAAAAAAAACCTTAAAAAAAAATGTCAAGAGACTTCTAAGCTGTTTCTCTATAAACAATGAGTCTTTAAGAATGCAAAATGTTTAAAAATATATAAATGCACTTAGTTTTTATACATGAATGTAAAATCTTGAAGCAATAACTAGAATTTATGGGTCTCTCTGTTATCGTTATGTTAAGTCTTCAAAGGTACCCCATATTTAAAGTAGTGTCATTTAAATTATACTGCTCATATTAGAACAGCTGTTAGCGCACTAAGTAGTACCTAATGCAAGTCAGACAATAAGCGAATACAAAAAATTTCCCGCCAATTTTCCCTCAAAAGGTGGTGGGGACGCGTCCTCAAATGTAAAATGTAAAAGTATTCAATAGCCCATACACCACTAGAGGCGCTACAAACAAATTCAAATAACTCAACAAGGAGCCAAATACAAATTCAAATTTTCCGCCGTAACCAATGCGAATGCGGAGCCTTAGACGTTTGCCTACCCTCCAGGGGCTGAACTGCTCTTAATACAGCCAAAAGGGCGTTAATTAGAGGTGAAACGAGCTCATTGACATCATTTTCATAATGGGATCTGCTTAACAAAATTGTTTGTTAAGTCAGCGAACATATGCGCATAGATATCCTGACAGAAGACAACCTTTAGTTAGAAGTTTGGAGTGTTGAGGCGCGATTTACAGATTAGAAAAACGTTTTGCGAGTGACGGTTGGAAAAGGAGAGGATGTCATCTAACTTCATCCTGAAAGTATTATTTACTGACGAATTGACCTTTACTCAAGATTCTAGTCTAAACCGTCGTAATGTTCATCATTATGCAGCAGAAAACTCAATAACTGCAAGGGCAGTTGATAAGCAGAGACAAAAGATTCTCATGCTATCTTGGGCGACTTTATAATTGGACTAAATTTCTTTCGTGAGCATCTAAACGGTGCACAATAATTGTACTTCTTGCAATATTACTTACCTCAGCGTCTGCAGAACGTTCCACCAGCCCTAGGGGAAAATATGTGGATTCAGCAGGACGGTGCTCCAGTACATTTTGCACTAGAAGTACCACAGTTTTTGAATCAAGAATTCGAATGTAGATGAATCGGACGAGATGGTCCTACTAGTTGGCCACCTAAATCCCAGTATTAACGAAAATCGGTTTTTTCCTATGGGAGTACATAAAAATATGTACAAGACATCTCCAACTACAGCAGATTATATGACGCAGTGTATAACACACTCTTTTGAAACAGTTTCTACGGAAATGTTACCAAACGTGAATAGGTCCTTTCTGACGAGGCTGCGAATCTTTGAGAATTTATTGTGAATATTACCTACAATAAAATACAATTTTACACCTTTCGTATTTTTTTAATTCTGTTCGTCGAAGCGCTTGACGTACCAAAACCTAACCGATACGTTAGATCGAATCGGAAACATAATTTATCGGCTTGTAATAAAAAAGTAAGAATATCTCTGATATTTTTGATTTTAGGTTCACAACGATGGAGCGTAATTATTGAGTCATTCCAAGAATTCAATAATATACAGGATGTTACATTTGAAAAAATTGAGTAAACGCTCTTTGCCAATCTCCAATCTCCAAATTAATTGCATCGTTTGATTATTTTGTAGGTTCAGTACACCCCTTGGCTGCATAATTACCAAATATGTTGTTTAAGCTAGTCGTAATACTGTGGCAAGTCACGACCATTTTTTTTACATTTTCTTCAATAAGTCAACAATCCATCTTCCAAAACCAAAAATTCAAAGGTTTTCGAAAAGAAGATTTGCAGCAGATTATGAAAGATGAAGAACATACAGGGTGTTCTATTTAAAAAGAATGTTTTCGAAGGTGCCCCACTTAAGAATGCTCCCTGTATAAGTAAAATTACTTTCAAAATGTACGTTTTTCGTTACAAAACCATTCTTTGTAAAATAAATTTATCCACTTTTAGTTAATGAAACCTATATTGGACTTTGACGCTTCTGTATATCTAGATACTGTAAACACCCACGCGCAAAAACTTATGATGAATATCGGTCCACTCTGTGTGATTATTGTTTCTTAATTCTTGAAATGTGAATTCCAATATTTACTTTAGATAAAATAGTTAAATGATATTGGAAGCGTCTAATAATGAATGTGATGTGTATTAAATGAAGGAAGAGAATGTCGTAAAAATCGATTGTATTCTTCATTTAGTTACAGAAGCTGTAGGTTTTTAGCGTCTTTCAGTAGTGGATTAAGACCGTTCATTTCTTTATTTGACTTGTTATGGTTCTTCAAACTTACAGCATTTCCTAGTTATCAATTGGAATACAGTTATTTGTAGGTCACAATTACAATGACAACGCAAATATTGATTATAACAACCAACTTGTCATTAACAGTTTTTGAATATTCCACACACAAAAGAAATTCCGATCCAATTTTGTAAAATGACTCAAATGTATAACGTTATTCTTATTGTTAATAATCGAATTTTACAAACAAAAATTAACCTAAGGTGAAACGAAGCAAAAAGGCGTAATAACTAAACAAACGATTTAAATGAAAATAAATATTAGTCTACCGTACAGCCCATTCGAAAAGGTCAGTTCGGTGTTGTGTATATGCATATATCTATCTAAACGCATGTAGCCTTAATTAGTCATTAGAGTAATGGAAGGGGGTGATTGATGATTCTGCCGCTGCGGTGAGCTTTTTATGTTGTACGGGAACGAAAAGCTGCGATGAGACGCGGAATTAACACCGCAGGTTTTCTGCTGTCCTCCCGTACTACTCGCATGACATACTCCATTCGACATAGAAAATGCCTGTTAAACCGTGACTAGTTTGCTCGGCAGTTCTCAATATTTTTTTACTACTCATTGGTCATTAAAAAGAATTTACCATTAAAAACATTCTTCTATAAATAACTCAACTTTTCCTTTGAAGCATAAATAATGATTAATTGCTTTATTATGGAACACCTGAGGTAATTGTTAGATTTCTATTTTCTTAATTGTTCACTCTTACGTATGTAAATGGGTGGTAAAAAAAAATTCCGCCGCTATTTATGTTTATTCATCTACAGTTTGAAAACTTCTGTAAGTTTAATCAACGCTTGATTAATTAAACCCTTAGTTCGGGTATGGGCATAATAAATGAACTCAATACGACAGCTCGTATGATGTATGTTCTCATGTTATGATCCATGAATATAAATCGAGCAAAACTCGGCCCTACCGTGACAAACTTGACCATTTAGGGTTGAAATCATTTTTCCCGATATCGCTTTTGCAACAGACAGGTAAGTAACAACCTTTTTCAAATGATTGATATTGTGTTGCGTATATGTTCAAAAAGGAGCAACGATAATGACAAATTTTATCGAATTTAAATTGTTATTCTACTTTTACGTTTCTATTGTTATTTTTCTCTTCATTCTTTAACAAAACTATAATGTCGTGCTTGCATTAAAAATGAAATGCAAATAAAGCTTACCTCATACATGTACAGTACGCCCAAATCCATTAACTCCTTTGCTGTAAAATTTCCATTTTCTTAACCCTCCTATTGTGTTAACATTTTGGTTTCACTTATTGTGGTCGCGTTATTATGACCCGAGAGCCTATAGTTACCGTTTTATTGTCATTAAATTAATGTAATAGTAAATAATAATAAGAAATAAGATGTAGTATTTATCAATTATTACATTTTATTACGTTATTTCATTTTTATTACATACATAAATGCTATGTAAAGAACATCTGAAAAACGTAGTAGTTCAGTATATACATTTGTTTGTTACAGTCTTGACTGAGACATGAGCTTTAGGTACATAGGTATTTAGAGCAATTACAACATACCGTATTAGTTTTATTATCATTTGAAGAGGGACAAAAATTACTTAATTTACGCTTGGTTGTGGTTGATTGTTCCTTTACTTCGGCAATACTGGTTGAGGAACGTTACTTTATTGCCATTTCAGCTGCAGGAATACTTCGAGGGAGATGTTTTCTTTCATGTAATAATGGAGTGATCAAGAAATTACCCAGTTCTTCAAGAAATAGTCGCCGTTTTCTAAGTTTTCACACACAGAGCATAAACGTTGTAAGCTGAAACGTCCATGATATTGAAAAATATAGTCATTGGCCATCTTTTAGTTTGCCGTCTACATGTGTATGTTATTATTAACTTGTCTAACGTGTTTACAGGACCTTTAGTTTTATTGTAACGGCTTTTCATGATCTTAGTTACACACTCCGTTATCGTGGTGCATGATGCTCATAAGCGTAACATTTTTATTCCGTTTCGGAACGACGTTGGTAAAGAAAAAAGAACTTCTTTCCTGTTGCAGACCAAAGCGGCTGGCAATTCAGGCTTATTTTTTCCAACACTGCCAAGCATGGTTATTCTTCTTTTCAATAGCATCTGCTCCATATCGTACGAGGTAAAAAAATTATCACACGTTATGTTGTGACCTTTTAGACCATAAGTAAGATCTAGTACAACTCTTTTACCTTGACCTCTCTCTGCACGTTCACCTTCTTTTTTCCCGAGGTAAACTTGAATGTTATATGTTTAAGCAGTTACATAATCTTGACTCCGTATTTAGCAAGTTTATTCCCGATGTACTGCTAAAAGGACAACGGCCTCTAAAAGGTTCCAGTTGCTCATCTACTATTTACTGCCTTTTCGTGAACATTATAGAGTTCAGATAGAATTGCAACCCATTCATCCCACAAGTCCCGTATGGGAGCTAATTTATCAGTTTGGCGTCGTTGTGGTTTTCTTATCGTCAAAACAAATTCGTGGAGTTACATGAAATCGTTGTAATGACATCGTTGCTCTGAGCATTGGACGACCTACATTTTCATCCCACAGACTGGATGTTGCCTCTCCATGAGATTTACACACTCCAGCTGGAAATAGTAAGCCAAAATATGCTTCTAGTTCAACTAATGTTAGTTCTTGAAACGTGTCACCACAAAGTCTTTTGCCTTCTAAATTTGACATTTTCATAATCAGGTTTACAATTTTGGATGTGAAATATAACAAGTACGCGGATTTTATATCAATTGTTCGCGACGTAGCATACCTTGTTGGCCCAGGAATCAACGAAATGTCTTTTCTTTCCATACTATATTAGTAGAAGACGGTCACCTTGGCCGCCATCTTGGATTTTGACGTCACAAGACCGCCCACGTGGGGGACCGGGTTTTCCACCCTTATTTTTACTCGCTTACGTGTAGGACGTGTTTTTTCACCCCTATTTTTGCACATCCACGTGTGAGACCATATTTTCCACCCTTATTTTTACACGCTTACGTGTAGGACGTGTATTTTCACCCCTATCTTTGCACATCCACGTGTGAGACCGTATTTTCAACCTTTTCTTTTCGGAGGCCCTTTTTAACCCTAATTATTTTTTACCCGCTTACGTATATGACGTGTATTTTCACCCCTATTTTTTACACACCCACGTGTGAGACCGGATTTTTCACCCTTATTTTCACACGCTTACGTGTAGGGCGTATTTTTCACCCTATTTTTGCACATCCACGTGTGAGACCGCATCCTTTCTTTTCGAGGGTCAACCCTAATTTTTACACACCCACGTGTGAGACCGTATTACCTTATTTTTATGATTTCTTTAGGGATTAAACCTTATGTATTAAGGACCTTTTGACAGCTAGGACTTTTGCTAACGCGAGGACAGGGGTGGGGGCTGGTCTTGGCTTAGAACTGTATTTAGGGTTGGAGCTTAAGGCTGGTCTAGGGATAAGTCTTAGAGTTTAGTCTTGGAGCTTAGGGCTGGTCTAGGGGTAGGGTTGTTTTTCTGGTAATTATCTTCAGCCTTAATTAAGGTCCTTTTGGTTGTAACCCTGGAGGCTGATCAGACACATACGCATACAATAAATGCATAATTAATAAGATATTATTATTATTATTATCGGTCCTATTGTTTTAAAACGGTCATATGCTACTGGAGAAAACGTTTCTAACGAGGAGATGAGATAGCAGCTGTATTAGGATTAATCATACGTGGGGAATTTGAATGACAGTAAAATTTAATTATAGAACACTTATTTTTATTGTCATAATTAAAAAAAAATCCTAAGTGAACTATAAAAAATTACTGACACTCCTAATGAAACAATTTTTTATTAAGTTAATTAATTACATAACAGTTTGTGTTTTCTAAAGCGAGTATTAAAACATAGTTTACCTGCATTGAAATAATATCCATCCGTCCGTTAAGAATGTTGTACGCCTTAATATTTTTTAAAGAAACTTAATGCTTGTGTTTATAACTGTAATTAAAAATCTGTAAATAAGTAAAGGGTTAACACCACACTTACCAGCTCTGTACTAAAACAACATTTTAAGGCACTGATTTACGAGTGATAGTTACTGTTTTTATGCTGCATGTCAAACTAAAGAACAACTTTCTAGGTTGTGTAAAAACCACCTATAATTAGAGTGTAAAATATACAACCTTATCATCTTTATCGCACTTGCTGCAACATACCTTTCTCTTAAAATAAATCGGTTTGAAAAATATTCATATACGGATACACAAAATTGTTTTATAAAAAACCTATTAAGTGTTTGGAATGTTTAAAATTCCATAATAATATGTAGTAAGAAATCACTGTTCACGTGTACTTTTAACTAATTACCGTGTAATTATATAACACTATTTAATTTAATAGTCTAAAAACCAATATAAATGGTTACTATAATTTCTAAAAAATATTATTAGAGTTGATATGCCGTTTTATTTCAAGTAATTGTTTTCAATATATATAAAATGTGTAAGTGGACCTGTATTATTTGTTGTAATATGCCTTATTACACTTTCTTTTTAATTACCGGTTGTAACCTTCTACTTACATAAATTCAACTTATACACGAATTAATAACGACCTCCACTAGTTTATAACACAATCGCTATGTAGCGTGTTTTTTATTTACACCCGTACTTCTATAAACTATTAAAGCTCCATTTTAATAGGGTGATCAACTATCTAAAAAAGGTTTACTGTTAAAGTATACGATGAAGATCGTTTAAAGCAAACCTTGTATTATTCTTATATACGAATGATATTTCAAAAATACTAGTATAATTAACATGAAGGTTTATAAATCTACATCCAGACAAGGAAACCGTTTTAAACACAAAGAATTTATCTGTAAGGGGCAGACAATGCTATTACATAAGACGTTTTTACAAAAACGTGGTTATTCCACATTGAGAAAATTGTTAGTCATGAGAAACAAGCTGGTCTTGAAGTTAGCGTTGAAGTTAGCTAGTCATAGGTTTTGAAGTTTACCTTGAAGTTAGCCTTGCGAGCAACTTTTATAAAAAATGTACACCTGAGTTTAAGTTGACGTAAGACGGCGTTTTAGGAGAAAATACCTCGACCATAAAAGAGGCGTTTAGATTTATAAACATATCCCCAGGGCTATGTTAGAGTGTGGTTAGGTCAATACTTCAGACATCCCCGAAGATGTCCGATTCTACCCGAACATTGACGAGCACGCTTGCGCACAAGACCAAAGGCTAGCTGCGTTCTGGCGTCTTACGAGAAAATACCTCGACCATAAAAGAGGCGTTTAGATTTATAAACATGCCCCCATGGGTTATGTTAGAGTGTGGTTAGGTCAATACTTCAGACATCCCCGAAGATGTCCGATTCTACGCTAACATTGACGAGTACGCTTGCGCACAAGACTCAAGGCTAGCTGCGTTCTCGTTTCTCGTGTGTTTCGCTCTTTAAAGTGTAACTGTCATCGAGTGAGCATTACTATAATGTATTCTCCTGTTTATGAGCCAACCTCAGCGGACATTAGAGATTTTACTGACTTGTTAATAAACTATTACAACATAACCGTTCAAGATAATGATGAAAGCGATGACGTGGTTGAGCTGGGTGTATCTCACATCCAAGATGATGGTTCACAGAAGAGAAAGAAGAGCGATGAGGTAGGGGGGAAGGGCAAATCTCAAAATCATGATGATGATGATGAGGACGACTCACGGTTCAAGAAGAAGAAGAAAACCGATAAAGCATGTTATTAAATAATAATGATGTATTGTTGTTTATAATAATAATAATGATATATTTTCAAAACGTTAATCTTTCCTTCGGTTTTGTTAATAAACCTGTTTTTTTCCTAGCGGTGCTCCACCGTCTTGATTCATGTTTGCAAGTTTACAAGTTTTTCGCTTTAGCGTGTTTTCGCTCTCGTGTGTGTGTGTGTGTGTGTGTCTGTGTGTGTGTGTGTGTGCGGCATACGTGCCTGCGTGCGGGCGTACGTACGGGCGTGCGAACGCTCGTACGTGTGAGCGTGCGTACGTGCGAGCGTGCGTACGTGCAAGCGTGCGTGCGTGCGTACGTACGAGTGTGCGTGCGTGCGAGCGTACGTGCGAGCTTACGTGCGTGCGTGCGTGCGAACGTGTGTGCTTACGTGGGTGCGTGCGTACGTGTTTTTTCGTTTGATCCTCGTGCTAAAGCAGTGCTAGTCGATTGTATGTAGTTGTAGGCCCTATTGTGTTGACTAAGAGCTATAATTGGAAGCGTTGCTTGCTATACCCTGGCCGTGGAGTTATGTTTAATTAGCTTTTTTTTGACAGATGTATTTATTTATGATAAGATCAGGCTTGCATGTAAAGTAATATAGAGGTGAAACTAACTAGCTAATGTGTTTTGCTGCTACACGTATCACAGTATTGAAGATTCTGTTTATGTATTAGAAAAACGTACTACAGCTTCGAAACAGAGTGCAGATAAAAATTGAAGAAAGTGAATACGGTACAACTTCGGCGAGCAGACTTAAAGGTTTTAAGTGTGTACAGCATTCCCAGAGCAGCGTTGAAACCATTTAATTTAGGACTAACCTCATGTCCATGTAATAATGTCTGATAAACTATTAGGGTTATTAGCTTGCTTTATAGGTTACAATATAATCGTTCAAGATGAAGACGATGAGATGGTAGTATCTCAAAATCTCGATGATGATGATACTCTCCATGAAATTTCAAATAAAATTAGATTACGTCACTCTTATTTTCAGATTAGAAATTTTTTAAAACGTTTAGTTGACGTTGCTATTAATCCCATCTGATAAAAAGTCCACAAAGATGTATGCGGCAGAAATGTTGAGATGCTTGAAATCGACCCCCAGCCACAAGAAGAATGTGTTTTCGACTTGTATGTGCTTCTAATCAACTACCCAGACACGCATCTCGACCGTGTGCGATTCTCGTAAACACGGATCCTGCAAACAAACCAGACCAGCATTGGACCTCTATCTACATTGACGAGAGTGGTAACAGGGGGTTGTTTGAGTTTCAAACCTACTTGTTTCTCTAGGTTAACAATTTTCTCAAGGTAGAATGAGTATGCTGTTATGAAATAAAATTTCGTGTATAGATAAAGCATATAGTCTACAAAGGGTAATTAATAGAAAACATTTTTTAATAACACTTTTTCTTAGAATAATAAAAAATATTCATAAACCAATATACGTCAACTTAAACTCAGGTGTACATTTTTTATAAAAGTTGCTCGCAAGGCTAACTTCAAGGTAAACTTCAAAACCTATGACTAGCTAACTTCAAGGCTAACTTCAGGACCAGCTTGTTTCTCATGACTAACAATTTTCTCAATGTGGAATAACCACGTTTTTGTAAAAATGTCTTATGTAATAGCATTGTCTGCCCCTTACAGATAAATTCTTTGTGTTTAAAACGGTTTCCTTGTCTGGATGTAGATTTATAAACCTTCATGTTAATTATACTAGTATTTTTGAAATATCATTCGTATATAAGAATAATACAAGGTTTGCTTTAAACGATCTTCATCGTATACTTTAACAGTAAACCTTTTCAGATAGATCACCCTATTAAAATGGAGCGTTAATAGTTTAGAGAAGTACGGGTGTAAATAAAAAACACGCTACATAGCGATTGTGTTATAAACTAGTGGAGGTCGTTATTAATTCGTGTATAAGTTGAATTTATGTAAGTAGAAGGTTACAACCGGTAATTAAAAAGAAAGTGTAATAACGCATATTACAACAAATAATACAGGTCCACTTACACATTTTATATATATTGAAAACAATTACTTGAAATAAAACGGCATATCAACTCTAATAATATTTTTAGAAATTATATTAACCATTTATATTGGTTTTTAGACTATTAAATTAAATAGTGTTATATAATTACACGGTAATTAGTTAAAAGTAAACGTGAACAGTGATTTCTTACTACATATTATTATGGAATTTTAAACATTCCAAACACTTAATAGGTTTTTTATAAAACAATTTTGTGTATCCGTATATGAATATTTTCAAACCGATTTATTTTAAGAGAAAGGTATGTTGCAGCAAGTGCGATAAAGATGATAAGGTTGTATATTTTACACTCTAATTATAGGTGGTTTTTACACAACCTAGAAAGTTGTTCTTTAGTTTGACATGCAGCATAAAACAGTAACTATCACTCGTAAATCAGTGCCTTAAAATGTTGTTTTAGTACAGAGCTGGTAAGTGTGGTGTTAACCCTTTACTTATTTACAGATTTTTAATTACAGTTATAAACACAAGCATTAAGTTTCTTTAAAAAATATTAAGGCGTACAACATTCTTAACGGACGGATGGATATTATTTCAATGCAGGTAAACTATGTTTTAATACTCGCTTTAGAAAACACAAACTGTTATGTAATTAATTAACTTAATAAAAAATTGTTTCATTGGGAGTGTCAGTAATTTTTTATAGTTCACTGAGGATTTTTTTTTAATTATGACAATAAAAATAAGTGTTCTATAATTAAATTTTACTGTCATTCAAATTCCTCACGTATGATTAATCCTAATACAGCTGCTATCTCATCTCCTCGTTAGAAACGTTTTCTCCAGTAGCATATGACCGTTTTAAAACAATAGGACCGATAATAATAATAATATCTTATTAATTATGCATTTATTGTATGCGTATGTGTCTGCTCAGCCTCCAGGGTTACAACCAAAAGGACCTTAATTAAGGCTGAAGATAATTACCAGAAAAACAACCCTACCCCTAGACCAGCCCTAAGCTCCAAGACTAAACTCTAAGACTTATCCCTAGACCAGCCTTAAGCTCCAACCCTAAATACAGTTCTAAGCCAAGACCAGCCCCCACCCCTGTCCTCGCGTTAGCAAAAGTCCTAGCTGTCAAAAGGTCCTTAATACAACCATAAGGTTTAATCCCTAAAGAAATCATAAAAATAAGGTAATACGGTCTCACACGTGGGTGTGTAAAAATTAGGGTTGACCCTCGAAAAGAAAGGATGCGGTCTCACACGTGGATGTGCAAAAAATAGGGGTGAAAAAATACGCCCTACACGTAAGCGTGTGAAAATAAGGGTGGAAAATCCGGTCTCACACGTGGGTGTGTAAAAAATAGGGGTGAAAATACACGTCATATACGTAAGCGGGTAAAAAATAATTAGGGTTAAAAAGGGCCTCCGAAAAGAAAAGGTTGAAAATACGGTCTCACACGTGGATGTGCAAAGATAGGGGTGAAAATACACGTCCTACACGTAAGCGTGTAAAAATAAGGGTGGAAAATATGGTCTCACACGTGGATGTGCAAAAATAGTTGTGAAAAAACACGTCCTACACGTAAGCGAGTAAAAATAAGGGTGGAAAAACCGCTCCCCCACGTGGGCGGTCTTGTGACGTCAAAATCCAAGATGGCGGCCAAGGTGCCCTTCTTCTACTTATATTGCCATCGTTTGAAGTTACGTGATTATCCGTACCAGCTTCATCTGAAATCGTAGTTTCCACTTCATCATCTGATTCGCTATTATATCTCGGTTTCGGGCAAATGGGCTTCTTTTTCAGAAACATTAAAATCACTATCAGAAACACACAAAAGCTTCTCAAGTTCACTATTCGTAAGCACTCTCTCACTACAAATTTTCAATAATAGATTTGAGTTGTTAGGTATTTCTTATTAGAGTATAGCATAAAGTTTGATATTTATTATGAAACTAACACACAGATGCTCACTGGTTGCATTTATACGCGGAGCCACAGACAAGTCTCAACAGAAATAAACTTGTTTACTGGTACACAATATTATGTAAGTTATTTATATTTATGGAAATAATACAAAACTAATAAAATACATTCGTCTATGATAATAATCTACTTCTCGTTCTTCTAATTTCAACCACACTAATCACCAGGCATATAGACCCAAACACAGTCAATGTAACAAATGCATTAAAAAAACTAATTATAATTTTCTATCACCGTTATGAAATAAAAGTCAAACAGTGGCAACAAACTATTGAAATAAATTAACGAATTATGCACATTAGAAGAACGCGATTGGGTAATATTGACCCGAACACAATAGGAGGGTTAAATGGGAAACTTTACACGTTCGCCTGGATTCAAAAATGTAATGATATGTTAAAGTAAACTTTCACCGCTATCACGCATGTTTAAAATACTTAGCTTAGGTTTTGAATGGTACATTTTTGTATTAATGTTTTACTAAAATGTAAACGTTTCCGTAACACTTACAGTTATCGTCCTCAGCAGTAACAAAATCTTTCAGATTTTGAAGAAGTGAAAACGTAAACATAAGCCTGCTATTAATATAACCGTTTGATAAACCTATAAAGTCAACTATGGAATACAACTTTAGCAAAGAATAACTAGTACTTTAATAAATTAAATATGTTAAATTACAATGCTATGGTAAACTAACATTTAATTGGTAAAGCGTTAACTTCAAGGTCTAGGAAAACACACACAAAAAAAAAAAATTAAAATTAAGGCGTATCATTGTCACTATTTTTAATTACAAGATGCCAAAAACTATTTAAACGGAGAAGTTATTAGGATGTTTATATATCTCCATAGCTTCACATTGTAAACAAACACAATATTGAATTTGTCCTGATAATATTTACATATTATCGAATTGAATTTTATGATTTAAATTATTTAAAGCACCAGATTTATTTAGTTGACCTAATCAACAAAACCTCATATGTTCTTTACATCGTGTATCAAAGCTACGTTTTGTGGTTCCTTCAATTCTATCTGTAACATTCGCTATAAAAGGAAGAAACGCAGTACCAACGTTAAGTACTGGTTTTTCTTTATGGATATGTCTACCAGGGGTAATAACATTATTAATATCATTAAGTGAATATCCATTAGTCTTCTAAGGATTTTGTTAAACATCTATACTCTTCTTTCAGAAATTCAAGATCATAAATTCGTTTTGCTCAAACCACTAAAGATTTAATACACCAATTTTTTAACGTGGATGGTGGTTTGATAATTTATCAGTGTGTGCCGGCTTTATGTAAACCTTAGATTACCACAGCAGTATAATCTAACATATTATTTGAAAATAAAATTAAAATTAAAAATTAAATGAAACGTACTACATTGAGTTTTCACTGTTAAATAACACTTACCCTTATTAACAAAACTATTTCTTTGTTAGGTTTGACTGGATTTTTAATTGATGTCAAGTTTCTGTTTGTGAATGCTTTTATTAATTTCAAATTAAAGTTTTTCGCCACTTCACAGCTACATCATAATTCGATTAAATTTTTATAAATTTGCTCTTTTATTGTTAGCCTTCATGCGTTAGAGAGGGTACTTTGATTTGTCATCTTTAAGGCAATTTAACAATCTAGTTATTCTATACTAAAATTGTATACGTTTATCAAACTCTTATATTAACAGCAGGTTTATGTTTGCGTTTGCACTTCTTCAAATTTCATAAATTTATTTTAACATCTTAAACAACTCTGAAAGATTTTATTACTACCGAGGTCGATAACTGTAAGTATTATCGAAACGTTTAGATTTGTTTTAAACCATACCACAAAAATACCATTGCAAACCCAAAAAAGCTAAGTATTTTAAATAAGGATATGTTGTTCTATACTGAGTGACATTATTTCACATTCAATTATAAGATTTATTTACAAAAAAAAAATTACCCATGGGCAGTCCAATTTCGTCCATTCTAGCTAATACCTTAATGGATAATTTAGAAGATCAAATTTTTAAATTACATGTTTTTGGTAAGATTGTAATTTGGTTTCGTTTCGTTAATGATATTTTAGCATATTTTAATAGTTCACCAGAGTTCTTAATTAATATCTTCTGACAAATAAAAATACCAATTGGTTTTGAAATTATTACAAAAGGGTTTGAGTAAACAAGGATGCCATATAAGAAAGAACGTTTCATTTAATACGTTTAAAAAATTATTTACAACCTAAACTTAAGGAAAATTAAATATACTAATGCATTTACATCAATTAAGTTAAACCAATTCTTTAGTTACATTTATGTCACTTGGCTTTTCAATATCTTCCAGCTCACCGAGCTGGTGGGACAGTGGTAACACACCATTATTAGTATTCGGAAGGTAAGGGATTCAATTCCCATGTGACCCTGTGTGACATTTTTCCAGGGGGTTTCTTGTACATATACACAGCGGGGTGATCATTACATACACGCACATATGCGACTATTTAAGCGTATGCTGGGAAGTAACTTTCCCTAAGAACAATCATTCCCTTCCAATCCTATCCTGGTAGCATCTATCCTAAATCCCACCCAAGATACCCAATTTATATATGTTCAGAATCCATAACTATGGCAGAAGGGGATTGGGAAGCTCAAGCAGCGCGCCCTCGCCCTTGGGGAGGGAATGAAACATGTTGCCTTTTCTTTTTTCCTTCTAGCTCTTTATCATGGAAAGTGTAAAGATAGGTTTTTTCTTCTTCCACATTCTTTTCCTCGTAATGTGAAGCAGTGAAAAAAATGTCTTTCTCGGAAAAGGAAGTTAGTACATGTATAACCTTTAGAGTTGTCACAAATAACTGAACATTTGATATCAGCTTTTCAGTAAGAGCAAACTGTTCCACACACTCCCATGCAAAATCATTCAATGTTATTAAGCAATTCTTGAGCTTTTTGTAGCACCACTGCTGCGGATCAAGGAAGTATATTGTCTGCTGGGAGCAAACTTGACAAGCTCAAGCAAATGTTTGTACTTGTATAATTTCACAGTAAATTTAGGTCCTACCTCTAAAACCTAGTCAGGCGTAAAGTAAAGAGGTTAACAAGTTTTTTCTCTGCCTACAAGATGCATGCGATGTCGCAACCAATGAAAGTGTGCAGGAACAATAAATTGTTGTTCACTTCCTGGGTGAATTTTATCAAGATTATATGTACAATTGGCTTGCTGTCCTATACCAGGTTTCAACAGGAAAATTAAAGATAGATTCTAGATGCTCATATGTGCTAACAGGACTTATATTCTGCCTGATAATGAAAACGTCTTCACTTTATTCCAAGAAATAAATTTCTGTGATGATACTCAAGGGATTCGCGCCCCCAGTGACCTGGTTAACTTGTTAACTTTCAGATAGCATTGACATCTGTGTTCCTTTGGCATTCGTACTGCCATAGACTTATCAAACGGGCGCTGATGACATGCAATCGACTCTTGTGGCGCATTTTACTGATTTTTTAGCATCCTTAGGGTATTCATAAAATAAAATAGTATAATTGGTCCCACAATAATTCTTAACGTAGTTCACATAATTACTGAGGGTACACGAAAACTACTCGTTACTGTGCCACACAACTCGATCTAAGAGGGATTCTCGAGAGTTCGCATTGTAAATTACTTAATATTCATTGTAGCGTACAGCGCCGATTTTTCTCTTTTCATCGCATTCCACTGTCATCAAAAAACTACAATTTGCAACGATGTGGAATAATGACTTGAAAAATTGAACAAAGTCACATGGGGACTAGTTCACCATTAATCTTGATCGAACTTTAGTGCCTTAAATTTACTGTCTTTACTACCGGCCAGAGTAGTTTAAATATCATGAGCTTCACGCCCTAACACTAAAGTACTTATATACACGATACTATCTCCGAAAGATGGTATCGCAGGACCAAAAAAATTTAACCAATAATAGAATTTCTTCATTTAGACGTTGTCGCCTCTCCATTCTTCAGTTTGTGGTAATAGCGTGGTAATTAGTCGAAAACATGTGACAGAATTCCTCGTATTGTTGTGAAACATCAACATCAACAGCTAGAGTTCAATCACTATCGGTCCCAAAGGGACCTCATCAACTATTAGGTCCGACTATACACTTGTCCATTATTTTGTCCTTTGGTTACAAATTGCTTCTTAAGTTTAGGTTTCGTTTCAAGCACCAGCATATTTTGTAAACATAAGTGAGTCCTTTAGGCGAATTAAAGTCGCCAGTCACATGAAATATTGTAACATGCTCATTATGTTTTGAAGGTCCCAAATTTGCACCTCTCTCGACTTCAGCATATTTATTCAGAATGGAAATGAAAATGCTGCACACACTGAATGGCCATTAATTACATCCATGTTTACGTTAGTGTTATCAAACAAAACATATAGTATATGTTTTGGTGATAATTGTGAGATTGCTGCAGAGTTGCCTGACGTTGCTGTGGAAGCTGTTAAATCTAAGTGGACGCAACACATCCACGAGATATGTAAATCCATACATCCTGTACATGAAAGTCCCGATAACCAGTAGGATGGGGAATATCAAACATATTGGGCTGGTTGCTGATATCAGTGAATGTACTATGGCTTGAGCTTCATTCAGACTTCCCTCTTGCTGTTTAATTTGTTATCGTATTCTACAATAATGAAAAGAGTGAAATACTTGTAGAGCGTATACAACTGTATGTCCTTAAGAACTATCTCAACATCTGAATTTACAACTCGGTGGTATACGTCATGCACATTAGATTCTGTAAACCCTATAAGCTGTTAGTAGGTATTGTGTGGCCTGTGTTTCGGAAACACATTGTTTCCAGTGCTTATTGCTTCCTCAATATACCTTTCAACCAATTGCTTGGATATTCAATCAACTGTTGGAACAGAACCTGAGTAATATACATCCTAATATAAAATTTACACTAGTAACAGAACAAAATAGTCATTGGTTTTTTAGATTTAAACATCAAAATTAATACAAAGAACATTACACATACGGACATTACAATTCCAAACGATTAATATCACCATAAATACATAAATCAGTTGATTATAGACCATTAGTACATACATTACCATTAAAACAAACAAAATTACAATACACAAACAAACTTTAATGAACGAACAAGTTAATCTTATAGACTCACCTTTAACAACAGATATTTTAGATATAGAATTATAATTTACAAGTTCGCTACATTAATGATTTGTTACCATACCTACTTGTTGTTTTACTTATGTATCTATATTGACACATATACAATATAATATAAATATAATATAATTATATTATATTTAAAACATTAGTGCTATTTCAGTAATGTCTGGCTTCCATGAAACGTAATAATTAGAAAAGTTTTTTAGAAAATATGTCAACAACTTTGTGTAATGGAATCTGAGTGCTATTTCTGTAATATTTCATCGTCCGCGTATAGTGTGCTGAAGCAAGTAATAGAACTATTAATAAACATGGAAACAATAACGTATTTAAGGTCGGTGCTTCGTTTCTTATGAGCCGTCTAATGGTGTCACCGTTGACAATTTCCTGGTTACTTCTGTAAGTCTGTAACTAATTGTTTAGTGTATAGATTTAATATAGTTAGAGGAAAAGGCCCGTATATTAGCACTGCTTTTAATATAGGCCTTCTCAAAAATTCAGCAGGATATCAAACGACATCTGAGCAAACCAGCTTAAAATACCGGACAGCTAACTATCTTATGGATAGTTTGCTATAGAAATGTTATTTTGTTATCAACAGGTTCTGGTGAACGCGTTTGTGTGTCTATATATATATATATATATATATATATATATATATATATATATATATTGTTATATTCATAGATACTGAATCACTTAATTTCAAAAAATAATATAAAATTTGTTTTAATAATACGCTTCACTGGTAATATGGGCTTTTTCCGGACCCGAATGTGAGCCAGGGCCCATATTCGGACCTGCCACTTAATCAACCAAAGTACTCGGGAAAGAATTTAAGAAGGAAATAGAAATGCGAAGATGCGACAAAAGCTTTGAGCAACATAACTAATCAACGTATCATTAAACCTTTTAACGTAACAAGATCAACACTTCAAAGATTTTTAAGTTAGAAAGAAAATAAGCTGACAGATGAAGAAGTAGTTCAAGCCCAACTAGGGCAGGAGGTAAAATAAAATCTCGTTAATTATGTTTTAACGACGGAATACCACGGATTAACAAGAAAATGCATTCGAATAGCTTAGCTATTAGATATGGGAGATTGAAATGATTCAAAAATTGAATTATAGGGCAGTTTACTTTCCGTTCGAAGATTAACAGGTACCTCCTTCACCAGAGCATTTAGTTCCTACAATGAAAATGTGAAGGAGTTTTTTGATCATCTGTAGAAGGAGTACACAAAACACAACTTTTCACTTCATAAAGATTTCAACGTCGACGAGACAGGCTTTTCAGTTGTGTAAAGTAAGTTGCCTCAAGTAATTGCTAGAAAAAGGAGAGATACAAATAGCGTCTAATCTCCGTGAAACGTGGATTGTTAGTTAGGGCTATGAGCGCCAAGCACAAACTTTATGGGTAGTTGTAGGTTCATTATAATAAGGAAATCAATTGCTGGCTTCGTACTAATCAACGTGTTATTACCCAATTTGGTTCAGTTGAGCTTCGAGGGAAAGCATGTTTAAAATCTCAGACTGGTAAAGTTGCTTGCAAATAATTGTAGGGCTACTGGCATTTTCCCTTCAACCCTCATATTTTGTCAGATGATGAAGCAATAGTGGCTTTAAAAACTTTAACATATCACTTGAAGTTCGAAAAAAATACGGGAAATAGTTTCACCCTCAGTACTTCAGCTTGGATGTTCCACGTGGGCAAACGCAAATCCGTATTCAGCGTTTCCACTTAGGCACCACTTTCGCCGGTTTTTCGTTTATGCACTTCAAGCCAGGAGCCTGTTGTTGATGCACAGTTAAATAGAACCCCCGTGGAAGTACCAAGAGATAAACAAGATTTAAACATTCATAAACATCCATCAAGGGGCTCTGAATTCCATGTATCTCCATTCTCAGAATCTCAATAGCGTTACACCCTTCCGATTTTGGTTATTTCGCTTACACTCTACGTACACTGTTGCATTAACCACATGCACTATTTCTAGGTGGGTAAGTAATTGACTAGGTCAATGTGTATGCACACGCATATGAGAGTGCGCGTACCTGTACATGTGCGTGCGTGTTGCTGTGTGTTAATGTTTGTGCACACACACCACACACACACACACACACACACACACACACACACACATATATATATATATATATATATATATATATATATATATATATATATATATATATATATATATATATATATATATATAGCGTGTGCGTATTTAAAATGAATTAGATTCATAGCGTACGAAGAAGAGCTGACTGAGGGCACATCTTTTCCGGAACAATTAGGACACGGGTTTGATAAAAATATCCTAAAAAAAGATTAGCTTTGTGATTTAGCTGCTTTGCTGTTTTAGCTAAAAACCAAAATTTACGACATGTAGCTAGTTCATTGAATTTTCGTTTCCAAACAACTTTGTAGTTTTAGTAGCACGTTTGCATGTATTTTTAGCACAACAATCTGTATGGCTCTGTACCGTTTTATTCCATCTTATATAAGATTTATTTGTCAAAGGTGTTGCATCAGCATAAGCCCTATGGAACCAAGGTTGGGAACGAAAATGACCTGTCCCATTTTGTTTTTTGGGGATGTATAACTCCATGCCCATGATGATGACATCAGATACTTAAGACAAGGACGACTTAAAACAATATTCACGCCGTAGAAAAGTTGCAAAGAGCTCCCGTAAATCACTCCATTTAACTGACTTAAAACACCACAAAGTTCTATTGTGAACAACAGAAGAATTAGAAACAGTAGAAGTTATCTTATTAGACAATGGCCAGGAAGACTTAAAGGGGAAAGAACTGAAGGTATACAAACAAGTGGATTTGGTGTAAGAAAGTGGCGTAAAAAGGCGAGGGTTATCAAGGATTCTTGTGGATTCAGAAATATTTCTGCACTAAGACCTGCCGGATATTTCTCCTTTTGTAAAATGTAAGGTTATGGTTATTACAAAAAATAAGGAATATGTAGGCCATGCTATCCTTTGTAAAGGCGCTTGTGGAAAGAAAGTCGTTATCTTCAAGCAACCTCGTTGACATAAAGAAATTTGGAGTACAGGATCGATAACAACTAAAATTTTTTCAGGAATGCTTTCTTTTATGTTTCGGATATTAATTTTTAATTGATTTAAATTTTGAGGTAGTGGATTATGGCGACGTTCTTCCAAAATCCCCATAGGAATAAATCTGGATCCCGGAGAACGAGATGGCCACGATATAACGGCTCCAAGTTCCAATCCACGGATTTCAAAAAACGTTGTTCACAGAATCCCTCATAATGTGAGCATATTGGGATGTAGCTTCATCTTGTTGAAAACAAACGGGATCTAATAGATTTTCTTGTTGCAAGTAGGGACATATCAACAGACGTGAAAAAATTTTCAATTGGTGCTTGGAACAAAATAGCTCATATACTTTTTGCTTCGAGATATCACACCAGACTGTGACTTGTGTTGACCAAATCCAGTTATGCTTATTTACTTACTAAATTTTAAATTTTCAGCAAAACTTCACCCTTTTTGGAAAATCAGCTACTTTCATTTCTTGTGAAATCTTGTATGGCGTTCTTTTTCATAATTTCTTCTGTAATATAGACTGAACTTGATATTGATTAATAATCCAGCTCCGTAGCTTTAAATAAAAGGAACCTTTAATAATATGCTTTTCATGAAGGTGCCACAGTTTTCCACTAAAGTATTCTGAGTATCTCCATTTCCTTAAGACGATTAAGATGATTCTCAGGTAACGGCATAGATATTAGTCAAACGTTGACACTGTGCTAGATCATGGGTTCGTTAGATTAACTATACCTTAAGGTAAATGAAAATCAGACTAGTTACATTATCTATTATGAAATGGCGCAAAATCGTAATACAGAAGCTGTTTCAACAACAATTCCACCATAAATTAAGTTAAGATTTCATAGTGAGTAATAGTCAACTGCAAAGGTATTTAAGAATTTAAAACAACTTGAAGACAGAAAAAATTTCACCCTTAGACCATGAATAGACTTTTTTATTAGTAAGCATACATACGGTCGCACTTTCCCACACGTGTAACACGCCATCGACCTAGTCATTCACTTACTTGCCCATAAACATCGCTCAGGTAACGTCCATTATTCTGTTTCTTTATTAATACAATTGTTGAATATTAATGCTCTGTGGTTGAAATAGCTTGCAAACCTCTATATCCAATCACTAGAGCAACGCTTGATTATGTTTACACACACCCACATAGACATGCACTCAAGCACGTACGCAATCTCGCAAACACGCACGGACTACGCGTGCACGCACACACACACACACACACACACACACACACACATACCAACATAAACACACACACACTCATACCCACAAAAACACACACACACACACACACACACACACACACACACACACACACACATACACACACACACATACACACAAACACACACACACACACACTCACACACTCATACACACACACGCACACGCGCACACCCACACGCACACGCACACGCACCGCATACGCACACGCACACGCACACGCACACGCACACGAGCACGCACACGCACGCACACGCACACACACACACACACACGCACACGCACACGCACACGCACACGCACACACACACACACGCACACGCACACGCACACGCACACGCTCACACACACGCACACGCACACGCACACGCCCACGCCCACGCGCACACCCACACGTGTGAACAGAAACGTTCATCAACTGGGTTTCTAGTTTCCTTGATAAAAGAGGGGTACAAGTCGTAGTTGATGACCCCTTTTCAAAAAAAGTTGGCATTAAGGTGGGCGTGCCACAGGGATCAGATATAGCTCCTATATGTTTTCTGCTATATATAAATGATTTCAATTCTTCAACGACCTGCTTGATCTATTGCTTGGCTGACAACAGCACTCTGTATTGTAGTTTTTTATCTCAAACCAAGACATTAAGCTGAAATGGCCATTTTAATCAACAAAGGCGTTCAACGAATTCTTGAATGGGAAAGTAATAGTGTAGTAAAATTTAATGCTAATAAACCTCAGTGTTGTAATGTGTGCGTCAAAAAAGCAGCTGCTAAAAAAATTGACTTTTTGTACAGATCTAAGCAGTACTTTACCTCCCGTTAACTTTCTGCTATATAAGGCTCAAATTCGACCTTATCCAGAATCTAATTCTCACCTTTGGGTTGGTGATATCCAACACGCTTACTTTATCGTTGATCGTGTTCAAACGTGAGAGGTTAAGCTTATAAATGACCGGTTCTTAACTTGACATACAGTCTCCTGAGCACAGAAGAACCGTTTCAATTCTTTCTTTATACAACCGGTATTATAATGACTGTTGTGCAGAGGAATTATATTATTTGATACCATTTCAGGCCACCTTTACTAGGACTCGGTTTGGTCTTTCACATCACCAATACGCAGTGCTAATATCCATTTGTCGTGCCGAACGGGCGCAATCCATACGGCTTCTAAACTCTCGAATGATTTTCACAGTTCCTTTTTTTCTCACTTACGAAATGAAAAAAATTTGGAATCTCTTGGCAATTCAATATCCTCCCATCCATCTTCCTTAGTGTTATTGAATGCCTTAACACGTTAGGCTAAACTTAGCCATTTCAGGACCACCATTTTTGGAAAAAAAAAACCGTAAGGCAATTAATCGGAAACGACCCGTGTGGAATAACCAAGGAATTTTTCTGCTTCAAAAAAATGCGACCGTGTATCAGACAGCTAAAATTCAACATATTGTGCAAGAATGCAACTTAATCGACTCCCGGACCTAGCAACTCCTGACTATTACCTATTCAGCTTAATAAAAAAGTATATCCAGGAACTCGTTTTTAGTCCCGATGACTGCCTGATAGAAGCAGTGTACTATTTTTTTGAAGGTCATTCGAGAGCAAATGTATGTGTTTTGTTTCACGATTATGTAGATAATATACCAGTGGCCCTCGTATCTTGTCACTTCACTATTGATTCCGATAGTGCCTAAATGAGTTAGTATTGTGGATATTTAATACCTTCGGTATCGGTAGTGCATTAATACTTATTTTCAATAAAAATCATTCCAAAATTTAAAAAAGCGTATATTTTTCAATATTACATTAACCTTACACTGTTGAATAATTGTAATTGAGTTTCAATATGTACAAAATTTGAAATAAAGTATTACCTGGTGATAAGGCACTTTATTTTTACAACTGTGCTTAAGTGTAAGGGTACCGATAACCTTGTACTACATTTTGCAGGTACTTCTCTCGAATATAAAAATTATCAAAAAAACTTAATGAAAACTGTTAATTAGCTTTAACATTAATCGCTACTGTCCTACTTAATAGTGATAATGTTATACATAAATACAGAAAATGTAAGCAGTAGATCAGTCGAAAGTACTAAAAATGAAATTGTTAATACGATGTGTAATTGTTGCAGTAATCTCAGCTTATTTTTAATACAAAGTAAGTAAAATCAAATTTATGTTGTTTTTTAATTATACCAACCTTCTCTTAGTGGTGACCAGTGAATGGTGTTCTTTTCTTTTTGGTCTTCCTTCAATTGGAACAGTATGTGCTAATTCCTGTATTGTTCCTGCAACATTTTTAGGGACATGCAAAGATTCATTAAAATGCTGTTTAGTTGAAAAGTAATTTTATTTGATTTATGATTAGGTAAAATTAAAGCTAATTATTTTTTATTTAATTAATTGTTGTTGATTTAGGTTCTGTTTTATTATAAATGTATACTTACGCACGCCAAAATTCGCACTTAAACACTTAAAATTAATTATGACAGTATGAATCTTGTAGTGCAAGTATAGTTTAATATTTTTTAATAAATGGATTTATCACTCAAAGTCTAGATTAGTAATCTAAAAATGGATCTAAAATAATTAGATACCTAAAAGCAATAAAAGCAAAATATATTAATGATTTAAGAATAATTATCATTTGGATAAAGAAATCATGTATTTAACTGAAGATTTTACCGTTTCATAGGCAAATGTAAAAATCGTCAGTAATAACAAACTTGTCAACTAATTTTAAAAGTATGAAAACGAAAATAATAACTCTGTTATGATTTATGATTTAAAACCATAAAATTGAATGTTACACAATTTAGATGACGACTAATACCCTAATATATACACTTTTCATATATTAAATAGTCGCCTTGAAAGTATCATTCCAGAACAACCTCGACGGATGAAGGCAAACAATGGAAAATGCCATAATAAAAAAACAACAATATTTGAACGTGTTATAGCGTTATGACGACTTTAACCCTAGGATACCTAACCAATAAAATATCGTCATCTACATAACCCGGGATTCTGAGACCCATCATAGAAAATCACGTACAATGTGAATAGAAACAAAGTTATTGAAGTAAAGCTTCATTTTTATTTATACATATATATTGCGAACGGGAGATTAAATATAAAAGTGAACAGTATTGTTGAAACATTTTTTAAGGATTATAGCAGCATTTAGTGCCCATTCTAATACTATGGTCGTTACAGCTATTATTTTTACAACTCATACATATCATTGTGTTTTTACGATCAATCTTTGCGGGGCACACTAAGCATCTTATTCTCTTCACTATTGCAGTTGTTTGAGAGGCTGGTGGACAAGAGATATTAATAAAGCTGCTTAGATGTATGCGTTGAGTGCTGCAACATCAATGGTGATGAAGAAAAGTGTCATGGGTCATCGTTTGCCTCTTGCACGTGTATGTCGACACCATGTAACATTAAAAGCGGCTGCCTAAGTATAAACACTAAAACTGGGCCAACTTATAACATTAAAAAAAAAACGATGATGTAATATACAATTCGTAATTGATCGAATGATCTTAATTAATATAACAAATTACCAAATAATAATCGCTACTGCCGTCGGTTCAATCGGAAGATGAAGATAAGGGATAGTTCTAATATACTGAGTAGTTAACCTACCTGAAATGCTACTTGCTTCCCATCTGCTAAGTTATTTTCACTTCACTTAATTCATAAAAAGATGTTATCTAAAAATTATGAAAAAATGATAAAATCTCGAGCGCCATGTTGTCTTTTTTTTTCTTTTATATATATAGGAACAACAAAACCTAGTTAATGAATAATAATAAACAATTTATCAAAATGAAAATAAAATAACATGATATACTTAAGTTTATTCAATATCTGATTGAAAACGTAAAAAAATCAGAAGTCTTATACTATTCTAAAATTATATAAAAACATTACCTTTGAACGGTTCTGTCCATAAACTATAACTGGTAACTATGAAACAGAATGGTGAACTTGGTGAGGTCAATGTCTTGCTTATTTATCCTTAATATATTGTGTCCATAAATTTGTTGAATTTATTTGAAGGTTAATTCGCCAAATTTATTTATAAAAGTATGTAGAACTTGCGTTGTAAAATGTAATTCAAGTAAAAATTGCCATTTAAACCAGAAAAATAATAGAATAGTAAATTACTGACTTATACGTGCCATTAAAATAATTATTATAAAATGCCATATAAAAGTATGCATTAAAAAATATTAGTAAAATAATTGCAAAATAAGTGAAAAGGAGTGCAAACTAAGTGCAAAATAAACGAAATCAGTAAATAATAAATACATGCCATCAAAATCTGATGGCACCAAACATAAAAAATTAGGTAAAAATCATGCTTTCTGCTGAACATTCAGCATTAAGTGAATTAAAAAAAGGCTTTCAGAATAACTCAAATGAGTATTCCCCTAAAAGTTTTCACGCGTTGCGCGGATACAATAATTTAAATCCAATTTTTTAAGAAACGGAACTAAAACTATTTATGTAATATTACACCCAAAAGATATGTTCTAGGAAATGCAAATTAAGTTGCCTTTCTCAATTCTACATATTAATAATTAAAAACTTTTCTAATATTACGCCAAATAAATGAACGATTCTTAAGTTAATGTACTTTTTAATACAACCACAAAAAAAAAGGTTGTTACAACCACTTGTTCCATGACGCAAACAGCGCCCTTCGTTTTATTATAATGAGTGATGATTTCAGGCTTCCTCTTAGAGTCATCACTGATAGATGCGTCGCGGTGCATGGTGCTTAGTAAAATTACGCATTTGTTCTTTTTACGTGAGTAACTTACCATGGATATGTTTTTTCGAAAGCAAAACTATAAAGCGCAGATTACACGATCCTTTGAGGTTTGCATTTATTTCGGAATGTCACGCTTATTTTAACGCACTGTATCCACAACAATAATATTTTTATCCAACAGATAAATTGGTAGCGTAACACTCGTGCTAAAGTTGTTTATGGTGAGAGTGAGACCAGAGGTATGAATGCCATGCACAAGAGTTTGTACTACTTCAAGCCCCAGATTTTTATGCGGAGGCCCTCCCGGCTGGCGGCCAACATAAACTAAAACAGAGCATAACCTCACAAGCACACACGCACACACGCACTCACTCACACACGCACACACATGCACACACCTACAATATCACACACTCACACACGCACACGCGCACGCTCGCACACACGAACACATGCACACGCGCACTAACTCACACACGCACACATGCATACACACATACCCACACACACACACGCGCGCGCGCGCGAACACACGCACACACGTACACACACACACACACGCATAAAAGGACGAATTAACACGCTGGCGAACGTGCGCACGCGCACACATGCACGCACCCACACACGTACACCCACACAGACACGAGCGCGCGCACTCACATACTCACACACATGAACACACGCACACGCGCATACGCGCACACTCGAACACGCACACACGCACACACACGCACACACGCACACACGCACACACGCACACGCACACACGCACACACACGCAGACACGTACACACGCACACGCTCACACACACGAACATGCACACACCTATAAATTCACACACGCACAAACGCAAACATGCGCACACGCACATACGCACACACGTACAAGAGCACACGCAAACATGCACACAAGGACACACGACCACACGCATACAGGCACACACGAACACACGCACATACGCATACACGCACAAAAGCACACACGCACACACGCACACACGCACACACGCACACACACGCACACACACATACGCGCACATGCACCCACGCACACGCGCACACACGCACACTCGCAGACAGGCACACACGCACACACGCACACAAGCAACACGCACAAGAGCACACGCACTACCGAATATACGTTCACACGCACACACGCATACATGCAAAAACGCACATACACAAATATGTACACACACGTACAAATGCACCATACACACACACGCACACACGCACACGCACAAACGCACACCATAACATACGTTCACACGCATACTTGCAAAAACGCACATACACAAATATGTACACACACGTTCAAATGCACCAAACGCACACACGCACACACACGCAGACACGTACACACGCACACGGTCACACACACGAACACGCACACACCTATAAATTCACTAACGCACAAACGCAAACATGCGCACACACATACGCACACACGTACATACTCACACATGTACACCCGCACACACGCACACACGCACAAACGTACACAAACACACACGCACACACGCACACACGCACACACGCACAAGAGCACACGCAAACACGCACACGCTCACACACGTGCACACGCACAAACGCACACACACAGAACGCACACACGAAACCACACACACACACACGCACAACGACACAGCACAGCACACAGCACACAGCACAAAACACACGCACACACACATGCACACACGCACATGCAACCACGCACACGCCACAGCACCGCAACAGCCAACGCACATACACACATGCAACACACGCACACACGCACACCGCACACACGCACACCACGCACACTAGCACACACCACACACACACGACAGGCACACGCACAACACGCACGATACGTCACACACGCATACGCAAAACGCACACACAATAGACACACACGACAAACACCACGCACACACGCACACACACACACACACACACACTACGCACAGAGCACCGCACAAGAGCACGCCACACTGCAAAACGTTCACACGCACACACAGTACACACGTCAATGCACACGCACACGCACACTACGCACACACGCACAGTACACACACACGCACATCGCACATGCACCACGCAGCCACACCAGCACCCACGCACACACGCACAGATACAACACACCAGCACATACGCACAACGAACACGAGCACACTCGCACAAGACCACAGCCACAATGCAAGAACGCACACACACAACATGACACACGACTTCACATGCACACCAACAAGCACACACACACACACACACACACACACACAGCACACACGTACGACATGCACACACGCACAGATGCACAACCACACTACACACACACGCAACACACGCAACAGCACCCACTACGACAACACACTACACACGCACACACACGCACACACACACCACACGAGCACACACACCACACACACACCCACACGTCACACGCACACACACACGCAAGATCAGAACACATCACACGAACACAGCACAATGCACACGACAACACCCAGTACACACGCACACACAGCACACGCACACGCACACACCACACACACATCACATTCACACGACCACGCACGACACACACGCACACACATGCACACCGCACACACACCACGCACAACGCAGCACAGCGCAAGCACACGACAGCACAAGCACATACACCGCACACGTGCACGACGACACACGCACAACACACGCACCACAGCACACGCACACACGCACAGCCGCATCACACCACACAGACACACACACGCGCACGACCAGACACACACACAACGTCACACGCACACACACGCACACACGCACACACACACGACACAGCAACACGAACACACGTACAACACGACATGCACACAGCAATCACGCACAACGCAAAACGCACCCACGTACACACGCGCACACGCACCACGCACCACGCACACACGCAACACCATGCACATCACACATTACAACGCACACAGGCCACACGACACGCACATACGCACAACGAACATACACACGCTCACAGCACACAGCAGCACGCAACACAGCACACCCACGTACACACACGACACACGCACAAAAGCACGAATCACACGCGCGACACGCGCACACGCACGCACAGCACGCACAACACACACGCACCCACACACGCACAAACGCACACACAGCACACGAGCCACGCATCACAATACGTTCACACAGAACACACGCACATCGCAAAACGCACACACAAATATCAACACGCAGACACGCAACCACACGCACACACATGCACACACGCAAGTACGCACACATGCACACAGGCACAGATGCACAATCGCACACACACACCCACGCACACACGCACACTAGGATACACATACACACTTACACACGCACAAACGTATACACGAGCACACACCCACACAAACCCACAAAGCCACAAACGCACAAACGCACAAACGAACACACACACGAATGTACACTCACACACCTAGACAAGGACACACACACACTCGCACACACGCACACGTACACATGCACACACGCACGTACGAACACACGCACACATACACACACACACACACACACACACACACGCGCAAGCACACATGCACACACGCACACACGCACACGCGCACATACGCACGTACGCACACACGCACACACGCACACACGCACACAAGCACACACGCATACACGCACACACGCACACACGCACACACGCACACACGCACACTCGCACACACGCACACACGCACACGCACACGACACACGCACACGCACACACGCACACACACGCGCACGCACACACATACATACGTTCACACGCACACACGCACACACGCTACATGCAAAAACCCACATACACACACTTGTACACACGCAAATGCACAATCGCACAAACGCACACACGCAGACGCGCATTCACGCAATCACGTACTCACGCAACCACGCGCATACGCACATACGCACAATTGTACTAACACGAACACTCACCCACGCATACACGCACACACGCGACTGTACACTCAAACACCTAAGCAAGGACACACACACACTCACACACGCGGCCGCATGCACATACGCACACAGGCTCACTCACACACACGCACACGCATACGCGCAAGAACGCACACACGCACTAAGGCACACAGGCACATACGCGCATACCTACACACGCAAAATTGGACACACACACACCCACACACGCACACACGCACATACTCACACACGCATACAAACACGTACGCACGCACACACGCCCACATGCACACACGCGCACTTGCACACACGTACACACTCACGCACGCACACACGCACACAAGTGCACACTTACACGCGGACCCACGCACACACGTACACAGGCACACACGCACACACGTACACACTTACACGCGGACCCACGCAAACACGCACACACGCACATACGCACACGCACCCACGCACACGCGCACATACGCTCACTTGCACACACGTGCACACGCCCACACGGACACACGCACTCACGCTCACGGGCACACACGAACACACGCACATCCGCACACACACACGCACACGCACACACGCACACCTACAAATTCACACAAACGAATACACACACACACACAGACACACACACACACACACACACACACACACACACACACACACACACACACACACATATGCACACACCTAGAAATTCACACACACGAACACACACGCGCACAAACACAAACGTAAAAGTACACACGTAGACAAGTACATATGCTTACTCGCATACACGCACACACGCGCACGCGGATACACGCACGACACACACACACCACACACACACACACACACACACACGCACATACGCACACACGCACACTCGCACTCACGCACGTACGCAAACACGCACACACGCACCCAAGTACACGCGCACACACGCACATACGCACATACGCACACACGAACAATTGTACACACACGCACACACCCAACCACGCACACACTCCCTTACGCACACACGCTCTCACGCACCCCCTCACATACGCATAAATGCATACATGCACACATGCAAACACGCACACGCTCACACACTCGCACACACACGAACGTGCACAAACCTACATATTCAAGGACACGAACACACGCACAAAGGCACACACGCAGCTGCGCACAGACGCACACACGCACACACGCACACACGCACACACGCACACGCGTGCACGCGCACACACGAACACACGTACACGCGCGCCACGTACACACGCACACAAGCGCACACGCACACACCCACAGATGCTCACACGGACATGCGCCAAACCCACACATGCACACACGCACACACACACACACACAAGCTCGCACCTACAGATTCACACACGTGAACACATACACAAACGTACACTCACACATGTATACAAGGACATGTGCACACTCGTACACACATAGACGCGCGCACACGCACACACGTAAACGCGCACACACGCATACGCGCACTTACGCACACACGCACTCACGTACAAACGCAATCACGCACACACGCACACACTCACTCACGCACACGCGCACACACGCACTCAAGCAATCACGCACACACGCGCATACGTACACACAGGCACACGCACACACGCACACGCTCACGCACACGCATCCGCGCATGCACGCACACACGCACTGAAGTACACACGCACATACTCACATACTCGCGTATGCGCATGCGCACGCACGCACAATTGCGCACATACCCACACACGCACACACACACCCACGTACAAACGCACACACGCTCACACGCACACACGTACACACGCACACACGTACACACGCACACACGCGCACTTGCACACACGTACACACTTACATACGCACACACGCACACACGTGCATACTTACACTCGGACCCGCGCACACACGCATACAGGCACACACGCACAGATGCTTACACGCACATGCACACATACTCACCCACGCACACATGCACACACGCACACACGCACACACGCACACACGCACACACGCACACACGCACACACGCACACACGCACACACGAACACACACACACACACTCACACAGACGAACATGCACACACCTACAAATTAAACTCCGCGAACACACGCACATACGCACACGCGCACACACACACGCACACACGCACACGCGCACACGCACACGCGTACACGCACCCACGCACACGCGCACTCACGCACACTCGCACACACGTGCACACGCCCACACGGACGCACGCACACACGCACACAGGCACACACGAACACACGCACATCCGCACACACGCACATACGCCACGCACATACAGACACATGCACACACCTACAAATTCACACAAACGAAGTCACACACACACGCACACACACACACATGCACATACCTAGAAATTCACACACACGAACACACACACACACACACACACACACACACACGCACAAGCACAAACGTACACGTACACACGTAGACAAGGACATATGCTTACTCGCACAAACGCACACACGCGCACGCGGATGCACGCACACACGCACACACGCACATACGCAAACATTCCCTCACGCGCACACGCTCTCACGCACCCCCTCACATACGCATCAATGCACAAATGCACACACGCAAACACGCACACGCTCACACACTCGCACACACACAAACATGCACAAACCTACATATTCAAGCACAAGAACACACGCACTAAAGCACACATGCACATGCACACAGACGCACCCACGCAAACCCGCACACACGCACAAACGCACGGACGCCCACCCGCACACACGCATACACGCACACACGCACACGCGCACGCACGCACGGACGCCCATACGCACACACGCACACGCGCACCCACGTACACACGGACACAAGCGCCCACGCACACACGCACAGATGCTCACACGCACATGCGCAAAATCCACACATGCACTCACGCACACACACACA
>JARFJB010001290.1:587500-590000 GCA_036346205.1 Vesta saturnalis
CACACACACACACTACACACACACACACACACACAAACAAATCAATTAATTAATCAATCTCAAACAAATCACGCTCGATCACCAGATCAATCTCAATCAATCGACCGAAATTATGTCTTACAGTTTGCGAAAACCAGATTACAGTTCAAACTGAATACATTAAAGTCTAATTAAATATGACGTGAAACAATAATAAATAATTGCTACGCTAATGCAGTGATGCTTTATATATAGGCAGATTCTCTAAACAATCACCACCTATACATTCGGAACATTACATCTGATTTATTTACATACACACAAAATTGTTTCATTGTAACGTGTTCATTAACGGCTGTAAAAACCCCATTAAGAAGATTGGAAAGTGATAATATTATATATATATATATATATATATATATATATATATATATATAATATATATATAAAACATAGAGTTAAATTAAATTAACTTGTTTTTAAGAATATCAAACTGCTATAATGGAAATAAAAGGCAAAAGGTTTTAATGGTTTTATTATTATACGTGAATTAACAATAACTACAAGTTTAAAATCCACGAATACGTACCAGCTATTTGACAGCTGATCTTATGACGTCATCCTATAAACGTAATAATACATTTTTAAAAATCTTTATCGACATTTTTGTTAGCAATATCAGGTAAAAAACATATATTAAAATAATACGCTTACCTTTAGAAGTGTATTCTCCTTCAGCTGTACCATACGTTGTACTGAATTTTTTTTATACAAGGTGTCTCACTAAAATACGATTTATGAATGGCTGGACATAAACAGCCCATTATACACCGAACATTAACTATTTTAGAAAGTAATACAGAAAAACCGGAATACCGCTACTCGTTTTTAACAATCATATTCTACTTACAAAAATTTACACTCAAAACACTTAAAAATATTTAATAAATTTTGCTAACACGGAAATTACTTTAAATAATTGAATCTTCAGGTTACATAAAACTATTGTATACTCATAGGTTCTCACACGCACACACACACACACACACACACACACACACACACACACACACACACACACACACACACACACACACACACACACACACACACACACGCACACAGACATGTGATTCACGTTATATGGATTTTCATTAGTTGGGATTAATAGCAATGTCAACCAAACGTTTTCAAAAATTTCTAATCTGAAATAAGAGAGACGTAATCTAATTTTATTTGAAATTTCATGGAGAGTATAATAATCATCGAGATTTTGAGATACAATCACCTCATCGTCTTCACCTTGAACGATTATATTGTAACGACCTATAAAAGTAGCTAATAACCCCTGACAGCTTTTATCAGACACTATTATTACATAGACATGAGGTTAACCCTAAATTAACTGGTTTCAACACGGCTCTGGAAATGCAGCACGCGCTTCAAATCGTTCAGCTCGTTCGCAGAAGTTGTACCGTATTAATTTCCTTCAATTTTTATCTGAATTCTGTTTCGAGACTGTAGTACGTTTTCTAATACATAAACAGAATCTTCAATACTGTCAAAAAGCTAATTAAACATAATTTCACGCACTGGGCATAGCGAGCAGCGTTTCCAATTATAGCTTTTAGTCAAAACAATAGTGCCTACAATTACATACAATCGACAAGCACGGCTTTAGTACGAGGATCAAACAAAAAACGCACGCACACACGCACGCACACGGCTCGACGTACGCGACACGCACGTACGCAAGCTCCACGCTCATACGCACACACGTACGCACGCTCGCACGTTACGCACGCACGCACATACGCACGCACGCGCAGCTCACACGCTCGCACGTACGCGTGCGCTCGCACGTACGCACGCACGCATGCACGCAGCGCACGTACGCACTGCATCACGCACGCACGTACGCACACACACATCACGTACGCACACACACACACACACACACACACACACACACACACACACACACACACACACACACACACACACACACAACACACACACACACACGCACACACACACGCTTAACAACAACGACGCAAAACACACTAACACAAAACACGCAAACCAAAACACGCTAACAGCGAAAACAGGCTAACACAAAACACCAACGAAAAAGGCTATCACGAAAATACGCTAACACAAAAAGTACGCAAACGCGAAGACATACAAATTCGAAAACGCGTAAAACGAAAACACGCAAATACGAAATCATACAAGCGAAAACACGCCAACACAAGGAAAACACGGAAAACGAAAACACTCTAAAGCGAAAACTCGTAAACCTGCAAACATGAATCAAGACGGTGGAGCACCGTAAGGAGAAAAACCAGTTTATTAACAAAATTGAAGGAAAGCTTGACGCTTGAAAATATATTATTATTATTATAAACAATACATCATTATTATTTAATAACATGCTTTATCGGTTTTCTTCTTCTTCTTGAACCGTGATTCGTCGTCATCATCATCGTGATTTTGAGATTCGCCCTTCTCCCCTACCTCA
>JARFJB010001290.1:597500-620000 GCA_036346205.1 Vesta saturnalis
GGGTGTGGTGTGTGGGTGTGGGTGTGGGTGGGTGTGTGGAGTGTGTGGTGTGTGGTGTGTGGTGTGTGGGGTGTGTGGGTGTGGTGGGTGTGGTGGTGTGTGGTGTGTGGGGGTGTGGTGTGGGTGTGTGAGTGTGGTGGTGGTGTGAGTGTGTGGGGGTGTGTGGGTGTGTGGGTGTGTGGTGTGTAAGTGTGTGGGTGTGGGGTGTGTGGGGGTGTGTGAGTGTGTGGAGTGTGTGGTGTGTGGGTGTGGTGTGTGGGGTGTGGGGGTGTGTGGGGTGTGGTGTGTGGGGTGTGTGGGTGTGGTGAGTGTGTGGTGTGTGGGTGTGTGGTGTGTGGTGTGTGGGGTGTGTGGTGTGGTGTGGAGGTGTGGGTGTGTGGTGTGGTGTGTGGTGTGGGTGGTGTGTGAGTGTGGTGTGTGGTGTGTGAGTGTGTGGGTGTGAGTGTGTGGGTGTGAGTGTGGTGGGGTGGTGTGAGTGTGTGAGTGTGGTGTGTGAGTGTGTGGTGTGTGGTGGGAGGGTGTGTGAGTGTGTGGTGTGGGTGGGGTGTGTGGTGGAGTGTGTGGGTGTGTGAGGTGTGAGTGTGTGGGTGTGGGTGTGTGGGTGTGTGAGTGTGGTGTGTGGTGGGTGTGGTGGTGGTGTGTGAGTGTGGTGTGGGTGTGTGGGTGTGTGAGTGTGTGGGTGTGGTGGAGTGTGTGGTGTGGTGTGGTGTGGGGTGTGTGGTGTGTGTGTGTGGTGTGTGGTGGTGGTGTGTGGGGTGGTGTGTGGTGTGTGAGTGTGTGGTGTGGGTGTGTGGGTGTGGGTGTGTGGGTGTGTGTGTGGTGTGGTGTGTGGTGTGTGGGTGGTGGGGTGTGGAGTGTGTGAGTGTGTGAGTGTGTGGAGTGTGGGTGTGTGGTGTGGGGTGGTGGGTGTGTGAGTGTGTGGTGTGTGGGTGTGGGTGTGTGGGTGTGAGTGGGTGTGGGTGGTGGTGTGGGTGTGGGTGTGTGGTGTGTGGGTGTGGTGTGGGTGTGTGGGGTGTGGTGTGGTGTGGGGTGTGTGGGTGTGTGAGTGTGTGTGTGTGGTGGTGGTGTGGGTGTTTGGTGTGAGTGTGGTGTGTGGTGTGTGAGTGTGTGGTGGTGTGTGGTGTGTGAGTGTGTGGGTGTGTGGGAGTGTGTGGTGTGTGAGTGTGTGGTGTGTGGGGTGGTGTGGAGTGTGAGTGTGTGGTGTGTGGTGTGGGTGTGAGTGTGTGGAGTGTGGGTGTGGTGTGAGTGTGTGAGGGTGGTGTGTGGTGTGGTGTGTGGTGTGTGAGGGGGTGTGTGAGGTGTGTGGTGTGGAGTGTGGAGGTGTGAGTGTGTGAGGTGTGGTGTGTGGGTGTGTGAGTGTGTGGTGTGTGGGTGGTGTGGAGTGTGTGGTGGAGTGTGTGAGTGTGTGGTGTGTGAGTGTGTGTGGGGGTGTGGTGGGTGTGTGGGGTGTGTGGGTGTGTGAGTGTGGTGGTGGGGGTGTGTGAGTGTGTGGTGTGTGAGTGTGGGTGTGGGGTGTGTGAGTGTGTGGTGTGGTGTGTGGGTGGTGTGGGTGTGGTGGGGTGTGAGTGTGTGGGTGTGTGGTGTGTGGTGTGTGAGTGTGGGTGTGGTGGAGTGTGTGGGTGGTGAGTGTGTGAGGTGTGGTGGGGTGTGTGGGGTGTGGTGGAGTGTGTGGGGGTGTGTGGTGTGGTGTGTGGTGTGTGGGGTGTGGTGTGAGGTGTGTGGGTGTGTGGTGTGTGAGTGTGTGGTGTGTGTGGGGTGTGTGGTGTGTGAGTGTGTGAGTGTGGAGTGTGTGGGTGGTGTGGGTGTGTGGTGTGTGGGTGTGTGAGTGTGTGGGGTGTGGTGGGGTGTGGTGTGTGGTGTGGGGTGTGAGTGTGTGTGGTGGGGTGTGTGGTGTGTGGGTGTGGTGGGGTGTGTGGTGGGTGTGGTGTGTGGTGTGGGGTGTGGGTGTGTGGTGTGGTGGGGTGTGTGGGTGTGTGAGTGTGTGGTGTGGTGTGTGGTGTGAGTGTGTGAGTGTGTGGGTGTGTGGGTGTGAGTGTGGAGTGTGTGAGTGTGGTTGTGTGAGTGTGTGGTGTGTGAGGTGTGTGAGTGTGTGAGTGTGTGGGTGTGAGTGTGTGAGTGTGTGGGGTGTGAGTGTGTGGGTGTGGTGAGTGTGTGAGTGTGTGGTGGTGGTGGGTGTGAGTGTGTGGTTGTGGTGTGTGAGTGGTGGTGTGGGTGTGTGGTGTGGTGTGTGGTGTGTGGGTGTGGGTGTGTGGTGTGGAGTGTGTGGGGTGTGTGAGTGTGGGTGTGGTGGGTGTGAGTGTGGTGGTGTGGTGTGTGAGGTGTGAGGTGTGGGGTGTGGTGTGTGGTGTGTGGTGTGAGTGTGGGTGTGGGGTGGTGTGAGTGTGGGGTGTGTGGGTGTGTGGTGTGTGGGGGTGTGTGAGTGTGGTGGGGTGTGGAGTGTGTGAGTGTGTGGGTGTGGGTGTGTGGTGTGTGAGGTGTGGGTGGTGTGAGGTGGTGTGGTGTGTGGTGTGGTGTGTGGGTTGTGTGGGGTGGTGGGGTGTGGGGTGTGAGTGTGTGAGGTGTGGTGTGTGGTGTGTGGTGTGAGTGTGGAGTGTGAGGTGTGGTGGTGGTGTGAGTGTGGTGTGGTGTGTGGGTGTGGGGTGTGGTGTGTGGGGTGTGAGTGTGGGTGTGGTGTGTGGTGTGTGAGTGTGGTGGGGTGTGGGTGTGTGGTGTGTGGGTGTGTGGTGTGGTGTGGGGTGTGAGGTGTGTGGTGTGAGTGTGGGTGTGTGGTGTGTGAGTGTGTGGTGTGGGTGTGTGGGGTGTGTGAGTGTGTGAGTGTGTGGTGGTGGTGTGGGGTGTGAGTGTGGGTGTGTGAGTGTGTGGGTGTGGTGTGTGAGTGGGGTGTGTGAGTGGTGTGTGGTGTGGGTGTGGGTGGTGTGGTGTGTGGTGTGTGGGTGTGTGAGTGTGTGGGTGTGAGTGTGTGGTGTGTGGGTGGTGTGTGGTGTGTGAGGTGTGGTGGGAGTGTGTGGGGGTGTGTGAGTGTGTGGGTGTGTGGTGTGGGTGTGGAGTGTGTGGGTGTGTGGTGTGTGGTGTGGGTGTGTGGGTGTGTGGGTGGTGTGGTGTGTGGGTGTGAGTGTGTGGGTGGTGTGAGTGTGGAGTGGTGTGGGTGTGTGGGTGTGTGAGTGTGGTGGGTGTGTGGTGGTGGGGTGTGGAGTGTGTGGGTGGTGTGGTGTGGTGTGAGGTGTGAGTTTGTGAGTGTGTGGGTGTGTGTGTGTGTGTGTGGAGTGTGAGGTGTGTGGTGTGGGGTGTGAGTGTGGTGGTGGTGGTGGTGTGGGGTGTGGGGTGTGTGAGTGTGTGGGTGTGTGGAGTGTGGTGGGTGTGGTGTGGTGGTGTGTGGTGTGTGAGTGTGGTGGTGGGGTGTGGTGTGGGTGTGTGAGTGTGGTGGTGGTGTGAGTGTGTGAGTGTGGGGTGTGAGTGTGTGGTGTGTGGGTGTGTGGTGTGGGTGTGGGTGTGTGAGTGGGTGTGTGGGGTGGTGGTGTGTGAGTGTGTGGTGTGTGGTGTGGGGTGTGGTGTGTGGTGTGTGAGTGTGGGTGTGGTGGTGGTGTGAGTGTGTGTGTGGTGTGTGTGAGTGGGGTGTGTGGTGTGTGGGTGTGTGGGTGTGGGTGGGGTGTGTGGTGTGTGAGTGTGGTGTGGTGTGTGGTGTGGTGTGAGTGTGTTGGTGGTGTGGGTGTGTGAGTGTGGGTGTGTGGTGTGGGTGTGTGGTGTGTGGGTGTGGTGGGTGTGGGTGTGTGAGTGTGTGGTGTGGGGTGTGGTGTGGAGTGTGGAGTGTGTGAGTGGTGTGAGTGTGGGTGTGTGTGTGGTGGGTGTGAGGTGTGGTGGTGTGGTGTGTGTGTGGGTGTGGTGTGTGGGTGTGGTGGAGTGTGTGGGTGTGAGTGTGTGGGTGTGTGGGTGTGGGGTGAGTGTGTGTGTGTGGTGTGGTGTGTGGTGTGTGAGTGTGTGGTGTGTGAGTGTGAGGTGGAGGTGTGGGTGTGTGGTGTGGGGTGGTGGTGGTGGTGTGGTGTGTGAGTGTGGGTGGTGTGGGGTGGTGTGGAGTGTGGGTGGTGGGGTGTGGGGTGGTGTGGTGTGTGGTGTGTGGTGTGGTGTGTGAGTGTGAGTGTGTGGGGTGGTGTGGTGGGTGTGGTGTGTGTGTGTGGGTGTGGAGTGTGTGGTGTGTGGGTGGGTGTGTGGTGTGTGGTGTGTGGTGTGGTGTGTGGTGTGTGGTGTGTGAGGTGGTGTGAGTGTGTGGGTGTGTGGTGTGTGTGGTGTGTGGTGTGTTGGGTGTGAGTGTGTGGGGGTGTGTGGTGTGGGAGTGGTGTGGGTGTGGGTGTGGTGTGTGGGTGTGTGGGGTGTGGGTGGGTGTGGGTGTGGGTGTGTGGAGTGTGTGGGTGTGGTGTGTTGTGAGATGTGAGGGTGGTGTGAGTGTGTGGTTTGAGTGTGTGGTGTGTGGGTGTGTTTGGGTGGTGTGGTGTGGGTGGTGTGGGTGTGGGGTGGTGTGGAGGTGTGGGTGGTGGGTGTGGGGGTGTGGTGTGTGGTGTGTGGTGTGGTGTGGGTGGTGGGAGTGTGTGAGTGTGGGGTGTGGGGTGTGGGATGTGTGAGTGTGTTGGTGTGTGTGGTGTGTGGTGTGGGTGTGTGAGTGGGGTGTGGTGGTGTGGGTGTTGTGGGGTGTGGGTGGTGTGGTGTGGAGTGTGTGGGGTTTGTGGGTGTGTGGGTGGTGTGTGGTGTGGTGTGAGGTGTGGGTGTGGTGTGGGTGTGGTGTGAGGTGTGGTGTGGGTGAGGTGGGTGTGTTGTGTGGTGTGTGGTGTGTGGTGTGGGTGTGTGGTGTGGTGGGTGTGTGAGGTGTGGTGTGTGGTGGTGAGGTGGTGGTGTGTGTGGGTGGTGGGTGGTGTGTGAGTGTGGGTGTGTGGTGTGGTGTGTGGTGTGTGGGTGTGGGTGTGGTGGGGTGTGTGTGTGTGTGGTGTGTGTGTGAGTGTGGGTGTGTGGGTGTGAGTGTGGGTGTGGTGTGTGAGTGTGTGGGTGTGGTGTGTGGGGTGTGTGAGTGTGTGGGGTGTGTGAGTGGTGTGGTGTGGTGTGAGTGTGTGAGTGTGTGGTGTGTGGGTGTGGGTGGAGTGTGGTGGAGTGTGTGGTGTGTGGGTGTGAGTGTGTGGGGGTGTGGGGTGTGGGTGTGTGGGTGTGTGGGGTGTGGGTGTGTGGTGTGTGGGTGGTGTGGGGTGTGGTGTGTGAGTGTGTGGTGTGTGGGTGTGGTGGGTGTGAGTGTGGTGGAGTGTGTGGTGTGTGGTGTGTGAGTGTGGGGTGTGGTGGTGGTGTGGTGTGTGGGGTGTGGTGTGTAGGTGTGAGTGTGTGGGGTGTTGTGGGTGTGTGGTGTGGGGTGGTGTGAGGTGTGTGAGTGTGGGTGTGTGGGGTGTGGGTGGTGTGAGTGTGTGAGTGTGTGGTGTGAGTGTGGGTGTGGTGGGGTGTGTGGTGTGGGTGTGTGGGTGTGGTGGAGTGTGTGGGTGTGTGGTGTGTGAGTGTGTGGTGTGTGGGTGTGTGAGTGTGTGGGTGTGGTGTGTGGGTGTGGGGTGGTGTGTGAGTGTGTGGGGTGTGAGTGTGTGGTGTGTGAGGTGTGGTGGGGTGTGTGGTGTGGTGTGTGGGTGTGTGGTGTGGTGTGTGAGTGTGGGAGTGTGTGGGTGTGGTGTGTGGGTGTGGGTGTGTGGGGTGTGGTGGGGTGTGAGTGTGTGGGTGTGGGTGTGAGTGTGAGTGTGTGAGTGTGTGGTGTGGGTGTGGTGTGGTGGGTGTGTGGGTGTGGGTGTGGAGGTGTGGGGTGTGGGGGTGTGTGGTGTGGTGTGTGTGGTGTGTGAGTGTGTGGTGTGTGAGTGTGTGAGTGTGGTGTGTGGAGTGTGGTGGGGTGTGTGTGGTGTGTGGGGGTGTGAGGTGTGTGGTGTGTGAGTGTGTGGGTGTGAGTGTGTGAGTGTGTGGGGTGGGGTGAGTGTGTGAGTGTGTGGTGTGGGTGTGAGGTGTGAGTGTGTGGTGTGGGTGTGGTGTGTGGTGTGTGGTGTGTGGTGTGGTGTGGTGTGTGAGTGTGTGGGTGTGTGAGTGTGTGAGTGTGTGGTGTGTGGTGTGGGTGTGTGAGTGTGTGGGTGTGTGAGTGTGTGGGGTGTGGTGGTGTGGGTGTGTGAGTGTGTGGGTGTGTGGTGTGAGTGTGTGGTGTGGGTGTGTGGGGTGTGGGTGTGGTGTGGGTGTGGAGTGTGTGGGGTGTGTGAGGTGTGGTGTGTGGTGGGTGTGTGGTGTGTGAGTGTGTGGGGTGTGGGGGTGTGTGGTGTGGTGGAGGTGTGGTGTGTGTGGTGTGTGTGTGTGGGGTGTGTGTGTGTGTGGTGTGTGAGTGTGTGTGGTGGTGGTGTGGGTGTGTGAGTGTGTGGTGTGTGAGTGTGTGGTGTGTGAGTGTGTGAGTGTGGGTGTGGGTGTGTGGTGTGAGTGTGGGTGTGTGGGTGGTGTGTGGGTGTGTGGGTGTGGGTGTGTGGTGTGTTGAGGTGGTGGGTGTGTGTGGTGTGGGGAGTGTGGGTGGTGTGGGTGTGTGGTGTGAGGTGTGGTGTGTGGTGTGTGTGTGTGTGTGGTGTGGGGGTGGGTGTGTGGGTGTGTGGGGTGTGGGTGTGTGGTGTGTGGTGTGGAGTGTGTGGTGGGTGAGTGTGTGGTGTGTGGTGGTGGTGTGGTGTGTGAGTGTGGGAGTGGTGTGTGTGTGGGTGTGTGGTGTGAGGTGTGGGGTGTGAGTGTGTGGTGTGGGTGTGTGTGGTGTGTGGGTGGTGTGGGGTGTGTGGTGTGGTGTGAGTGTGGGTGAGTGTGGAGTGTGTGAGTGTGTGGTGTGTGGGTGTGTGGTGTGTGGTGTGTGGGTGTGTGGGTGTGTGGGGTGGTGGTGGTGTGGTGTGTGAGTGTGTGGTGGTGTGTGGGGTGTGGTGGGTGTGTGGTGTGTGGTGTGTGGTGTGTGGTGTGTGGTGTGGTGTGTGGTGTGGGTGTGGGTGTGGGTGTGTGGTGTGGGTGTGGGTGTGGGGTGTGTGAGTGTGTGAGTGTGTGGTGTGTGAGGTGTGGTGGTGGTGTGGAGTGTGTGGTGTGTGAGTGTGGGTGTGGTGGTGGGTGTGGGTGTGTGGGGGGTGTGAGTGTGGTGGTGTGTGAGTGTGTGGTGTGTGGGTGTGGGTGGTGTGGTGTGTGGTGTGGAGTGTGGTGTGGGTGTGGGTGTGGGGTGTGTGGGGTGTGTGGTGTGTGGTGTGTGGAGTGTGTGAGTGTGTGGGTGTGTGGTGTGTGAGTGTGTGGTGTGGGGGTGGTGGGGTGTGGTGTGTGGTGTGTGGGGTGTGAGTGTGTGGTGTGGAGTGGGAGGTGTGAGTGTGTGGGTGTGGTGTGTGGGGTGTGTGGTGTGGTGTGTGAGTGTGTGTGGTGGGAGGTGTGTGGGGTGTGGTGAGTGTGTGGGGTGTGGTGTGTGGTGTGTGGTGTGGTGTGTGAGTGTGTGAGTGTGTGGGTGTGTGGTGTGTGAGTGTGTGGTGTGTGGAGTGTGTGGGTGTGTGGGTGGTGTGGGTGTGTGAGTGTGTGGAGTGTGTGGTGTGTGGGTGTGTGGTGTGTGGTGTGGGTGTGTGTGGGTGGTGGTGTGTGGTGTGTGAGTGTGGTGTGTGGTGTGTGGGTGTGGTGGAGTGTGGGTGTGAGTGTGTGAGTGTGTGGTGTGGTGTGTGGGGTGTGTGGGTGTGGGTGTGTGGTGTGGTGTGGGTGTGGTGTGTGAGTGTGGTGGGTGTGGAGTGTGTGGGTGTGTGAGTGTGTGAGGGTGTGGGTGTGTGGTGGGTGGTGTGGTGTGTGAGTGTGTGGTGTGTGGGTGTGAGTGTGTGGGGTGTGGTGTGGGTGTGGGGTGTGGTGTGTGAGTGTGTGGTGTGGGTGGTGGTGTGTGAGTGTGTGGTGTGTGAGTGTGTGAGTGTGTGGGGTGGGTGTGTGGTGTGTGGGGGTGTGTGAGTGTGTGGTGTGGTGGTGGTGTGGGTGTGTGAGGTGTGTGAGTGTGTGGTGTGTGGTGTGTGGGTGGGTGTGTGAGGTGTGAGTGTGTGAGTGTGTGGTGTGTGGGTGTGAGTGTGTGGGGTGTGTGGGGTGTGTGGTGTGTGGGTGTGTGGGTGTGGGTGTGTGGTGTGTGGTGTGGAGGTGTGAGTGTGAGGTGTGGTGGTGGTGTGTGGTGGGAGTGTGGGTGTGTGAGTGTGGTGTGTGTGGGTGGTGGGGTGTGTGGAGTGTGTGGGTGGTGTGTGGTGTGTGGAGTGTGTGGTGTGGAGTGTGGTGGGTGTGTGGTGTGGGTGTGTGGTGTGTGGGGTGTGGGTGTGGGGGTGTGTGGGGGTGTGTGGGTGTGGTGGGTGTGTGAGTGTGTGGTGGAGTGTGTGAGGTGTGGGTGTGGTGTGGAGTGTGGAGGGGTGAGTGTGTGGTGTGTGGTGTGGGTGTGTGAGTGTGTGGTGTGTGGTGTGTGAGTGTGTGGGTGTGGGGTGTGTGGGGTGTGAGTGTGTGTGGTGGAGGTGTGGTGTTGGGTGTGTGAGTGTGTGAGTGTGTGAGGTGTGTGGTGTGTGGAGTGTGTGGGTGTGTGGGTGTGTGAGTGTGTGGGTGTGGTGGGTGTGTGAGTGTGGGTGTGAGGTGTGTGTGGGTGTGTGGTGTGTGGTGTGTGAGTGTGTGGGTGTGGGTGTGGTGTGTGAGTGTGGAGTGTGTGGTGTGTGGTGGGGTGTGGTGTGTGAGTGTGTGGTGTGGGTGTGGGTGTGTGGGTGTGAGTGTGTGGGTGGGTGTGGTGTGTGGTGTGTGGTGTGGTGTGTGGTGTGGGTGTGTGGTGTGTGAGGTGTGGGGTGTGTGAGTGTGGGGTGTGGTGTGTGGTGTGTGTGGGTGTGTGGGGTGGTGTGAGTGTGTGAGTGTGTGGGTGTGTGGTGTGGTGGAGTGTGTGGGTGTGTGGTGTGTGTGGTGTGGGTGTGTGGGGTGTGTGGGGTGTGGGTGTGGTGGTGTGGGTGTGTGGGTGTGTGAGTGTGTGAGTGTGTGAGTGTGTGGGTGTGGTGGAGTGTGTGGAGTGGTGGTGTGGTGTGTTATGTGTGTGAGGGTGGTGGAGTGTGGAGGTGTGTGTGTGAGTGTGAGTGTGGTGTGGAGTGTGGTGTGGGTGTGTGGTGTGGGTGTGAGTGTGGGTGTGGTGTGGGGTGTGGTGGTGTGGGTGTGTGGGTGGTGTGGTGTGTGAGTGTGTGTGTGGAGTGTGTGAGTGTGTGGTGTGTGGGGTGGTGTGGTGTGTGGGGTGTGTGGTGGGTGTGTGGTGTGTGGGGGTGTGTGGTGTGTGGGGTGTGTGGGGTGTGTGAGTGTGGGTGTGTGGTGTGTGGTGTGTGGTGTGTGAGTGTGTGAGTGTGTGGGTGTGTGGGTGTGAGTGTGTGGGTGTGTGGGTGGTGGTGTGGTGGTGTGGTGTGTGAGTGTGTGGGTGAGTGTGTGGTGTGTGGGGTGTGTGGGAGTGTGTGGGAGTGTGTGGGTGTGTGGGTGTGGGTGTGGGTGGTGTGGTGTGAGTGTGTGGTGTGGGTGTGTGGTGGTGTGGGGTGTGAGTGTGTGAGTGTGTGAGGTGTGTGTGGAGTGTGTGGGTGTGAGTGTGGAGTGTGTGAGTGTGTGGGGTGGTGTGGGTGTGTGGTGTGGTGGTGTGGTGTGAGTGTGTGGTGTGTGGTGTGGTGTGTGGGTGTGTGGGTGTGGTGGGGTGTGTGGGTGTGTGGTGTGTGGGTGTGTGAGGGGTGTGGAGTGGGTGTGGTGTGTGGTGTGTGGGGTGTGGGTGTGTGAGTGTGTGGGTGTGGGGTGAGTGTGTGGGGTGTGGTGTGGTGGTGGTGTGGGTGGTGTGGTGTGTGGTGTGTGGGGTGTGAGTGTGTGAGTGTGTGGGTGTGGGTGGTGTGGGTGTGGAGTGTGGGTGTGTGGGTGTGTGGTGTGTGGGGTGGTGGGTGTGTGGGTGTGTGGGTGTGGTGGGGGTGTGAGTGTGGGGTGTGTGGTGTGGTGTGTGAGTGTGTGGTGTGTGAGTGTGTGGGTGTGGGTGGTGGGTGTGTGAGTGTGTGAGTGTGGGTGTGTGAGTGTGTGAGTGTGTGGTGTGTGGTGTGGGTGTGGGTGTGGTGTGAGTGTGTGGGTGTGTGAGTGTGGAGTGTGGAGTGTGGGTGTGTGAGTGTGTGAGTGTGTGGGGTGTGTGGTGTGGGGAGTGTGTGGTGTGGGAGGTGTGGGGGAGTGTGGGGTGTGTGTGAGTGTGGGGTGTGGGTGTGTGGTGTGTGGTGTGTGGGTGTGGTGGTGTGGGTGTGAGTGTGTGGGGGTGTGGGGTGTGGTGGTGTGGGTGTGGGTGTGTGGGTGTGTGGTGGGGTGTGGGTGTGGGTGTGTGGGGTGGTGGGGTGTGGGGTGTGGGTGTGGTGGGGTGTGGTGTGTGGTGTGGGGTGTGGGTGGGTGTGTGAGGGTGTGGTGGAGGTGTGAGGTGTGTGGTGTGTGAGTGTGGGTGTGTGGTGTGTGAGTGTGTGGTGTGGTGGGGTGTGTGGTGTGTGGGGTGTGAGTGTGTGAGGTGTGTGGGGTGGTGGTGTGTGTGGTGTGAGTGTGTGGTGTGGTGGTGTGTGAGTGTGTGGGTGGTGGGGTGTGTGGTGTGTGTGGTGTGTGGGTGTGGGTGTGGAGTGTGTGAGGTGGAGTGTGTGGGTGTGAGTGTGAGGTGTGGGTGTGTGTGGGGTGTGGTGTGAGGTGGGGTGGGTGTGTGAGTGTGGTGGGGTGTGGTGGGTGTGGAGTGTGGGTGTGTGGGTGTGGGGAGTGTGTGGGTGTGGGTGTGTGGTGTGTGGTGTGTGGGGTGGTGGGGTGTGGGGTGTGTGGTGTGGTGGGTGTGTGAGTGTGGTGGGGGTGTGGGGTGTGGTGTGGGGTGTGGGTGTGGGTGTGAGTGTGTGGTGTGTGAGTGTGTGGGTGTGGTGTGGGTGTGTGGGTGTGGTGGTGTGTGGTGTGGGTGTGGTGGAGTGTGTGGGTGTGGTGTGTGGTGTGTGAGTGTGGTGTGTGGTGTGGGTGTGTGTGTGGTGTGTGAGTGTGTGAGTGGGTGGGTGTGTGGGTGTGGGTGTGTGGGTGTGGGTGTGTGGGTGTGGTGTGTGGTGTGTGGTGGGAGTGGTGGTGGGTGTGGTGGTGTGGTGTGAGTGTGTGGTGTGGTGTGGGTGTGTGAGTGTGTGGGGTGTGAGGTGTGGTGGGTGTGTGGGTGTGGTGTGTGAGTGTGTGGTGTGAGTGTGGGTGTGGTGTGTGGGTGTGTGTGGGTGTGTGGTGTGTGAGTGTGTGGTGTGTGGGGTGGGTGTGGGTGTGGTGTGGAGTGTGTGGGTGTGAGTGTGGTGGTGTGTGGTGTGGTGTGTGGTGTGTGGTGTGTGAGTGTGGGGTGGTGTGGGTGTGGGGTGTGGGTGTGGGTGTGTGAGTGTGTGTGTGTGGTGTGGGTGTGTGGGTGTGTGGTGGTGTGTGGTGTGTGGTGTGTGAGTGTGTGAGTGTGTGGGTGTGGGTGGGGTGTGTGAGTGTGTGAGTGGTGAGTGTGTGAGTGTGTGAGTGTGTGGTGTGTGGTGTGGTGTGTGGTGGTGGTGTGAGGTGTGGTGGGGTGTGGGTGTGTGAGTGTGGGTGTGTGTGAGTGTGTGGGTGGAGTGTGGGTGGGGTGAGTGTGGGTGGTGGTGGGGTGTGTGGTGTGGGTGTGTGGTGTGTGAGTGTGTGAGTGGGTGTGTGGTGTGTGGTGTGTGGGGTGTGAGTGTGGGTGTGTGGTGTGGTGGGGTGGTGGGTGTGTGGTGTGGGTGGTGTGTGGGGTGTGGTGTGGTGTGTGGGTGTGGTGTGTGGAGTGTGTGGTGTGGGTGTGGGTGTGGTGTGGGTGTGTGGGTGTGGTGTGTGTGTGTGTGTGTGGTGTGGGAGTGTGGAGTGTGGGTGTGTGAGGTGTGAGGTGGGTGTGAGGTGTGTGGTGTGGTGGTGGTGGTGAGTGTGTGGGTGTGAGTGTGGGGTGTGGTGTGAGGTGGGGAGTGTGGGTGTGGAGTGTGTGGGTGGTGTGAGTGTGTGGTGTGTGGTGGAGGTGTGAGGTGTGGTGTGTGGTGTGTTGGTGGTGGGGTGTGTGGTGTTGAGTTTGTGGTGTGTGGTGTGTGGTGTGGGTGTGTGGTGTGTGGTGTGTGGGTGTGTGGTGTGGTGTGGTGTGTGAGAAGTGGTGGTGAGTGTGTGGTGAGGTGTGGGTGTGGTGTGGTGGTGAGTGTGGGTGGGTGGTGGTGTGGGGTGTGTGGGGTGGGGTGTGAGTGTGTGAGTGTGTGGAGTGTGGGTGTGGGGGTGAGGTGTGGTGTGTGGTGTGTGGTGTGTGGTGTGGTGGTGTGTGGGGTGTGGGTGTGTTGGGTGTGTGGTGTTTGAGTGTGTGGTGTGAGGTGTGGTGGGGTGTGGTGGTGGTGGGTGTGTGGTGTGGTGTGTGGGTGTGGTGTGGGTGTGAGTGTGGAGTGTGGAGTGTGTGAGTGTGTGGGTGGTGGGTGTGTGAGTGTGGGTGTGGAGTGGTGGTGGTGTGTGTATTGAAATGTGGGTGGGGGTGTGGGTGGGGTGGTGGGAGTGTGGGTGTGGAGTGTGTTGTGTGTGTGTGTGTGTGTGGGTGTGAGTGTGGTGTGTGGGTGGGGTGTGGTGTGTGGTGGTTGGGTTGGTGGGTGTGAGTGTGTGTGGGTGGGTGTGTGTGGGGTGTGGGTTGGGTGTGGTGTGGTGTGTGGTGGTGTGGGGTGGTGTGGGGTGTTGGGTGTGTGGTGTTTTGTGGGTGTGGGGTGTGAGTGTGTGGTGTTTGTGATGTGTGTGGGTGTGATGTGTGGGTGTGTGGTGTGTGAGTGGGTGTGTGGGTGTGAGTGTGGAGTGTGTGAGTGTGTGGGGTGAGTGTGGGATGTGTGTGTGGAGGTGTGGTGGAGTGTGTGGGTGTGTGGTGTGGTGTGTGGGTGTGTGAGTGTGTGGTGTGGTGTGTGAGGTGTGGTGTGTGAGGTGTGTGAGTGTGTGGTGTGTGGGGTGTGTGGTGTGGGAGTGTGTGGGTGTGTGGTGTGTGGTGTGTGGGGTGTGTGGTGTTGTGTGTGTGTGTGGAGTGTGTGTGTGGTGGGTGTGTTTGGGTGTGGAGTGTGTGACGTGTGAGTGTTGTGAGTGTGTGGTGTGTGGTGTGTGGGGGTGTGGTGGGTGTGTGGTGTGTGTTGTGTGTGTGTGGTGTGTGTGTGTGTGGTGTGTGGTGTGTGGTGTGGGTGTGTGTGGTGTGTGGTATGTGGTGTGGGAGTGTGTGTGTGTGTGTGTGTGTGTGGTGTGTGTGTGGTGTGTGTGTGTGTGTGTGTGTGTTGTGTGTGGGTGTGTTGGTGTGTTGTGTTGTGTTGTGTGTGTGTGTGTGTGTGTGTGTGTTTGTTTGTGTGTTTGTGTTGTGTGTTTTGTGTGTGTGTGTGTGTGTGTGTGTGTGTGGTGTGGTTTTGGGTGTGTCCAAAATTCCAAATTGTGGTAAATTTTATGGTTGAGTCTCTACAATGAGGTTTTAAAAGGGGCGTGGTAATTGTGTGTTCTTTTTCGGTTTAATAATTTTTCTGTTTTAATTTACTGTACATTTGTAAAAAACTGTTACAGTTTAAATCTAATCAACCTAAGAAGATTTTTAGATATTACTCTTTATTTATTTGTATTTTATTAAATCGACAAAAATACCTAATTGAAGGTGCGATAGTTTTTCGAAACGACTTAGTCGTTTTTTTGGTGCCATTTTTACTGTTAACTTTACATTCGTTGTAAAGTTGTTCTTGATGCCACTTCAATACTAATATAAATCTATTCACTTTGAAATAAAACAAAATAAGTGTTTTAATTTGTTAAAATTTGCCAGTTTTTTCTTTATTTACTATTTTTAAAAGTGAAATATTAAACAAGTGTGTAATGTTGGTCAATATTTTCTTATAGTTAAGAATGCTTGGCTTTGTTATGTTATGTACAAATAAATCTGAACGTTATTGAAATACATAAAATACAAAATATTTTGTTCAGATGCGTCAATTTGTGTTAAATGGTTGTTGTTATTATGTTTGTTTGGAAATATTGCCATGGTGGTAATTAACATTTGTTTTATGAGTTTACATAAAATGTGAATGTAATACGTTATAAATTTATATAAAGCAACTACATATTATTTTAGTCAGGTATTCTTGTATTCAGGATTTTCCTCGTAAAATTCTGTAGAAATGAAATAAAATCGTTCCCAATATTCCCAAATGTATTCGACCGTGAGGAGAAGCCAAATCACTTCAATCACTTTGCTCTCAAACCCTCCCTTTGCATATGTATGATTGCCTGCGTGTATTTTTTATAGGTGTTATCTGGTGTCTTAATTAAATTTGTAACTCTAACTGTCATTCCGTGTAACACATAATTTTCTTTCATCTGATTACTCAACTCTGATTTTACTTTGAATCATTCACCATCACTATCATGAGTACAACATATAATTACTCAATCACATCTTAAACATTTTAATCACGCATTTTTTGTAATGTATGCATTCGTTTGGGGCGATTGTTGTGAAAATTGGAACTTGAATTTTATAAACACTGCCCTTTGTCCTACTACAGACATTTTACGTTTTATTACTTTTAGAAAATATTTCCTTATAGCCTTTCATAAATATTTATAGCTTGCAGTACTATGTCATTACGCTGCGGTACATTTTCTTGTTATCGAGGTCGTTTTGCATATCTAACGTTAATGTTTGCATTTCCGCATTTTCTTATTCCTAATGAATGCTTATATAATATCATCCCACGAAAACCATAAGGAAAAATAAACTGCGTTTGATGAAAAACCCCAACCTCGTTGCCATGACTACTCAATGCTCTTATCTTTCTACAATTATATTTATCAAATGTGCAGATCTCAAACTGCATTTTTATTGATGTTACATTAGCTTTGTTACTCATTTGCCTTTCACAATTAAATTTATTGATTAAAGTCCTGTTGTGCATATTTTATTGGCGAGTTTAACAAAACGTAATCCTAATTGACATTACAAATACAGTATAATTCGATACACAATATTAGTAACATCGTTATTTTTAAGGTTAGGAAAACGATTCAATTAGAAAAGATTTTATAAATTTTATGCTGAAAACAAGCTTAGTTTTCCTTTTTGCATCTTTATCTATCAAGACGTTTAAAAAAAAAGGTAACGATACGATAGATTTATTTTTTTAACAATATTTTGGTTTTAAGTTATTGAAATCAATATACAGGCATTCTTAATAAGTACAATTATTTAAATAACTTTGAGAATAAAAGGCAGTTTACTAAGATTTCATTGAGTTTTTGTTGTTTTTGGTCCCTCTCCCTCTCCCTCCCTCCTCCTCCCTCCCCCTCTCCCTCCCCTCTCCCTCTCCCTCTCCCTCTCCTCTCCCTCTCCCTCTCCCTCCCTCTCCTCTCCCTCTCCCTCTCCCTCTCCCTCTCCCTCCCTCTCCCTCTCCCTCCCCTCTCCCTCTTGTCCTCCTGTCCTCTTCCTCCCCTCTCCCCCTTCCTCCTCCCCTCCTTCCTCTTCCCTTCCCTCTGTCCTCTCCCTCTGTTCTGTTCCCTGTCCTCTGTCCTCCTTCCCTTCCCTCTGTCCTCTTCCTCTTCCTCTGTCCTCTGCCTCTTCCCCTGTCCTCTGTCCTCTGTCTCCTTCCTCTGTCCTCTGTCCTCTGTCCTCTGTCCTCTGTCCTCTGTCCTCTGTTCCCTGTCCTTGTACTCTGCCCTGTCTTCCTTTGTCTTCTGTCCTCTGTCCTCTGTCCTCTGTCATCTGTCCTTTGTCCTCTGTCCTCTGTCCTCACTCCACCGTCCTTTGTCCTCCGTCCTCTGTCCTCCGTCCTCCGTCCTCCTCCCTCTGTTCTCCGTCCTCCGTCCTACGCCCTCGGTCCTGCGTCCTCCGTCCTCATTCCTCCGTCGTCCTTCCTCCGCCCTACTTCCCCCGTCCTCCGTCCTCCGTCCTATGTCCTCCGTCTTCTGCCCTCTGTCCTCTGTCCTCTGTCCTCTGTCCTCTGTCATCTGTCCTCTGTCCTCTGTCCTCTGTCCTCTGTCCTCTGTCCTGTGTCCTCTGTCTTCTGTCTTCTGTCTTCTGTCTTCTGTGCTCTGTCCTCTATCCTCTGTCCTCTGTCCTCTGTCCTCTGTCCTCTGTCCTCTGTCCTCTGTCCTCTGTCCTCTCTTCTCTATCATCTGTCCTCTGTCCTCGTCCTCGTCCTCCGTCCTCCGTCCTCTGTCCTCTGTCCTCTGTCCTCTGTCCTTTTCCCTCTGTCCTCCGTCCTCTGTTTTCTTTCCTCTGTTTTCTGTCCTCTGTCCTCCGTCCGCCGTCCTCCGTCCTCCGTCCTTCGTCCTCCGTCCTCCGTCCTCCGTCCTCCGTCCTCCGTCCTCCGTCCTCCATCCTCCGTCCTCCGTCCTCCGTCCTCTGTCCTCTGTCATCTGTCTTCTGTCCACTGTCCTTTGGTCTTTGTGCTCTGTCGTGCGGTGTCGTGTGTCCTCAACCCTCCGTCCTCCGCCCTCCGTCGTCCGTCCTCCGTGTTCCATCCTCCGTTCTGCGTCCTCCGTCCCCCGTCCTCCGTCCTCCGTCCTCCGTCCTCCGTCCTCCGTCCTCCGTCCTCCGTCCTCCATCCTACGTCCTCCATCCTACGTCCTCCGTCCCCTGTCCCCTGTACTCTGACCTGTGTCCTCTGTCCTCCGTCCTCCGTCCGCCGTCCTCCGTCCTGATTTCTGAACCCACAAGAACCTATGATAACCCTAACCATACTATATATCTTCTAGACCTTTTTATAACATTAAACCTACTTGCTTTAAAGTTCAGCTATTTCAGCCCAAAGTCTATCTGACCATTCGCTAATATAAATAAATTCTACTGTACCTAATTCCTCTGCTGTCTAGAACAGAGTGAGCAACCTTTCTATGAAGTAAATATAGCTTTCGTCCTCGTTTTCGGACATTGTGATTTCAATATCTGAAGTCATCGACATGGTCATGGAGATATACATACCCAAAAACAAAATTGTATGTCATTTTGGTTCCCAACCCTGGTCCAATAGCGCCTGTGCTGATGCAATATATTTGAAAAATAAGTCTTAACCAAACGGAAATTTAACAAAACGGTCGTTGTGGTCATGCAGATTAGGTTGGTGCTAGAAATACCTGCAAAGTGTTATCACTAAAACTAAAAAATTGTTTGAACAACGCAATGCAATGAACTAGCTAGATTTCCATTGGGAACTCGTAAATTTTGATCTTTAGCTAAAGTCATCAGTAAAAACTTTGTTACATATTCATTTCCCCACTTGACATTGTTTGACAGTCAATCTTCTTGTGGATTTATTTACATCAAATTCGTGTCTTAATGATTCTGGAAGAAATGGACCCCTAGGCAACTCTTCCTCATAGGATATGAACCACGCTATGCAATTAGCAATAGGCTACTTAAAAACCAATTGCCAATGCTTCCAATTAGTCTAAAGTCATGGAAAAAGTGAATATGATTTTAGGTAGAGTCGTTAACGAAGTTATCGTTTTTCATATGTGACCCAAGTTTGAACTGTTTACTTACCGACCGTACCTGGTTTGAGTTAACTGATAGGTTCTTCAACTGCGTTTCCACATTTCTTGATAAAAGATAAATCCGTGTCGTAATTGATGCCTACTTTTCAAGGAAATTAGTTCTCTTACACTTAAACATCTAACCCGACCCATTGTTTTGCTAACGACAGCACTATTTATTGTAGTTCACCTCAGTCCACTCATAATACTAACGTACCTTCTAACTCAAATCAAGACATTAAAGCTGAAATGACTATTTCAATCAAAAAAACATTCAACGTATGCTTGAATGAGGAGCCAATAATGTAGTTAAATGTAATGCTAACAAAACTCGGTGTTTCCATGGCTTCCTGTTGTAAGCATGAATAGTTCAGATCTTAACCTTTCCGACTCTATTACTATGTTGGGAATGACTGTACGGGTTGACCATCTTCTGGCAATGACTAGAGCAGCTACTTTTAAAATAGACTTATTGTGTAGATCTAAGCAGCACTTTATCTTTCGACTACTTTTTATGCTATGTAAGGCCCAAAATCGCCTTTATCTGGAATATAATTCTCGTCTCGGGGTTCATGCTCGCCAATACGATCTCGATATGGTTGGCCGATTCAAAGAAGAACGACTAGGCTTATAAATGACTCGTCCCTCTGACATACAGTCAGAGCGTAGAAGAATGGTTTGAAGCATTTTTCGTGCTATGGGCGTTACAAAGAGTACGTTCTTTAATACCATCTCGAACTACCTTTGTTAAGTATACTCAGCACGCTCATTCGCATTATTAATATACAGTACAAATCGGAGATATCCACATTCTCCTATACTGCTCTAAACTCTGAAATGATCTTCCTAGTTCCGATTTTCTTCTTACTTATGATATGAGAAAATTAGGTAGCTGTTCATAGGCACTTCTTAGTAATTCAATATCTTCCTGTCCATCCTCGTAAGTGTTCTTGAGTGCTTTATCACGTCAGGCTAAACTCAGGCTGTTCAGGACAACAATTATTTAAAAATAATTTATAGATCAAGTAACATGTGGTTTTCGGTACTGCTTTGGAATCGTCGAAACTCGACTCGGTATCCTACTAAATGCCTCTTAAATTACGGTAACGAAATGGTTTGGGGTAGGTTTGGAGTACAACTGTGACATAAATTTTTGACCTATAGTTCATTGGAGTTCCAATGCTTTCTAAGCTAGAATTATAGCTATGTACAATGCGTCCTTTGTTCTAATGGAAAAGTTTTCAACTTGACCATTTTGAACTATTGAAGCCACGGTGACATTGAAATAACATTAAAACTGAGTATCTGAAATGGGATGCTGTTACATTCTACTGAAGGTTTTTTATAGACAGCTTTTACTCTACTATCTGTTGTTCTAGGTGTTGCTCTTTGTAACTACTCCGATCGACCGCAATTGCAGTGACTGGATCAACTAGGTCGCATAATTCATCCACAAGGCGCCTTTGGTGTTTGCTTTACAGCATGAGATATACGATGGTAGGAATATGATATTGGTTTTCTCTATCGAGATCTAGCTATATGTTAGTTGTACTTTTATATAATATGGGAATATTTTGTATCCGTACAGCATACGATTAACTTTGTAATGGTGTTAATCTTGATTCTAATTGACGCGGTGTGCGGAAACTATCATTTTCAAGGTGTAAGAAAAACTGCTTTGTTTATTTTACTTCCGAGTACCGAGAAAACTGCAGAGAACACGGATTGAAATGGAATGCTTCAGAACATTTCATTCCCACACTATCTAACCGACCTCACCCAATTATGACCTCTGTTTCAAGGACCAATTATGAAATCGCCGCCTTAATTTTTTATCAAATGATATAAAATTTATAACACACACTTATCTCATACTCTTTCGGTTGTTAATTTAATTTAGTTCGTTGTACTGTTTACAGAAATCTTTATTACTTACGTCTCATTAATTTAATGAAACCAAATTGAAACAATACTTTGTGGTAAACTTATGTGGAACCCTAATATAAATTCTTAATGAATCGCTAATCCCCCACTAGAGACATTGAAAATGGGTGCTTGATGATCTAAATTATGCAATTTTCAATATTGGCCACCCACTCTGACACGTGTCCGCCCCTGCACGTGTGTTTGACTCATTGCGGTTCACAAATTCACTCACAATTTAATAAAAGTGAAGGATAGAAATTGTTTCCTCTTTTTTTCGTTAATATTATCAATAAAACTGCTGTAATATTTTTTTTTGCTCTTTACTCGACTATATAATCAAAATATGCGCAACGCAAAAATAATTCAGCGTGCAAACATGTAAAGCTGACAAATCCATAAGAATCGACCGATATGGGCTGTAAATCCGTACAGCAAACGGTGTAATCTGCAGGGGATCTCCCTACAACCTTACTTTCTGCTATCAAAGATCTCCCCATATGCGCCTACTACATCTAGCTCATTGTCCAGATGTCAACTCATAGTGTACCGAAGGACCTTAGCAGTTAAAATTGAAAGTTTTAAGGGTTGTAACCGAAACAGGTTACCAACCCTTATTTCACTAATGGCATAATTGTAAAACATCAAACAATTCAGATTGATTGGCGCTATTATAACTAAACATTCGATAATTAGAAAAACCATTATTCTTTAGAAAGAAGGGTAAAAGATCTACTTAGCTCGAAAGAAAATAACCTACATTAGAAAAGGAGTATAACAAACAGCGCTTCTTAGTACGCCTGAAATATTCCGAACCCAAAGCAAGTTGACTTGCAAGTCACACATTCGAGCGGTAGCTGTTGTCACGGCAACGAGAGAGGCGCGTTGCCATGCGACCAGGCAGGCGAGACTAGAGTAATAATCCTACGAATGCTTCGAGTTTGAGAGAAATTAGTTGATGACTTGCTCTGAAAGAAAGGAGCCAAGTTGCAAATGAGTTGCTTGATTCATTACCGTTTCTGAATACTTTTACTTCGCTTCAGCAATACCGAAGTAAAGACAAGACTTATATAAGATCGTTTTCGTTTTTATAATGTTTCGTTCGAAATTGACACAAAAAGAATGGTATAGACAGAGAAGCGAGAGCTACTCTGATGTGTAAGTCATTTTTGAAATGACAGGCATATCGGCAATTCCGCAATCCTCTCTTCCACGCGGATGGCGTCCCCATCACACATGACATCACATCCGGAAGTCAGCGTATGTATATGCATGAGTGCTATACTGCCAGTGTTACAGTCGATCGAGCTCGTGCATTTATACCGGAAGTCCGTCTAATGCATCCGCTAGGCCGTCAAGAAATTCATTGCTGACTTTAATTTGTAGTTGGTAACCAACTTTTTACTTTTCCTTTTAAACCCTCTACGATACTGTAAAAGTAACCAACAAATCATTCTGCCCTAAACATAGTCTTCAATTAATTTAATTTGCTAAAAAAATTCTAGCTCTAAATTATTTGTAAAAGGGGGAATTGACAAATATTTGCTCTGTAAAAAGACCAAAGAGATCTGCGATAATAATCACTCTATGCATTTAAAGCAGCTTTTAATAAGCAATACCAACTGTTACAGAAAAAATATCTTTCTTGCCGGCTAACGATCCATTCAGAATATCAATTACGATTTGCTGCAAACCTCAATATTTTATTGCTCTGTTGGTAACCGTCCTTGTCATGTTTGCACAATTTTCGATGCTTTGTTTTAAGAATAAATAAAGAAGAAAATGGAAATTGAAGTTATATTAATCTAAAGACAATTTTTACTTAGTAAATACCTTCACTTTATTAATTACTGAACGTTATGGAAACACAAAAGTTATAGAATGAGATAATAAAATGGAAGTGGATAGAAAAATGCACTGTAACATAAAAAGTAAAAACATCGATTGTATTTTAACGGTAGAGGATAAAAATGTAATATCCAAAACTGTTAATCAGCTAATATTTTTTTCAGTCAGATTTCGCCAAACTTTTGCAACTTCTCTACTTTGTGCTCAATCCTAAAATGACCCATACTATCGGAATGAATTAATTAATTAAGCCCTTATATTCGACGTTCAGTAAATCAATTTGGTTGTTGATGATCGTTATGACCTCTAACTGTGCCTACAAGTAAAAACATTAACAATCCTTTAATTTTTGTATTTATTAGTACAGTTCTCACGTTATAATTAAAAAAATCTGATGTAGCCATCATATAACTTCCTTATGCAGTGTAATCTTTCAGTATATATATATATATATATATATATATATATATATATATATATATATATATATATATATATATATATATATACAGTATGTCCCGGAAAATTCTCTTATTTTTGATTTCTCAGAAAATTTCATTCTTCATGATTTGCCCTGCTTGTTTTCAAACCCTCGAAACACAAATTACTTTCTATTTTACTCGTACGGTTCTCGAGATAATATAATTTTTCTTGAAAAATTGAACTTAGAATGTTTTTCCTAATTTTTAGAAGTAACTTTAGTACGCGGATTTCATTGAAAAACACCACTGACAGAAATTGTCAAATGTGATAATTCTGTTGAACTGCAAATTAATTCATGCTAATTTGAATTGTATGCTATAACGTTGCCTTTACAACAAAGAATTTATCTAATTCAATGTTACGGAACTGGGAAGAGTACCACCGAGTTGTTATCAGAAAATTCAACCAAAAACACCCGGAGGTTGCCATTTCGAATGCCGGAGCAAAAAACTTGGTAACTAAATTCCTTCAAACAGGCTCGGTTTTAAACCTAAAGAAGCCAAAGAAGTTGTTCGATGAAGAAGATGCTGCTACTGTTCTCGTCATTCATTCCGCAACAGAAGTTCCAAGGTTGTCTTTAAGAAGGAGCGCGCTACGAATTGGGATAGGTAAATCTCATTTACAGAGAATCATCAAGGAGAACAAAATTTGACCATTTAAGCCGCAATTTAGGCAAACTTTAGAGAACGGTGATGAAGCCAAACGTCTGGATTT